>VMOF01000369.1:24628932-24911991 GCA_011764245.1 Trialeurodes vaporariorum | reverse complement strand
GTAAACGCGGGAAGGAAAAAGACAGTATCCAGATCCTGCCTACGGCTATGGAACTGAAGGCGGTTTCCAGTCAAAGAGTTCGTTTGAAAACACCAGGAATGCTTTTTCTGGAAATCCTAATTAAAACGAGTACTTGGAAAGTGCATTAATATACCTCTTTCATAATCCCTTCGAGCGTGAATCGCTACATGTATTGGATGTTGAATCGAGCCCCCTTTGAAACGACCGAAAACAATTTTGTCGCTGCGATTCCAGGTTCAGCGAAGTCGCAACGTCAACTCGGGCAGAGGTGGATCCAGGGATTTGTCCGTTTAAATTTGAAATTGGCTTCAAATGGTACCCACGCCGTAGATTTTCTATGGTGTTCAAACTGTCCGCTGCATGATCATTCGCATGTAAACCTAGATGTATAAAAACAGGTGTGGGTACTCGCCGGAAATCTTGTTGCAAGCTTGTTGAGCTTTGTTCCAATACATGGATGTTTCCGCTTACGTAAATATACGTGGAGTGGTAAATCGATGCTGATTGGTCATTCTAATAATATGCGATTGTTTGTTAAAGCGAAATATTCAGCTCAAAATTGTAAACACAAATGCAAACAAACCTTTAAGATTGGAAATTTCGCTTGTTAAGGTGCTGCCCTCAGATTGCTTCTCATATGATGACTGTTCACATCTGATTCATATATCTTGCCTCACGGAAAACCTCAGATTATACAAAAATAAGTACTATTCGCGGTTTTTTCAATGTCCATTTGAACAGGTCAGTCCAGTATCGTTGCAGTCTGCTTTGTGATCAAATCGGGAAACATTGTTATTCCATTCCAATATAGTGCTATAAAATGTTGATCCTCCGTTCAGTATTTGCGGTAGCGGGAGGTGATCAAATCGGAAAACCGACTCCCGCTTGAAATTAGATGGTTTCCCCGTTTTGGACACAAAGACTACAGTGACATCGGACTGACCTGTTTGAAAGGACCTTTAGGTGTTTGTTTTTTTTTTGTAAAATTTTAAACTTCTCTTCATCTTTGTAGTATGTTAAAGATTCAGAATCAATAGAGCGCTATCACAATGTCACCAGAGTCCAGGATCAAGGGTTTTTGAAATATGAAGAGTGCTCTTCCGAAAAATCCTACTTAAAAATATAACGTTGGTTTCTAGGAAAGAATAGACCTTCGTTACAGGTGCCAGTTTCCTGGAGACCGGCTCAATTTCAGGGCCCTAAATCCGCACGGCGCGGCCGCAGCGCGGCACATACGGACATTACGGTTCGCGCCCCTGCATGGTTGACTTTTTAAAATTCAAAGCCAGAGCTAGTGAAAACGCTCTTTGACCCAAAGAAAAAGCAATGAGAAACTATTATGGGGGTAGGAGGGATACGGAACGAGTAAATGTAAAAGTAATGACACGACGCGACGCACTCTGGTCGGAGATCGTCAAATATAGTGGCAAAAAATCAGAATGTAAATTTATCATAAATTTATGATTTTATAAAGTTTCAAGTTGGATTTTATTCACAGAAAACACTTTTCACAGGTGCTTTTAACCTAGAAATGTCATCGTAACGTTTTAAATTGAGTTTTAAAGGTTGAAAATGATGAGTTAGTCTTTTTCACTGACATTTTGCCACTTTTCTTTCGATATCAGATCACAGTGTGACGTCACGCTTCGCTTTATGTGGGGAGGGGGACCAAGTTTCCGTGTCGAGACTTTCTTGTTATTTCGTTGAAATAGAAACATTACAGGCGTAACTGTCCACCTGCCAACTTGCTACATTCATGGGAAGGTCACTTGACGATTCCTTTTCTCCGTCACCTAGAGGAGGTCTCACAGTATGTGTAGTTGTGCAAGCCGTAGGGACTCTAACGTCACCATATGGCGTTTTTAAGTTTACTTTGGCAACTTTTGGAACTAAATTAGCACGGAATCACGTGAACTCACTTTCTAAACCATTTCAGTCCCAAGTTTTTCTACGAATCAATTTACAGTCAAGATTGGACAAATTATTGAGTATTTTCAAAAATACCGCATTTATGGCGCCTTAGGGAGAATCTCAGAAACCATACGTGAGACATTATTTGCAAAGCAAACGTAAGATAAAGATGGAACTACCGAATTTCGGGGAATGCCGATCGATTGAACCAATCGGTACGCGATTTTCGAAATCCGATACTATTGAATGCACTCTGCGTTTATTTTGCGAATAATTTCACACTAGATTTCTCGCTACTCTCATCGAGGGCGAGGCCCCAACATAGCGATTTGTTGACGATACCTAAGCTTTTTTTTCCGATTTTGGCCCTAAATCTAACCGTGCTGCGAAACCAATCCTGGCTGGTAGCACTGCTGAAAACAGTTTTAAAATTGTTTTGCTCTGGAGCTCGTGAACGAAGGCGGTGAATCATGTGAAGTGTGCAGTCGGCACTCCGATTTCTAGAATGATTTCTTCCGGTTGTCTGCGGCCACATGGCTTGGTAGGCAGGTCCAATTGTACATTCGCGATTCGCTTTCGGAAAATCGTTGTGGACCCAGAGAAAGACGGCTTGACAGCTTTTGTCTTTAAACGACGCCTACGTCGCGTCATCGTCACCACCCTCACGATGCAATGTGTGTTGACGTGAGATCGCACCAAGATACCTGGGAAAAGATAGGAAAGGTTACCCATTTAACCCTAATATACAAATCTTTGACATCGACCTTACTGGCCTCTGCTTAAACTCTTTGGACTGCAACTCTATTTCAGATAAAATATGTATAGCTGTTTCTTTGGATCCTAACGCTTTGGAATCACCTTATAAAGCTGGATGCATTTCCACGTCTCAGGGGCATCAATAAACAATTAATTTTCCCCGCCTCCTTCCTGAAAAATGAAAGTTTTATAGGACAAAGGTGTATTTGCGCTCTACTTTCGCCCCCCCCCCTCCGAGCGTGAGGAATTGTTTCCTCCTCGGTGCAGCTAGTGCCGCAGTCGCCTTAAAGAACTTCGGCGTCACTAGGACAGACGCAAACTACGAGAGAGCGCCCGGAAACCCCTCTAATGTTGTTATTATTAATTAAGTTGATAAAGAACGAGGAAGGAGGAGACTTTAATTAAGTAGATGAAGAAAAAGTGATTATCAGGATGGTGCAAATACTACAGTATATAGGATTCCTCTCTCACTCACTCTCTCTCCATCTCACAGTCTCTCTTACTGTTTCTCTAATCTCTCTCTGTCTCTCCTTACTTCCTCGACCCCCATATCTCCCTCCCTCGACTATTCCTGGCCGAGACACGGGTGAATCATTTTAGGCGCACCGTTGGCACAACGTGCGCCTATTGAAATCGCCCTGATACTCAATAGAGTATACTACGCCCCCTTGTGATCAAATGGCGAAATGAGCTTTTTTGATGTCGTGAAATTTAGGTTGTGTCCTGTGTTTTTTTATGCTAATTTCATTTGAAAAGTTAATGTTCTCCCAGCCACGACTGAGTTGGTTGGGAGTAATTTCATGTTCATTGATTGACGTTTTTTTAAAGTTATTCTATGTCAAAAATTTCCAACCTCACTTTTTGATTATTTCAAATTTTCCCGGTATATATTCTAGGTGATCAAGAGAACCAATCATTTGCCGTTCTGAATGTTTGTTTTTTTGCATGTAAATGCAATTATTATAATTAATTATAGCGTGTGGTCAAACGCAAAACGGAAAGCCCCTACAGCAAGAACTCTGAACATTCCTTATCTCAATACTCAGAATTCTCATTTAATTACCAAAAATTACTGCGCATCGAAGAGGATCTCTTATTTAGTTATTATTCAGCCCTGATGTCGTTGTTTCCATAGTGGTCCCTGCCCTAACCTCCTCCATATTTCCTATCAAATTTCAGCTATTTGTTTACGCTCAACGTAATAAAATTACTCTGCTTGCGTTTATAGTAGCTATGACTCGTGAATTGGTAAGAGTTCAAAGGTTCAACAACGGGACCTCTGAATAGTGTGATGTGCAGACTTGCTTTATATTTCCATCATGTTGTTATTGTATGTGAAATTTCTTAGTCCTATTCAGAACGAAACAAGGAAATGCTTCTTATTTCTCTACTTCTACATTTTTGGTTTTGAAGGTCCTAAAGGAAGTCAGCCCTCTTTCAATTTTAAAGAAATGTGCTTTGCGGTCAAATTTTCTGACATTTTATTTAGTCTGGCAACTCCCGTCAAATGACTTAGCGCTTCAAGGCATCATTTATTCAATGCAGTTATTTCGCTCTTTCTCTATTTACAAGTAAATTTCTAGTACTCCAGGAACTTCCTGATTTCTTATGCTACCTTATGCTACATCTGTTGTACTACCTATGTTGATTCAAGCTGTCACTCTCCTTAAATGTCTCAAAGTATCTTGAGACACTCAAACTGGTTCCTTAATCATATAGTTTGGTAGTTCGCTAACCTTTGACAGTCACCTATTTTGTCGGAGATCATCATCAGTCATGCCTAAAAGTTTAGCGCTTAGACTTTTGTACAAAATTGGGATTGCGCCTCACAATTTGGTGACGGTTAAGTTAGCGTCATATGATGAAATATGAATCAGCGCTCCATTTCTTTCTGAAATTTGTGGTACCGAGTCAATTTCTTCTGAAAATTATGTCAGCGTACGTGCTGTTTTTTACTGAAACTTGAGTGAGCGCACAGTTTTGAGCAAAAACATTTTCAAACGCTATAAGAAAAAAAGAAAACAATACGGCATTGGAGAAAATGGGAAATTGAGTTAGTGCTTATACTTTTGCTGAAAATTAAAGTCGTGCACCACAATTTGGTTAAAAATAAGTTATGGCGCTTTTTTTTTTTGCTGCAAAATGACTCAACGCGCCATGTGTTTCTGAAAATTGTGTGATCTCATCAAATTCTTCGAAAAATTATGTCAGCGCATCGGTTTTTACTGATACTGAGGTGAGAGCGCTAATTTGAGCCAAAAATATTTTTAACGCTAATAATCAGAATTAGAGACTGATTAGGTGTGTTGAGGTTGGATCAGTCATGCCTAAAAGTCTACATCCGACGGAGATGGTGTGATTGTATTTTTACTTTCTCACTCAAATGAAATTAGAAAAATTGAGAAAGTATTGTATTGTGTTGGCGCGGAGATTTTCAAGGTATTTTGTTGCGATAGTTGGCCTCTCAGGACAAAGTCAATCATGATTTAGTCAAAGTAATTGCCTCTTATCATGTCTAATACCATCCATAAGAACATCCTTCCATCATATTTTCTATTTCTTAACCCTTTCTGACTTAGAGAGATTTATGTAAAAAAATCTGTGGCGTCTGTCCGTCAGTCCGGCTGTTCGTCACTCCGTACCTAGGCATAAGTTTTGAACCATTGATCCTTATGCATCCAGATTTTGCACAGTTGTTGCTTTTTAGATTCCCCAGAGGTACTTTTTTGTTTTTTTGAAATTTTGATTTTTAGGGTAGTTATGGGGAAAAAATTATTTTCATTAAAATCAATGGTAAAATGGATAAAAATGAATAAAAATGGAATAATTCAAGTTTGGCTCAATCAATTTTGATGAAAGTTAGCAAAAAAATATCTATTTTCAGCCTACTATAGAATGAACCACTTATAGTTCCTTTATTCATTCCTTCAGACTGTTTAAAAAATCAAAATAAGCACGCTCGAGCCGAAAAATAGAATTATCGTGAGAAATCAATCTTAAAACTTGGAGTCAATCAATAATGGCTCCATGAATTTTGATAAAACTTTGTACACACAATCTACTATCAAGAAACTTAAATATTTTCCTCTCTGTGTCACCAAAAATAACCGATAAAACCATTTCTAGAGGTAATATAGGTGCGATTGAGCAAAAAATTTGGGAATATGAGCAAATAAAAATATAATCCTATTATTTGGGATAGTTCAGGTTTGGTTCAATCAATTTTGATGAAAGTTAGCGAAAAAAATCTACATTCAGCCTACTATAAAATAAACCACTTATAGTTACAATATTCAACCCTCAAAACCGTTTAAAAAATCAAAATATGTGCGCTCGATCCAAAAAATGGAATTATCGTGAGAAATTAAGTAATCTTAAAACTTGGAGTCAATCAATAATGGCTGGATGAATTTTCATGAAACTTTTTACACACAATCTACTATCAAAGTACTAACATATTATCCTCTCTTGATCACCATACACAACCGATTAGACCTTTTCAAGAGGTAATATAGGTGCGATTGAGAAAAAAATATGGGTATATAAGCAAATAAAAACATAATCTTATTATTTCGGATAGTTCAGGTTTGGTCCAATGGATTCTGACAAAATCTGGCAAATAAAATCTACAATTGGTTTACAAAAGAAATTAGCCCTTACAGTTACAATATACAACCCTTAAGATAGTTTAAAAAATCAAAATAGGGTGTTTGACAAAAAAAAAAAAAAGAATGAAAGTGAAGAATTAATTTTAAACTTGGAGTCAATCATTAATGGGATTGATTTTGACAAAAATGTTCACAAACATAATGTGTTAAAAAAATACACTAAACACTGCACTGTGTGCACTAAAACATTTTTCTGGTACAGTCCTCATAAAAACCTTACGACCGTTTCGAGGGGCAATATAGGTACGATCGAGCAAAAATCTTTTGAAACTAATTGTAAGCAAATATTAAGACAAACATAATATTTGCAATAAGTAATTTAAGTATGACTCAATTAAGTTCGATGAAAATTGCATCAAAACGTTTGCAACCAGCCTAGGCAGAAATTTCTTTTCAATGTATTACTACAATATTCAACTTTTAAGTCTAAAGCTGTTTAAAAGCAATATAGGTTTCATTACACCAAAAAATAGAATATTCAAGGAAAATTAATTTTATAAAGAAAAGTCAATCAAAAATGGCTGAATGAATTTTGTTGAAATTTTGTTTGCACAATCTACGACTTAAGTCTTTGGTTTTTAAATCTTTGGAGGGGGGTTAATCTATTAAACAAAAAAAAATTATTTCGAATATCCACAGTTTGGAAGAAGAAACCAAACATAGTACTCAATGAAGGAGATGCAAGAATCAGTACATTTCGACCTCCTATAAAAACTAAGGGAAAAAAGAAACTCCCAAAAATAGAACAAAGAGCAAATATAATGAATGCAGCTCAAAGAATAAAAACTTATTGGAATCTTGAATTACCTACTCTAAACCCTGTTATAAGCAACATCAGATTAAGGCTCTCAATTAGCCTTCAAATAACAAAATAGGCAACTATTCCTACAGCTTCTGTACAAAATTGCAAACTCTTCGGATTGAAGGCAGAAATATTATTTCCGGAGGTGAAAATATTTGAAATTTGAGGGGGGTTTGGGGATCTCCCCCAGAATTCTAAAGGGGGGTCTGGAGGTATCCCCCAGCATTTTAAAGGGGGGTTTGGGGGTCTCTCCTAGTATTCTAAAGGGGGTCTGGGGAGTGGGGGTCTCCCCCAGAATTCTTTAGGGGTTTAGGGGGTCTCCTCCAGAATTCTTTAGTGGTGGGGGGGGGGGTCTGGGGGTCTCCCTCAGATAAAAGTGATGTGAGAAAGTGTTCGTAGGGTATTCCCTACAGTTTATTTTTTATCATTTCGAGGTTTGATTAACGTATTTCGGCCATTGTGCGCGGATCAAATGCTTTGTCACCAGTCGTGGGACGTCATGGGGACATTTAGGAGAGATGTCTTTTGACTCACTGTAACTTCTTCATCTTTTCTTACGTTTTGCCATGGCGTCCTTTGTTTTACTTGGCATCACACTTCACGTTCAAATTTTTTACCGGGCAACCAAAGAACGGTGCCAGCTAATGGAATATGGCAACATTGTTTTTCTCTACTCTAACACATCATGAAAAATAATCGATTCTTGGTGGTCCGATTTCTTCTTACTACCGATCACTTTTTCATGTCCCTATTTTGCGGGACATACTATATCGTTAACTACCTTTTTACTAAAGGGGGTTCAAAATTGTTTTATAGTATTTGATTGTTTATTACGTGCGTTTAGTGATGTGCAGTGGGAAATTCGAAGGATTTGTTCTATGATTGTCCGTAGTGGTCCCACCGCCCCCCCACACGACGCACACAGGTTCAGACCCGAACTTTTGCTAGATATGGTGGAACATCTGAGGGGTTGGTTTAAGATTGTCCGTAGTGGTCCTAACCTCCCCCCCCCCCAATCGCCACACACCGGTTCGGACCCAAACTTTTGCCGGACAATTTTTTTTGAGACGATTTTTTGAGAATCCAAAGGATTGTTCTAAGATTGTCCGAAGTGGTTCTACCCCCCCCCCCCCCCCCCCCCCCACACGCCGCGCACAGGTTCGGACCTTAACTTTTGCTGAACAATTTTTTTGAGATGTTGGAAAATTCGAAGGGTTTGAGATTGTCCGTAGTGGTTCCCCCCCCCCCCCCCCCCCCCCCCCCCCCCCCCCCCCCCCCCCCCCCCCCCCCCCCCCCCCCCCCCCCCCCCCACTCGCCGCTTACAGGTTCGAACTTGGACTTTTGCTGTACAATTTTTTTGAGATGGTGGAAAATTTCGGAGGGATTGTTCTAAGATTGTCCGTAGTGGTTCTACACCCCCCCCCCCCACCCACTCGCCGCACACAGGTTCGGACCCAAACTTTTGCTGGACAATTTTTTTGAGTTGTTAGAAAATTCGAAGGGATTGTCCGTAATGGTTCTCCCCCCTCCTCCACTCGCCGCACACAGGTTCGGACCCTAACTTTTGCTGGACAATTTTTTTTAGATGTTGGAAAATTCGAAGGGATTGTTCTAAGATTGTCTGTAGGGGTTCTACAACCCCCCCCCCCCCCCACTCGCCGCACACCGGTTCGGACCCTCACTTTTGCTGGACAATTTTTTCTGAGGTGGTGGAATATTCGAAGGGTTTGTCCCATATAAGATCGTATGTAGTGGTCCTAACCCCTACCCACTCGCCGCATCCAGGTTCGGACCCGGTTTTTTGCTGGACACATTATTTTTGAGATGGTGGAAATGGAATTTGACTCATGAGGACCAAATTTGCTCAAGGTGCGCCTTCTCTGACACTGTAGTGTCAGAACTATCTGCTTGTTTTAATTTATATAGTCAAAATCGCTTGTATTGCGTGATGGCTGTCGAAGACATCGTTTTGATTGTTTATCTTGGTCGATTCTGTAACGATGGTTTGGTGACAATGGATTTATCTATCTTTCTTATCACATTTGAGCTTAAGTAAAAGTATCGATTATTTTAAGATTCAATTGAACCCGTCAAGGACCCTTTCCTATCTATTGGTTTAAATAGACGAGGTATCGACTCTTGTTAAGAGTTTGGTTTGATTTTGGCCTATTTCTTTTCTTGTCTGAATACAAGATTCCTTTTTCGTTTCGGAATCTAGTTGAGAGAGATTGAAAAAGTGGTGGGAATAAACTTATTTCCAAACTGTTTCACTGGTAGATCCAGCAAATTTTCCTTTACTTTTCTCTCCCTCTCTCGCTCCCTCCTCATATTTAAACTTATGTGTAGAAAAAGATAGTAAAATGGTGGAAGTAATGTGACCAGTGGCGTACAATTCGTTATAATTTCCTATGTTAACAGACAGTTAACTTGCAGGTAAAATTCACCTTTTTATGTTCTCCTCTCCTACTTTTTAGGTACAAACCAGAGGTTACTAAGCCTAAGGCTTAGTAATCTCTGGTACAAACCAACGTTGCCAGTTGAGCTATATTGATGATTAAATAAACCAAATTTTCTTTGATATTACCTGCTCTGAAAATATAACCAGACATACAATGATTTTGACTATTTTTATACTTAAAAATATGGACAAAACCTTAAAACTGATAGTTTTTAAGATATTGTTAGAGAACAGTCGTAGACAATTTAATAATTTACCTGCACAAGCATGCGACTTCAATTGATAAATAAATTTATCCAGACGTTTCAAGCATCCTAGTGCTCATCTTCAGTGGAAATGAACGAAACTAAAACTAAAACGATGAAAACTTAAACCGAACAGTAATGAAATACGACATTTAAGAACTATAATAAACACAAGAAAAACGCGAAATAAAAACGCGAACTAAGATAAGTACCAACTTCGATAGTTAAATTAACGCAGCACAGAGGTAATTTAACTATTTTAAACGGTAAATTTAACCGTTGTTTTAGGTACTATCAGTGCTTATAAGTACGGAAATAGTTAAATTTAGCGATTTTTCTCAGTTTTTAGTTTTTTTCAAGGACTGACTGTACTAGTAAGCGAGCGAGCGAACGATTCATTGACGATTATGGACGACGGGGGCTTCAAGTCCATTTGTCTTAAAAACAATATTCTTTACTTACCCTACTTCTCTATTTGTTGGTAGACGAAAGTTTATTATACCAAGAACGAAGCGGTCGAATATCGATTGACCTTGGGAAGTTGAGCAGAGTCAACAAATGCACAGAGGGAGGAGTTAATAGTCACTGACCTTTCCCCGAAAGTTTCGAAAGTCAGTTGCCGGACCGCGAGACGGGACGCGGGTCTCTTCATTAAATTCCAAGTTGATGATGACGATGATGACGATGATGACGTTGATGTCAGGACGATGGCAGTCAGTCATAAAACATCGACCCCTTTGTTTTCATTCATCCGCCGTTGCTCCTCGTCCCTCACCACTCACCACTCCACCACTCACTATTCCAACACTCACCGGCACAAAAGCAGGGAAGGAATCGATATCCGACTACGATGTTGGCAGATCACTCTTGAAAATTCGTTGTTTTTTTTTTTTTTTTATTTTTTTCTATTTCGATGTAGTTTGGATCTGTAACTACGTTTTTAGGTGATTCCTCACCTGTCTGAAGTGAGATTCTGGTTCATTAGATAGCGTCACTTGTCTTTTATTGAGAAATCGACTTTAAAGACTCGTCAATTTTTTTTCTGAAAGTATTAATCAAAAGGGGCGTCCCCGCAGGAACTACTTAATTTTTCGAGCCAAACAACAATATTGGTCCTAGATTGACAGAGAAATCAAGCCCAAAAATGTTGGCATAATATTAGGTCCTGTACGGGCGTTATATCATGCGTAGTAAAATGCTCAAACATATATACATTTACATATATAGCCTAACATTTTGCCAAAATGCTGGTGCTTGATTTCTCCCTCAGTCAATTTAGGGCCTAGCCAAGGCGGGTCCAACAATCTGGAAACTGTTTATTGTTCTCATTTGAATGCATGAGATACATCAGATTGCTGGATCCACCTTATGACATTCACATGGCGTAGTGTGGATTACTGTGGTGCAAACCAAGGTTACCTATAACTATAGGTAACTATAGTAGTAGTAGTAGTAGTAGTATAGATACAACTATAGGTTTCCTATAGTGGAAAGATAACAGGGCTGGAGCATCGCAACGTGATACGTTGCGTTTGTTTCATCGAACTCAGGAGTGAATTTTAGTCGATATAAATGTTTCGACACTTATGCAACATTTTACGTCTGAACTGAAAATGGTTGAAGTGTAATCCCGTCGATGGTTTCTATATTGTTCAGCCATTTGCGTTGTTAAAATATAAGCATCTAATGAGCATTTAATATAATGAGTATCAAAGTGATTGTGAATATTAACCGTATTGACTGGAAATAATACAGGGAAGTACTTTATTATAAAACCACCGTACTGAAAGTATATTCACCACCTAAATCGTTACACAACATGAACCATCGAAGGGAAAAATTCAACCTCCCTTTTTTCCGGTGTAAATCGATAATTAAATTTACTGCGGCGCAGAGTACATTGAAACATGGAATTTCCCGAACATAATTTTACGAGAACAAATCTAGAGATTTTGAACAATTAAAAGCAATATAACTGTATAAGAACTGTGAGAAATCTGAATGTTAGAGTGTAAATTGAGTCTTTAACAAAGTTTTAGCTAGAAAATATTAACATTTATAAGTTTTTAAAGCGAAAAAAAAAAAATAATAATAATAATAACCAACAAACTTTCATATGATAGGGAGAATAAATGGTTCTATACCGTGTATGACGTAAGTTCGAAAAGGATGACCCGGCAAAAAAATTGTTATTTGGACGTACTTAATAACTTTTTTCTTTTTTTCTTTTTTTTTTTTTTTCGCTGATCACCGTTCAAGGCCAAACGAAGGCATTTAAGATCAGTTCAAGAATTTTTCAACATTTTCATCGAATGTCCTTCGAAAGTTCTGAAGACGTTGAGAGTCCCTTTTTTGCCGGGGTTAAGCGGATTTTTTATTGAAGTGTCTGGTGATAGTGGCAACCATGCGCTCTCCCTTCCGCTGCGACCTGTACTTCATCAACCCATCGACAGTGCGTCAAAAGCCCTTTGACGTGCTTCCACTTTGGAAGTATGCTCTAATAATCCAAAAGTATGCCGAATTAACCAGCGAGCTAATTTACAAACCCGCAAAGGTTATTAGTTACTAGGGGATTTTTATTTTTTATTTATTTTTTTTTTGCGTGGGTTTACAAGCCGGCAATTAATTTTAGTACGATAAGGAAGGAAATGTCATTAAATTCTCATGATATAAATAGAAGGCTTTCCCAGTGAGTCATCCGTTTGCTCTTGCGGATATCAGCTGTATCAAGTGTATCTACTGTACCGCTTGTAAATTCACCCGCTCTCTCGATCACCATCTTTGAGTTTTATTGAACGCATTTACTGTGTTTATGAGTGGGTTTTGAGACTTTTTAGATGATTTTAGTATGATTTTCATGCAATTTTACGTAGGAACCTAACTACCTTTCAGTGGCGTAGCGTGCAATTTGGCATCAATACGGTCTGTTCATTTAAACCTGTGAAAAAAATCGAACTATTGGGTGCTCGGTGAACACCATCGCATTCGACCTTTTACATGGGTTTAAATGGACGCAATACAACGTTGCCAAATTGCACGCTACGCCGCTGCTTCCTTTGTGCTGTAGCAAAATTTTGATACAGACACAGAGAACAGACCCATTCCACTGATTGAAAGGAATTCAAATTTTGTTCAAAGAACTTTGGATTCCGCTTGAACCGTCGCGTCGTATGCGGAAAATGTTCAAAGCTCCCAAACATTTCATAATCAAAAGTTTCCTTTTTCAATAAAATATTCCTGGATGCAATTTCTTCAAATTTGAGTTGGGCCCGCAACTGACTCCACCACACCGTCTAAAAATTATAAAATTATCGCAAAATAAGCGACGGAGAATAGGAATATATAAAACTGGTACTCTCATAAACTGATTTAAAATATACACGGCGCGGCGTTTTCAGCGTCCTCGTAAAAAAGTAAAGTTTTACGCTTCGAGCGGCGCACTAAAAAATAAAAGGGAACGTTCCTCTTTTCCCGCGCGATACGTTCGGTTCAGCGGACGAGATTTCGCGTTACGCGTCAATAGTGTTGCCAGATGTACGGAAGCTTTGGGCCGTATATTTTCCATGATAATGAACTTAAAATGCACGCTTCTTAATCTAAAATCTGGCAACGCTGCGCGCCAGTCAGAACGGAACGGACAAAACGGGGCACGAGGTACGCGCAAAAATTAACTGGGCATGGATCAGGAGCAGGGTTGCCAAAACGCAAGAAATAAAATAGCCCCTATTAAGAAACTCGTCGATTTCATGGCGAAACCTGGCAACACTCCGATTCGGAGCGAGTGAGTCGTGAAACTTGCGCTTTTATTTAACTTCGGGGAGATTTGATAACGAAATTTATGACTCCCCTGAAACTGAATAGTAATTGTTATTAATCTAATTTCTGGAACTTGCTCCGCGGAAAGCTTGCCTCTGCGATTGGGGGTTTGGAAAGAGGGGAAAAAATAAACTTTGAACGAAGTGAATTCATCAAGCTTTTGATTCGATCGCGGCGTAAAATGAGCTGAGCAAAACCAACATATTTTGAATTTAAAATCAATGACTGCAAGACTTGTAATGAGTCATTAACTTTTTAATAAATGGTTCGCACAAATAATGATTGAGTAAGATAACTTGAACGTCCCCCCCCCCTCCCAGGTGAAACTTTCACGAAAAATATTTAAAGTCTTCAGAAGTCACTCGTGAAAATTCACAGTGTTAGTTTTTACATAAAAATGGGGCAAGTCTGAGCCTGAAGTCCACAAATCACAGGTCAGTCCGGTAACGCAATAATCTTAGAGCGCTTTCATATGTGGGAAGTAGACTAATAGACAGGGTGTACACACCGTAATACTTATACTTAACCGGCCAGTCATATTAACAAGAAATTCCTCTTATTTCAACAGAAATTCCTGTTGAAGTAACAGGACTTCCTGTTGGAATAAGAGGAATTTCGTATTAAATTGATAGGATATCCGGTCAACCTCTTATTATTGACCAAGCCCGAGTATAATCGTTTTTATCCTCTATTCTTTTCCTCAATGTTTCAGTTTTCATTCCTAATAAAAGCAAGCATAGTTGAAAACGCTACGAGATGAAGTCTCGTCGGGAGCCTTCAATTCATCGTATAGGCAATTCCAACTCCCCCGAGTACGAAGAGTTAGCTACCTTCCCTATATAAACGGAGAAGTAGTGTTCTCTTCAACTAACCTGGTCATCAAAGGGTTAAGTGATTGTCAACAAAACGTCCGGTTGCGGCAACAGGAAAGCAATGACTACCGTTTCAATTGCAATGGGAGCTGGAGCTCTTTCAAAAGCTCAGTTTGGGAGGTGATCCGGCTTTGAGCTCCGATCGCAACAAGTCGAACTATAATCTACGCAATCAATTTCTGGTTGCGCGAGAAAACTTTAAATCAGTTTTTGGTTGATTGGATACTGGTTTTATAGCATTTTTAACGGTTTTCTACCGCGAGAGACGCTAAGTTTAAATTAAATAGTAGCTCCCGACTGTTCGAGTTCTTGCAAGAACCCACTTTTCTTTTGGCTCACTTAAGTGCACCGCTCCCCTCTCTCTGCCCCCCCCCCCCTGAAACAAAACAACCTATCCAACACCGCTTCTGAAAATGACTCTTTTTCTTGTCTCCTTCGAACTTTGTGAGAAAGTGATCCGCACGGAAAACTCCACTTTACTGAACTTTGGAACTTCAGCTGCCTCCCCCTCAATTTCCGTTCTGTTTCGCCTTGCCAAGGGTCGAGGAAAGTAAAAAAAAAAAAAAAGCAGCGATGAATCGATAGGCGAAGATTCCAGCGATTATCACCTCATCTTTTTCACTCTTGCACCTACGAACACCCAACCATCCCTTTCCTCGGTTCCTCTTTCAAGGTCATCTTCATTTATTATTTGTGACGGTCGATAGAAGCGGCGGTCGCGGTCGAGGGGTGTCATGTCGCTTGTCGGCTTGTCCCACAGACGAGGAATGCAATGCTAAGTCATTTTTCCCTCCACCCCCTCCCTCCTTTCATTCCCACCCTCCCTTCCTCCCTCTTTCTCTCTCACCCTCCCTCCCTCCCTTTTTCTCTCTCACCCTCATTCGTTTTCTATTTTTCTCCGCTGCCTGTTCTCTTCCCCCGTCTATCAGACCAGTCCCTTTGCGTGTTTCCCTGCAGTTTTCAAGAGTTAGTCGGATCCCTCTGGGTGTTTTTGTTCCGTGTCCATCATCCCTCTGTCCGTCCGTCCGTCCGTACAGGAGAATATTGGGGAGTCCGCCTCCAAAGTTGTGTGATTATTCGGGTCAGTGTTAAAAGTGACGAAGTTCCGTTCTTTTTCCCCTTTCTCCACCCTC
Organism: Trialeurodes vaporariorum; assembly: GCA_011764245.1. NCBI lineage: Eukaryota > Metazoa > Arthropoda > Insecta > Hemiptera > Aleyrodidae > Trialeurodes > Trialeurodes vaporariorum. The sequence continues at coordinate 24,896,309 of VMOF01000369.1, read as the reverse complement.
TCATCCCACCAGAGGTCTTCGTTTTCTTTTTCGGTTGTTCGCGGTCAACCCGCTCATTAACCGTTTTCAGTCTCCAAGCCTGAAATGGGTGAACTTCAGGGCAGCGTTTTTAGCTTTATTTTCAGTCTCACGCGCGACAAGCCATCGTCTTTTGCTTGATCGGTTTACGCTTAGAATTCGCAGTCGCTTTTGCCCCGTTTCCTCTCTCTGGAGCAGAGTTTGCTCCCCATGTTTTGATGTTATTGTTTTCTGTGCGGATCCCGCAAAATTTCCGCGAGTGACGCCACCGCTGTGATGAAGTGCTTCGTTGCCAAGTTTGATTTACTTGTGTTTATTTTGAGTCATTATCAATGCATTTTTCTCTGTTCCATCCATGAAATCTCTTGAGTATAATTGTTTCTTTTTTGTTTTGGTTGAAGTTTCAACATTGTTTTTCAGAATGTGAATAAGTGTCATATTTTGTAAAGCTTGTATCATAATGAAAATTTTCATATACACTGAAAAACGTAATAAATTGCTAAATTCTTGAAATATTATCAGAATCACCGTGACAAGTCAACCGTGTAAATTCAGTACTTTTACCCGAAAATGTTAGTATTTCTATCAGAATGTGGTCATTTTTTCAAAATTTCTTCAAAATGTGGAAGAACTTTGGCACAAACACCAGAATTTTGGTAACAGTGCCAGAAATATCCTCGGATGACTTATCGATGATTTTCTGGTTATATGTTTTCCAGCGTGTGATGTTCCACTGGAAAACTTAACTTCGTACGCAAGGGAATTTCGCGGAATTGTAAAAATTGTGAATTTTTATGCGAGTTATTTTTAAATATTCTGGAAATGTTTGTGGTGAGTGAGATCGAGCTAAGGAAAAAAATCATGAAAATTTTGTTTCGCGGATTGTATCCAAGTCCCGAAAACCGCCAAATGGGAAATCAGACCTACAACGTGACGACGTGACGTCCGTATTTCAAGGCTGAATCGTCCAAACAATTTGATAGCTCAAATGAACGATAAAGACGCCTTTTGTAAATATACAGGGGTGGTTTGGATAGTATTTGTTTAAGTATTTTAAATACTTTGTCTCCCGTAAGGACAGGTTTTTTCATCCTGAAACGTCCACGGAAATAATAATTTTATGTGTATCAAAAAACCCTTCTGTAGAATGAACTTGTGTATAATGTTGCAATTTTTAAACTAATCATTGAAGTCTTTAGCTATTAGAACTCGAAATATGGATGACCCAGTGAAAATAATTACTTGAAAAATTAAAGTCTCTAAATAATAGAGAGGCAGGCATTGATGAAAATGTTAAATAATACTCATTTTTTTGTCCATTTCATTGATTAACAAAGCTTTTCTGATACAGTACTGACAATGCTGAAATCAAAGCATTCCGCGCATAAAAAGTGTGAAAACGAAAAATTTCGTCAAAAATTAAAAAGATCGAGTGTTTGACTGGCATGAAATGGTAACGAGTAGCTCGTGCTATTTTGCAACTTTGTTTTTTCCATTTAAACCGATGCAAAAGCATCGATTGGGAATCCCTTGACGATCGATTAATTTACGTAGGTTTAAATAGAGATAATCCACTGTTGCCACCCTGCACAAGACGCCACTGGCAACGAGCTGTCTTTCTTGCCTCAGGACACAAGTTCTTCAATCGTTCAATGACTGAAGTTGTAATTTTCAATTCACAGTCGTCCTGTGTCCTTAATTAAGTGAGACGTTTGATTCAAAGGAGCGGTAGCGGTTCGTGAAAGTCGATGTATCTATATCTGCTCCTTTTGAACATATAGAAATCAATCGATTCTTCGACGTTTCAATATAAACTTTAGATAATCGATACTTTGAATGGGTTCAAATGGGCGCAAAACTGTAATAGATTATTTCGCACGAGCCACCAACGCTAGAGAGACGTTTCACACTCATCCCAGTGTTTTATCACCTCCGCTCATATTTTGTCATACGATAAAATATCAGAGCAAATTGAAAGCAAATATTTGATATTGTTTGATATTTTTACTGAAAATTCTCCATATTTTTGGGATATTTTTAGTGTTATCTTTAAGAAAAATTGCGTCTCAGTTTTCTCTTTAATATAAAAACAAAATAAACCAAAAATTAACAAAAAACAAAAACGTAAATAAGCGTAGGAGATATGAAACACTTTAATACTCAAATTACAGCCATTGAACGCCGCGATTTAGAAGTTTGTCACAATGAAGACACTTCTATCGTTTAAAATACATCGCAGAACTACCTTTATTGCTCTCAACTCCTCAATTCTGAGTAGTTAACACAGTTTCTGAGCAATCCATCGCGCTCACCCGGTTTTAGGGCTTTTAGGAGTGACTCGCTTTTGTGAACTTTGACCCGAAGTGACCAGACTTTTACTTATAGGTTCCATTCAGTTGAGACCCAATCTCGTCCGTCTCTTTGATAGTTTCGCTGCTCGGGTAATTATTGAAACCACGGTCTTTGGTCGGGGAAAGGACTCATGAAACATGCGGTTTGCTACATCCGATAAATCAGCAGTTTCGGTTAAATGAAGGTTTCTTCAGAAGAGCACACCTTATATGCTGTATGGGTCTTTCTGTCGTAGACCGCCTCAATTACTGAAGTTCCCAAAACGCATGGCGTATAAACTTCGTCCGCGATCGCTTTCTCGCGGGCCTCGTTTACTGCTAGTCAGTTTCCTCTGTGTGGTATCTGTGGATTAATGTACCTATTTTCGAGTCCTTCTGAGGTGATTCAAATTATTGGTTTATCTTTCAACATCCTCATGGCATCAGTCTATTGACTTCATGATGAGACTTCCTAATAAACTCTTTTAGCTTTTGCTTTCGAAACATTAACCCATAATTAATTACTTATTACCCAGAATGGGTCTGTTGCAAACTTTTGCTACAACGATTGAGAGTGTTTAATCTAATGTAAAATCGTCTGAAAAGTCCAATGGTGGCATCAGAAAGCCACGAAATGCGATAGTAAACTCAAAAGAAGCGTTTAACGAAATCCAAGATGGCGGCAAAATATCGAGCGATCTGTATGCATGCACCACGAACATTCAAGGATAGCCAACCTCACAACATCGATCACAACCAATCACAACGTAAACAAACACATAACCTCTACCTCCAATGAGGTTGTAAACGTTGGCAATCCTTGGATGATCACGGTGCATACATTCAGATTCCGCGATATTTTGCCGCCATCTTGGATTTCAATAAACGCCTCTTGTGAGTTTATTATTGTATTTCATGACTTAATGATGCCACCAATGGACTTTTCAGGCGATTTTACGTTGGAATAAGAACTTTTTATCGTTGTAGCAAAAGTTTGCAACAGACCCATTATTTGACATGCTTAGGTATTTTTTTCAAGAAACACAATTTGAGAACTGAAAACACGTTTTTCTTTTTTTAAAAAACAAACATTTTTGGGGCAGCTAAATTTTACGAGCTAGAAACTCCTAAAATTGGTTTTTGGGTATAAATTGGTCCAAGCTGACTGAAATGTGGTCTAAAAATAACAAATGTTTGGTTTTTGGGTATAAATTGGTCACAGCTGACTGAAATGTGGTCTAAAAATAACAAAATCTGGGCCGTTAACGACCCTCTGGGCATATACATATCGATTAAGTTTCGACTTATTGTATGATAATGGGTATGTTGCATGATCGGACAACTGGTTGTCGATTACTCGAATTTCGATTACTTCTTAAAAGTAATCCATGTGGATTTTAGCGGTAACCAGACTTATACCGATTTTAAGGAAACCAAAGTTTTAAGATGAAACAATTTGTTTTTTTTATCAAGTAAAATTAGTTTCGATTGCTGCTGAAATCCCACCTCGATTACTTTTGAAAAAATTATATTCGTATGTAATCGAAAACGATGATTTGTCCAACTCTTGTGTGCTGTGAACTTTTGTGGCACTCTTATGCATGCCAGAAGCTGTAAAGAGCTTTCAGATCACTTTAGAAACCACCAAAAAGGGGGGGGGGGAGAAGTTGATTGCTGGAGTTTCTCTAGAGACCAAACAATTTGGTGCAAAGGAACATACTACAAGTATTGTGAAAGAGAATGTGTCACCCAGCAAATTGTAGTGATATTTTGCTTCAACTTTTTTTTTTTTACCGTCTCTGTAGAAATTTGACCGATATAATTTGTTTTTGCTTTTTGTTTTTATTCTTTTTTTTTCTTTTTCTTTTTTCTCGTGGTTTTTGGATGCAATCATAGTATGGTCTATAAGTTTCTAACAGCAGCGAGCGGACTTAGGAACAGTGAACTAAGAGGGGGTTAAAAGATTGAGAAAGAAGGAATTAGTTGAAGGATTAAGAGTCCGTCGATTTTAACTCAATTTAGCAAAGCTTGCATCGCAAGACTGGCTAATTAGCATGCCCTTTTCCCGCATTACTTAGACTTATCGTGTTTTTTCTCCCGTTTCATTTAGAATCGTCTTGTCTAGACCTGTCCTTTTGTTTGTTTTTCGTGTGTTGGAACGTTTTCACAGCGCATCGTTGTCTGTTAAAGCATTAAGTATTTTCTCTCCATTTAAACTTACTTATTTTAAATAATGGATTCTTCTCGAAGCAAACGATACTTCTTACAATTTGAATCGAATGTTTTACACGCGAAATTAAATGGCAAAAACATGGTTGCCAGATTATTGCACGAGCCTCCATAGGTTTTGCTGTTTGGCCTGTCTTCCACGAACTTAGTCCAGTAGCACACTGAGAGATCCCTCTTTTTATGCCATTTTTAATGATTTACTGTGTTCAATTAAAAGTGTCTAGCCTCTTTTTATGTATTTAATTAAGCCGTTTTACAATTCACCGATGATTCCACCGATTGATTCAAAGATTATACACAGTTCACTTCAGTATATGGCTGTAACGCACAATACTTTGAGCCGTATTATTTTCTAAACCGGTGGAGTCTCCATTTCTAACTTTAATAAATGTGCGGACGTTTCGGTAAATTTAAGGTGGTGATTCCACTGACTGAGAAAAGATTATACGGATGTAAAAATTGTCGTGCTCATAAACTGAAGTGAGCCGTGTAATTTTTTAACAGGTGAAACCATCGGTGAGTTAAAAAATGTCATTAAATATACACAAAGCGGCATCTCTGATCGCTTACGTTAAACATACGCGGCCAGAATCTAGCACAAAATCAGCAGTACATCACTGAAAAAACAAAGTTTATGTACAGCCGAAGCAGCCTTTTAAAATAGCTTCGTAGAGCAAAAGTTCAAGATGGACCGGAGAAAGTTGCAGTTGCACCAAAGGACTACTTCTTTTGAAAACAGCCTCTTTTCTTGCTTCGGCTCTACCGAACTAGTGCTTCAGTACAACCGCAACTTGCTCCGGTAGAGCTAGGACTTTTGCTCTGCGAAGCTATTTAAAAAAAAACTGCTTCGGTTCTACTTAAACTTTGTTTTTTCAGTGATATAATATGTTCTCGTGATCTATCAAATATCGTTTTAATCTTATTTCAACCACTGGAAAAGTATAGATTTCATTTGTGAAGCAGGGATCAACTGCACCTTCTGAAGATCGATTCTTCTTCTCTAAATATGAAGGACACATCAATCGATTTGTAGCATTTCTAGAGCCTCGTCTGATCCTCTTACATGGAAACGGCAGAGGTATCAATAAACTCGAAGTCTCAAAATCCTCAATGCCACCTGTTTTAAGCTCCTTTATGGCCCCTGCATATTTACCTCGATGCAAGAGCATTATCGACCGAGGTGCCCTCCCAAACCGACATCGACACTCCGCTGGCCCCTCCCACATTTTGGATTAGTCATATCGTACCTATCGCTATCGCTTTGAATTGCCGCTGTACCTCCGGCTTATAATGCCGACACCCCCCCCCCCCTCATTAACGCCTCATCCGCTCATCTTTACCCACTGTTATACAGTGTTCGCCGTTTCACGCATCCATTGTTTATTCATTCGTCTCCGCTACGTTGTTGCCACGGTCCGATGAAAAATGGACGGATTTTCTATCGGCCCCAAAATTTATACTTTGTGTATATTTTTCAATTCACCGATGAGTCCTCTGGTCGATCAAAATATTACACTGTTCAATTTGCTTCATGACGCAACGAGATATAACCCTAAAAGGACTTTCTGGGATTAAATAAGCTGCTCGTGCAATTTGGCAACAATGGATTCACCCCCATTTAAACCTATGAAAAATAATCGACTCTATGGTGCAGAATCGTGCCTTATAGTATTGCTATGTTCGTAGAGGTTTAACTGGCAAAAGAGCAATGAAACCTCATGACATCAGCTGTCACTAGTACCAATTATCGGGCATAAACGTATATGTTTTTCTCCGAAAAGAGCTAACTACATACAAAATCAATTGCATAGTAGGTTAACCTTTCTGCAAAAAACCATCCAATGGAAAATAATTTGTTTGAGTTTTACCGAGAAATCCGGCAATCGTGTCCTGTGCAGGGCTGTGATTCCCTGCTTATCCTTTCAGCAGCTGCACTGCTAAGTTCAATTTTGCGCGCTTTTTATCATTAATTCCAAGCGACAAGAAAGATATTTAAAAAAAAAAAAAAAAAAAAACTGTAATGAAGTTTATGAAAAATAGGAAAAGAAACGTATGATAACATCTAAGTTCTTTTGTCATTATTGGAATCGGAAATCAATCTTTTAAATAACAAAAAATATTTAAAAAAAAAAAAAAAAAAAAAAAAAAAAAAAAAAAAAACGGATGTTCTTCATCTAAACTTATGCAAAATAATCGATTCTTGGGGAGCTTAAATCGATCTTGCTCACGGGTATAAATGGGAAGAAACACGGTTGCCAGATTGCGCGAGCCGAAGTGATACTGAGTTCGCAGGAGAAATCGATCCGAAAGTGACTTTTTTTTTTTTTTTTTTTTTTTTTTCTTTTCTTTTTTTTTTTGCCTCTCCAATTAAGAGCCGGCTTAATTGAAGTGAAGGATTTTCACAGGAAATAACTTGCAGCTGCAAAATTTCAGAGGGTTGAAGTGTTCCTTCGATGCAGCCGAGACAAGGCCCAGCTTAGTATCGAGGTTAAGTCACGTAAACGTGATAAGAGGGTTCGGGAACAAAAAAAAATTCCCACGGTTCTTTGGGGTGTTGCCGGTTTTCCCGTGATGTAGAAAGGGTTTCCCTGGGGTTTCAGACTCTATGTCGCGAGGGTATGCAGAACGTAATTAAATTAAAATTGGATGATGTTATATTTCAATGCATTTTCGGGAACCTCCTGCTAATTTGTGTGACAGAATCGAGGGAGAAGTTTTTATGATGGTCAATTTTAATTTTTTTTATCTTCTGTATCTTTTCAATCTGTTCTCCGGAACAAATTACACCTGTTAGTATCTTGCCAAGCCCTCTGTTCATTTGAATATTGTATTGCTTATTATTTATTCAGCCTATATGCATATAGAAGTCAACTGTCTTCAGAAATTTTAATCGGTTCAACGGTTTAACCCGTCCGCGTCCGTCTTTCTGTACCCGGAGGAATATTTCTACGGATTGGCTATTTCGATTTATTTCCTTTTCAGCAAAACATGTCTGTCAATTAAAGTATTGTAAGGTAGAGTTGCGTTTGAAAAATAAGAGATAATGATTCAATTCAATTCAAGGATTTTTTGATAGTGTCAAAAAAAATCAAAAATGGCGGGACCCCCTCCCATCAAGTTCACATTCAGGTCATGATTTAAAGGAACACAAACAATTTGAAGATCAATTTGATTTCATGATCAATGAAGTACTTGTATGACTTGTTAATTGTGGCTCTCTATTGGATGCTTGAACTATTCGTTTCAAAAGCTATTGAGTACCAAGGCCTATAGAAGTGCCCTGGGCTAATTGTTGTAAGCATTCTGATACGCGACACGATTTTTTCTGAATTTCCATAAGATAATGTATGTTTTCCTGTAGTTGCGTTTAGGTAATACTACCCAATATATGGCTTTAAAATACAATCTTTTTTGGTAAGCTGGTTGAAGGCAGTTTGGTCAATCGATACTGTACGTTGCTCTACTCTGAGGAGAGATGGATCCAGGAATTAGCCCTTTCTTCTCTAATTTTTCTCTCTTTGCTCTTTTGAATACTTATATGTTAAAAAAGTACAGTGAGAGGGGCCATCGCGGAACTTTCATACCCATCACAAATCTTCTCTAACGTGTTCAAGCACACAGGAAAGACAGGAAAGAATCGATTTAGTAGCGCTTACAACATCTTTGATAGAAACAAGACTCGGCAAAAGACTTTATTAGAGCTAATCAAAGGCTTTGTTTGCCTAAGAAAGAGATTTTGCTTGGTGAACCAAAGATTTGGTTGGCTGTTCCGAAGTCTTTTACTATGATATTTTTCTATCAAAGGTTTTGTCAGCACAATCAGAGCGGTTTTTTCTGTGCAGTTGCACAAGTCCTAATTAGTTGCATAAATCGACAGTTCGACGCAATCCGCATCGCACGTAAGCCAAACCTTCCTTAGTTTTGAGAAAACATAAGAAATCGAAAAAAAGAGTTCGTTGTTTTTATCTTGTGATGCGGGTTGCGTCAAACCGTTGCTTTGACGGCGCTGTCGCAGGACCTATGCCACTGTTTGTAAGTACAGTCGGCAAATCAAAGACTGTCAGTTGACTCCGTAGATTTTGATTCAGGTAGGCAACCTGCTATACCTACGTATCATAATATGAGTACGAGCATTGCTGGTGGCCTACCTGAGCTAAAATCTATGGTGTTGACTGCCATAATTCGCCGACTTTGCGTACATTTAAATGGGAGGAGAGAGGGAATTTTACAATTCTCTGGATGTGCATATTGTCTCTAGGTCACTGTTAACAGCAGGCAACTCTGTGCTCGTGAGATGCTCCCGAAGCTTGACCCACGCAGACGCGGAGTACCTTATTGTCTTCCCAAAGCTCGACCTTTGCTCCATGCAGACTTGTTGTCGTGGGGGGGGGGGGGGGGGGTGGTTACGAAAGTTAAGACGCAGCAGACGTGGACATCTCGTCTGATCCACGTGGCTTTCTCCTGTTTCATTTGTATTCGAGGAAACCAAAGAGCTTTTACTTGTCATAAATAAAGCTTGTTCCCCCCTCTTTTTCTACCGCTTCAACCGCAGGATCGCGCAAATCGCCGCGTATACCGTCCAGACCGTGAAATAGTATACTTTGCAAATCGCGAATCTATGACGTTGCCACGAGGCAATCTTCGGAGCGGAAACTCCGTGAGGGTAATAGTGGTAGAACGGCCATGATTTAGTGTTGAGCGAAAAATTCAGACCTTTTCCGGACGAAGGGTATAAACTTATAAAACATTGGGTGTACTTTCAAGCAGTGGCATATAACTCCTGAGTCGACAATTTGATTCAGTCCGCATTCCACGTAAAAGTAACGCACTCTCTCCTCTCTATAATCCAGATAATCGAGAAAGGTTCAGGCTTTGTGTAATGCAGGTTGCGTCGGATCGTCGACGCAAGACTAATGTAATTGCTTTTACTCCAGCAGCGTCTTGCGAAATGCGATTCATCGATATCTGCTATATACAATCCTGTAGGTATACTTTAATGGGAAAGAATCGATTCGTAAGGGGTTTAATTGTTCCTGATATAAAGCATATCAGGACCGCTGACGGTCCTGCTCACAGATGATTGGCGAGCACTTGCAGCCTTTTAAAACCACGCACGTAAGTGTTCGGGGACTGTCCGCCCAGAACATGTTATGGTTCCCGGTAATTAGCGTAACCCATGTAAAGGTTTTATTTTACTATTTTCAATCACTTCGGTAAAAAGGGAATACAACAGTGGGTGTGCTCGTGTTCAAAAGTCCTGATTTCAAATTGTAATTGCGTGACATTCTGATGAGGAAAACTGGGTTTACTTAATTATCTAACAATTTTATCAGAGCTTAAAGTTGAATCTTCAGATAACTGAGAGAACCCAATACAACTCTTCTTATTCCCAAAATAACCTTTTAAAATCAGGTTTTTTGAGCACTAGCACACTCACTGTTTTATACCCCATTTTACTGAAGAAGTCTTCAAATGATGATTGTTCTGAAATAGCTCACACGTTGTTTTATGTTCCTTTTCCCGGAAATGCCTTTTTCAATTTGTTTCTCTATTTCATTTTGCCTATTTAAACAGATGTGTTAGGAAAGGACGAAGGAATGAGGTATCACGTGACTTCAGCCCATGTATCTGCCCTTTTCTAACACATTCCTTGAAATGGGCAAAGAGAGAGAAAGACAAATATTCAAATTCCTGGCTATCCACTGTAGTCAGCGCTTCTGGGAACCGAGATTTCGTGAGCTATCTCTAACGCGGTTGAAGACATGAAGACTTGAAGAGTGTCAGGGCGAGGGACCGAGGGTTGTGGTGACAAGAGACAAGAAGAATTTGAGGAAGGGACGGGAGGGTTAAATGCACGGATCTTCCAGTATACATAGTTAGAAATTCAAGTACACTTGAAAAGGAGGCCCTACCCCGGAAGGATAATACGTATACCCACCACCTTGACCTACCGTATAAAGCCGATCGATTAGCGTCTCACCCCTTCCCCCCCTCTCGTCACCGCCCCCACCCTGTAGGACATATCACTTTTATCATTCTTAACATCCCCTCTCCCCCAGTCTTCCACGGTATACTCTTTATACATATGTATATCTGCCTCAACGTTGTTTTGCTTCTTCTCCTTCTTCTTCAGCGGTCGCATTCTGGCGCTAAACGATTTGACACACGTCAGCTCTCCCTCCTCCATCTCTATCACTTTATCCAGCGGCGCATCCAGGATCTTGTTTATTTCCCTCAGTATCATGAATCTATGTTAGTTAAAAAAGGATGGAAATAGGTTTTTTTTTTTTTTTTTTTTTTTTTTTTTTTACCTTGTCTGTCCCTGACTTCTGTCTAACATACATGTTTAAATGAAGAAAAGAGGGAGATAGTGCAGTTCTCGTTACGCTACTGTTATCTGCCGGAGACTGTAACATGAAGTCAAGTAAAATTGTTTATGTTGGAGATTTCCCACTCACGGTTGCCATAGACGAAACCTCTAACGAGCCCATGAATACGAGGGTGAATGACTATTGACTCGTCGAGTCGTCGCCTAAAGGGGGGCGACATTACATTGATTGTTACATTTTTTGGTGTGGTAAGGGGGAAAGCGGGTGAAACGTTTATGGAAGTAGAAGAGGAACCCCCGCGAGCCCCTCTTAACGCGACGCGTGACTATAGTGACGAGCGCAAGCCTACCACGGATCCCTTCCCCTCACCCTATTTCCAGGGTTCAATCGGAGCGAGTTTTCTCAAATTGGGGATACACGAAAGGATTTAAAACGCTCTCCTGTAAAAATGGTCAGTCTATGAACATTGAAGCGTATCCGGTAACGACTATGATTAAGCCAAAAATTGTGATTGACTTCCATGATCGATTAAGTGTATTTTTGGAGGAAGTTCTGTCAATGATTTCAATTTTCTCCAAAATTTTACTTGGCGTCTGACAATTTTATTCTCTGTGCACGTCGACACGTGTTAGAGTCTCTGCACTTCGCACCGAACGCGCAGAAACGCAATTACGTCGACTGCGCATAAACATTCAGGACTATCGAACGCCAGCTACTTCTGAAACTACCTCTAAGCTATCAATCCATCACTTTAGATGCTTTTATACTTGCGTTTTGAATCCGGATTGAACTCGATCTGGGTTACACAAAGGTGTCTATGCGTAATTTTAAACGTAAGCTCAGATTTTCTCTCGCATTCTCCTTTATTTTGATGAATCTGACAGCGATGTTTGATGCGTCCCAACTGCATTTGGCGCGTGTTCGACCAGGATGTTTTGATTTTGGTGACATTGATGAATGTCTAATTCTCATTCCATTCGGAATCAATCAATTTGAGTAGAATTGAATTCGGGTTCCTCGACTCACAATCAGTGCAAGCGGCGTGTGCTATTTGGCAACAATATTTCTGCTCCCTTTGATTCTATGGAGAATAATTGATTCGATAGTGAAGAAGCGCTTCTCTTGCATTCGATTGTTTTATATTGAGTCAAATGGGGGGAAAACATTGTTGCCATCAAATAATATCACAAGCCGCCACTTCCTCGACTCAATCCACTTAGTTCAGGTGCAGGTGCATGCTTTTTTTCCATACCAGTTTTGATTTCAACTCTTGTTTAATCGGGATTTAAATACCCGTAAATAATACTACTATAATTTGAATTGTATAATTTAGCGTAGCCGTAGCACGAAATCTTGCAGCATTGTATTTTGATCACTTAAATGAAAATATCGAACTGTTGGGTGATGCGCATGCACTGTACAGTAAACACCATTGAGTTCGATCTGTTTCTTGGTTTAAGTGGACAAAATCCAGCGTTGCCAAATGGCACACTACGATGCTGGTTTTATCTCAAAATCGCAAATACTTTTTTTAAGGTAAATGTACCAAAGAAAATGGCCGAAATGTAAATGCAGTTCAAATAATGTTCTGAAGTAACAGAGGAAAATCCGATAAATCTCATCATGAAAGCTGGGATGTGTTTTTTAAATTACACTTGAAGTACGGAATACTGCAGTCAGAATGGAAACTTCGGTTCATTTTTAAACATTTTTTTTCCTGGTCCGCAATTTTGAGAAGTTCCAAACCATCCTCATACGAAGCTATGTGAAAGACAGAGATACGTAAGCGCACAATTTTTAGTAGATATCGAAACAGACTGAAACTAATTTTCCATTGGTTTTTATGGGAATTTTTTATTCAGATTGTATTATTCTGTGCTTCATAGCGACTTTTTTGTTCTTTTTTCCTATAGAAAATTATTTCACCTGTGTTTGTGTAATTACATTTGGGCCATTTTTAGCCGGTTTTACATTTTGTGAGTTTACCGCTTACGTGGCATTGAATTCTAGCTGCATTGATTCTCCTTTTTCATTGAAACTGCCGTTCACTCTCTTATCGCAAGTTTCTCAATGGAAACTGAAAAGGTCAGTGACGTGAATTTTAAATTACTCTGGGAATTAGGACAGAACAATTTGCCGAACTGTTCTGTGTACTCCAAAATGGAAATTTTAACATTGACCCTCTTTAATATAGTCATTTGCATATCAGTAGACGGAGGAACTTCGCTCCTCGTTGCCCGCCAAATATGTGTCACGCCCTTCCAAACAAAACCTATATATCGCCGCCGGGCCGGCTGTTTCCCATTCACCGGCTAGGAATTCGGCTGCTCTACTTTCAAGCGGAAAGGAGGTAGAATGACCGTGAAACTTTTACGTCCCAAACACCCCCACCGTGACCTTGAGAAATTATTCGATTCACGGAGAGAAGTGTGAGTAGTGAGAATCCAAGACCCGTCGACCTATGGTATGATCGAACTTGCAATGGAGGTCATCCGTCCTGCAAGCCGGAACTCGACGGAGCGAGCTACACGTTGGATCCTTTTCTATGTATGCAAGCGTCAATACATATTTTCAAACACCTCTCCCCCCCCTTCCGGCCATACCATCCCCTTACAATGTTGCGAAAGTTACGATAACGCGACGATGGGTCTGTTTTTGACTTTTGAATAAGACTAGTGCATGAAATTGTGTTTCTTAATTAAAGAGTTAAAGTTTGGTTGGTCCAGATTCGCTGGCGGGGAGGGGGAGACACGAATAGAGAAGATGCCTCCCTCTTTAAAAGTTGGATTCTACCGATTTTCCGGCCAATTTTCTGCAAGCAAATTCAGGGGCGGACTGGGGCAAAAAGGCCCGGGATGCTGAGGCTCGGGATTTGGGGAAAGGGGCCCGCAATATGTACTGGTCCAGAGGGGAGGGGAGCGAACCTGGAGGGGCCCGGGGTGCTGCAGCACCCCGGCACCCTGGCCCAGTCCGCCCCTGCAAGCAATAAAGTTTGTGAAGATTTTGGACACATTTTAACGAAAGTGAGAGAAACTTGTTAACTAATGTGTCATCTTTGAAATGGGTCTTTAACTCACTTTTGCTGCAGGAACATGCAGCATGAATACACCAAGGACGTTTGAAATTCAATCAATAAGTCGTGAATGCCCTTTGACTTTCCGTCAGTTCAGAAAGTGTGCTCAACATATCTATTAAACTCAATTAAGCAAGTGCTTCGAATGAAGTTCAGTCACCGTATGCGCTGACCACACAATCTGCAAAATTGGAATGCATTGATTGAAAACGTCTGCGATCGATGCACTGCATAGTTTGACGATCAATTTGATCGTGTACGAACGCTTACGGTGACTGGACTTTGTGACGACTTTGGCAGTTGCTTAATTGTTTACCATGGAAACTTTTAAGCGCGCTGTTTGAATTTATGGATTTCAAAAAGGTATGTACGACGTACGTGCGGGACGTCTCTGTGAGTAAATTGAGTTTCTATCGGTGTTTTCGGGCTGCAATCCGTAGGTCTTTATGCTCCACACTCCACATTGCCTGCGCTAAAAAGTGAGAAAGACTCATTGATTATCCTGGGTATTGTCGGTTTAGATAAAATACAAATAGAGACCTATAAAAGTGTGCCTCATTTCAATTGGTTTATTTTTATTCGGGGATTTAACAAAACAACAAACCAACAGCCACCTACTGTTGACTGATTGACATTGGTCCTTTTGAAATCTAAACGAATTTACGCTTCATAGTAGATATTTTAGTCGATTGAGGTATACATAAAATTTTGAAATAATGAATCAGATCCATTATTCGATCAAAACAACGACAGCTCAATCTGTGAGTTAAACCGAAACTTTTTCCTAACGAGCTATAACTATAGACTTGTTGAACTGAAAATAAGTGCTGAATTTGACTATTTACGCAATTAAAATTATGGACAAAATTTGAAAATTGTTAGTTTTACCATTGGAAATAGTTAAATTGACACTGCTGAGAGGTATTTTAACTGCTTTAAATGGTAAAGCTAACAGTTTTTAAGCAGTTTTTAAGTTATGTAAATAGTTAGCACTTGTTTTTGTTTTTTTTTTTGTTTTTTTCTATGTGGGTCTCTGTTTGTCTCTGATGAAGATCTTGCAACATTGCCTTTCCCAACTTCCATTCAATCCTTCAAACTTTGAATGAGGATAGAACAACCACCTTGTCCTCTCATCATTTGAATATTTGATTCGACCGTCGTCATGCGGCCTTCCAAAGCACTAGTCAAAGGTCAGCCGTCGCCCATCGACTTTGGTCAATTATTGGAGGGCCAAAAAACACAGACACACACACATGCAAACACCCACACACTTGGCTAGATAAATGAACTGACCGCGAGAACAGAGAAGAAGAGCCAAAACACTGTTAATATTTAATCGCTTTCCCATTCAAACACGCGTCATTTCCCTCGCGAGACCCACAAGTCCTAACTCGAGACCCGTCATGGGCGCGACCTTGAGAAGACAATTTTTTCAAGGTCAGCGCGTGGCACTGGCTCTTCCGCGTCTTGGTCTAGGTCTTGTCGTGTCGTGTCGTGAGAAGAGGCGGAATTTTTTAGAGCTCGATCGAGACCGATGGCAATGGCTATGGTCAACAGCCCCCCCCCCATTCATTCGCTGTTGAACTTGAGACGGTGATGTCATAAGTGGAACTCCAACTCCTTCTTTTTCTCTCTCTTTCCTTTCCTCTCATCGATATGAATATTGAATATGGGGATGCAGTAATAGCACATTTAAAGTTGTACACGCGGTTCGAAGGTCACACTGTCTTCGACTTCATTTACCGCGCCGCGCCGTCCTTTGACGCTTTGTCCTTGACCGCAAAAGAAGCTTCCGAGGGTTTGATTTGTGATTCTATTACGGTTCTATACGTACATCTGCAGGCTGGTCGTTTACTGTTTCTATAAACTTAATTTTAAGACTATTTCTATGATTGACGGCATTGGTTTTTAATTGTAAGATTCGACTGTTGCTGTGCGGTACAACCATTGTTAAATGTCCCATTTTTACAGCTAGCCATGGGAAGCTGGGTAACCTTTATGAAGCTTTAGCTAACAAGAGACGTAAGCAATTAAACATGGTCCCCATAACAATGACCAAGTCTTACAATGCTTAACCATAGATTATTCGTCACTCGTAGACACTTTTAACTATCGTTGTAACAATGTAACCTGTACAAATAAATCATCAAACCATTGGTCAAAAACTGAAACAATGTGGGTATGTTTGTCTTTCGAAAACTTTCGTTTTGAAAAAACGGAGCTGTTCTAAGCTAATTGACCATAAATTGTTGTGTAAAATGCTGCAAGAAGGACGTTTTGATCAGTAAAAAAGTCCAAAACTTACGTCTTTCAAAGCTCAAAGTTCAGATGGACCGGCCGGGTAAGGGTATGGGTACGTACGTTTTAAACATCAAACAAGAGAACTTGACTTTTTAATCGGGACAGTAAGATTATTGCATTTATTTTTAAAATGGTAAATTATAAAATTAAATCTTGCATACTTCTTCGCGAGGAATTCGGTGATGCACTAGCGCAGCGAGAAAGCCTCTACCTCTTTCTTTTCTCCATTGAAACACTTATGTTATAGACAAGAATTGACAAGAGAATACACCCCGGATTGCATAATCCGGCCATATTGTATTTAGTTTATTTAAATACATGAAGAAGGTCGATCAATAATATTAGAGGTGCTCGGTGCACTCCCAACAATCGATTTTACATGGGTTTTAAGGGACGAAATGCTGCGTCGTCAGATTGCACGCGACATCACTGGAATAATTGAGAGTCCAGTCGCTCGGATGAGTAAAGCCTTGCAAAAGCTCAATTGAAGTTTTAATAAGGATGTTCCACCAATGTATAGTAATCGAGCTTTGTTAGTTGTAAATGGCTAAATTGACCCTCACCCCCATTATATTCAATTACAGCAGTTTTAGACAATCTACTATTGTAGTATATATTAATTTATACGTTGATTTGTGGAGTTAAATGGATTAATTTATTATATTTTATTATATCTTAGGTGTCATCATTAAGTAAAATTATGGTAGAGAAATTAATTGAGCTGAAATATTGCGCCTTGTAGTAGGGCAACGTGAAACATTAAATTGATGTCATCTCGTGTGCTCTTTTTCAGGAGTTGCTTGTTTTGAAATTGTAGTACCTTCGAGAAAATTTTCCATTCCCAAATTTTCATGAAACAATATTGAAAATTTAGAAATTTATGTAGACATTTTTAGTAGAGAGAGGTCCATCAAATCCAGGAGACCACCAAAGATCCAATAAAAATCAAAGAAACATGAGCTGTATTAGTGACGATCAGTCATTCAAAACAGCTAAAGTGTTGATGTAAATTTTAGCAAATGATAAGACGGAAAGAATCTGTTCAAAGTTTATATGTATGGGGAATGTATCGATCACGAGTCACCCCTTTTTGTGCTACGAAGTTGTATTTCACTTAACGTCACTCCTTCACACCGTTTAGCGGGCGAGCGATTCACTGCGATACCGTTTCTCGGCTGTGATTTGGGCTCAAGAAGCTCTATAACTTCGTATGGAAATGAAGTCGGAGCTTGAAAGTGTGAAAACAATATCTCTCCCCGGGTGACTCTAAATAAGGTCAATCTGCTCTTAAAGGGCTACATTTCTTTTCATCATTTTTTTTATTCATCCATTCCGCGCCGTAACGTTGAATCGGGCAACCTTGCAGCATTTTGTTCATTTCAACCCGCGTTAAAGATCGAACGATTCGGCGTGCAGTAAACACATTCAAATTCGACTTTTTGCATGGGTTTAAATGGACAAAATACAACGTTGCCAGACCACACGCTACGTTACTAAATCTATTCGTCATGGAAGAAGGTTGGATCGAGAGACGAAGAAAGAAAAATTAAGGGATCGATTCGTATTGAATGAAGAATAAAAAAAAAAAAAACACGCCGTTTTATCTAGTTCTATAAAAATGAGGGTTGACCGCTTTATAGCGTCGTTTATCATTCTGTGTTATTTTCCGTTAGTTTACTCGGTTTATTATTTGTGTTTGTGGTTTTTTTGTTGTTTTTTGTTTTTATTATTTTTGTTTTGTTTTGTTTTTTTCCCCGTTTTTTTTTTTTTCTTTCTTTTTTTTTCTTTCAAACTCCGTTTTTTATGACATTTATTTAGGACAGTTCCTGCGGTGATGCTTTACCTGTGTTGCCTGTTGTAAAATACGACTCCACTTCAAATCATCAAAATTATTCTCTTTCCGTTTTCGCTCGGGCCATACCCGTAGTCAGGAATCTGTCTGTCTCTCTCTTTCTCCATTTGAACTCACATGTTCGAAAAGGATGCAGATAGGGGCTGTCACATGACTTCAGTCCCTCTTTCTGTCCTTTTCTAACTCATGCAATCAAATGAGTTAAGAGAGATAAATACAAACTCTTGGCAACGACTATGGCTCGGGCACAGTTTTAGGGAACAGTAGCGTAACTAGAAATTACCTTTCTCTCACTTTGTCCATTAAAATGTGTAAGTTAGAAAAGGATAGGAAAGGGGGATCAATCCCCTCTTCCTATCCTTTTTCTACCTGTACATTTGGATCAGTAAAAAGAGAGATAGAATGATTTCTAGTTGCGCAACTGTTAGGGAAACAAACATAAACAGAAGTGTACGTTGAATCAATATTTCTGCAATGCAAAATTTCCAGCCTTCTATGAAGCTAGTTTTGTGAACTCGTTGTTCATACTTCGAGAACAAGCTTATTTTTTACGTCCGGGGGGGGGGGGGGGGGGGGGGAGGATAATATGACAGCGGCCGAAAGTATGATAAAGAGAACAAATTTAACCAACATGAATTTGTGAAAAGACGGCCGAAAGAGTGAATTTCTACTGTAGTTCAACGATAAACTATCTTTCCCTCTCACTAAGCCTTGAAAACACGTAGGTTAAAAGAAGACAGAGAAGAAACCCCCTATCCCTGTCCTTTTTCTTCTTCATGCATTCAGTGGGAAAATGAGAGAGATAAAAGAAATCATGGTTGCTATATTGCTTTCTTTAATGGGCTTGATGTGCCTTTTTAGAAATCATTCGCTTGATGTTTCTTTAACGGCGGACAAAATGATTGAACATACAACAGTTGAGATAAGCAATATGTCCAGTGGCGTGGCTAAGCTACTCTTGTATGCGCCCTGTACCAAGGGGTTTGTTGCACCTCCGCAGCACGGGTCCTATAACCCCCTCACCTCCTCTCTTCCAACCACCTACTTTTCATTCTGTTACTTTGTCGTTCCTTAATAAAAAAAATAGAAAAGAAAAATCCTCGCCCCGCGTTTATTTTCTCCTATCACTTGTGATCTGGGCCAAATACATGTACGGTACAAACGGGCTGTAGTTCGTACCTAAAAATGGCGATTCTAACCTCACATTTCTTTAACGACACATCGGAATGTTGGGAGCGCTCGCAACTTTACGATACTTGGAAAGGGGTCTAGAGCCTCTCCAACCCGCCATAAGTGCTATTTTGTGGTCAGTTTTGTGGTTTCGCCATTTTTAAACGGTCCGATGCGGTCCTTTGGCTGGTGGACGATGCTTGTTGAAGTACTTAGGACGGAATAGGGGCCGAGGACCGTGTGCACCGTACATTTATTGGGCCGTGGGCCCCAAGTCCGCCCTAAGTACTTCAACAAGCACCGGCCACCAGCCAACGGACCGCATCGGACCGTTTTAAAATGGCGCAACGACAAAACTAACCTCAAAATAGCACTTAGGGTGGGTTAGAGCAAGGTATATGGAGAACAGGTATGGACAACACTCTGAAGTTGGCTCTGATTGGTTGTGAAAAAAGCGACTCCGCCGCCATTTTTCTAACCGCGCGATTCAAATTTAGATTTCATATCTTGAAAAGGAAAGTGAACAACGTAATTGATTATGGTTATCCATTCTATAGTCACAACATTAACATTTAAAGATAAAAGTTACATTTCTTTGTTCAAATGAATAAAATATTTCTTCAGATAAACTTCCCCTTCAAACCTAACCACAAACAACAATGCAAGATACACGGTGTAAATAGGAGACAAGATGGCGGCGAAGTCGCTTTTTCCCAAGTGGCCACGCCCCCTGAGTCGAGTGTTGTTCATACCTGTTCTCCATATCTTGGGTTAGAGAGGCTCTAGACCCGCCCCAAGTAACGTAAAGTTGGGAGCGCACCCAACATTCCGATGTGCCGTTAAAGAAATGTGAGGTTAGAATCGCCATTTTTAGGTTCGACCTAAAGCCCGTTTGTACCGTACATTTATTGGTCCCAGATCTATTGTTTTCCAACATTTTCTGTCAGCTTTTTTGCACCCCTCATTACGCTACGCTCCGTAAGTCCGTAAGTCCGTAAGTACCTCTGGTAGGTCTGGTAGCTCAACCACTATGTGCGTGAGTATGCATGTATCATTTGAAACTACTCTAATTGTAAGCTCTTAGCTTTGTCTGCCGATAGAATATCACCGTTGAATTTGTGAATTTCATTAATTTCACACAAAACGGCAACCCAATTGGCGTCCCTTTATGCCGCGGTGTTTACTCTTTGTAAACACAAGTCCCTTTTTGGGCTGACGTGAAACAGCCTCGAGCAATCGTTCAAAGTGTTGCGCTGAATCGGATTCAAAGTCGACCGGAGAAGTGTAATTTTCGTCACTCTGATTCCGATTTTGTCACCCAATTATCTCTCTCGCGAGTAATTTCGCACGGTTTTAATGAGTTTGTTACAACGTTTTGCTATACCACCAGTTCTAATGGATCAGTCCAACGTAATAAGCAGGTGATAACAACGTCGATTAGTGCATAAAAAGTGATCGACATTTTAGGCGCACCGTTGGCACAACGTGCGCCTATTGAAATCGCCCTGATACTCAATAGAGTATACTACGCCCCCTTGTGATCAAATGGCGAAATGAGCTTTTTTGATGTCGTGAAATTTAGGTTGTGTCCTGTGTTTTTTTTATGCTAATTTCATTTGAAAAGTTAATGTTCTCCCAGCCACGACTGAATTCTGAGTTGGTTGGGAGTAATTTCATGTTCATTGATTGACGTTTTTTTAAAGTTATTCTATGTCAAAAATTTCCAACCTCACTTTTTGATTATTTCAAATTTTCCCGGTATATATTCTAGGTGATCAAGAGAACCAATCATTTGCCGTTCTGAATGTTTGTTTTTTTGCATGTAAATGCAATTATTATAATTAATTAAAGCGTGTGGTCAAACGCAAAACGGAAAGCCCCTACAGCAAGAACTCTGAACATTCCTTATCTCAATACTCAGAATTCTCATTTAATTACCAAAAATTACTGCGCATCGAAGAGGATCTCTTTATTATTCAGCCCTGATGTCGTTGTTTCCATAGTGGTCCCTGCCCTAACCTCCTCCATATTTCCTATCAAATTTCAGCTATTTGTTTACGCTCAACGTAATAAAATTACTCTGCTCGCGTTTATAGTAGCTATGACTCGTGAATTGGTAAGAGTTCAGAGGTTCAACAATGGGACCTCTGAATAGTGTGATGTGCTGACTTGCTTTATATTTCCATCATGTTGTTATTGTATGTGAAATTTCTTAGTCCTATTCAGAACGAAACAAGGAAATGCTTCTTATTTCTCTACTTCTACATTTTTGGTTTTGAAGGTCCTAAAGGAAGTCAGCCCTCTTTCAATTTTAAAGAAATGTGCTTTGCGGTCAAATTTTCTGACATTTTATTTAGTCTGGCAACTCCCGTCAAATGACTTAGCGCTTCAAGGCATCATTTATTCAATGCAGTTATTTCGCTCTTTCTCTATTTACAAGTAAATTTCTAGTACTCCAGGAACTTCCTGATTTCTTATGCTACCTTATGCTACATCTGTTGTACTACCTATGTTGATTCAAGCTGTCACTCTCCTTATATGTCTCAAAGTATCTTGAGACACTCAAACTGGTTCCTTAATCATATAGTTTGGTAGTCCGCTAACCTTTGACAGTCACCTATTTTGTCGGAGATCATCATCAGTCATGCCTAAAAGTTTAGCGCTTAGACTTTTGTACAAAATTGGGATTGCGCCTCACAATTTGGTGACAGTTAAGTTAGCGTCATATGATGAAATATGAATCAGCGCTCCATTTCTTTCTGAAATTTGTGTTACCGAGTCAATTTCTTCTGAAAATTATGTCAGCGTACGTGCTGTTTTTTACTGAAACTTGAGTGAGCGCACAGTTTTGAGCAAAAACATTTTCAAACGCTATAAGAAAAAAAGAAAACAATACGGCATTGGAGAAAATGGGGAAATTGAGTTAGTGCTTATACTTTTGCTGAAAATTAAAGTCGTGCACCACAATTTGGTTAAAATTAAGTTATGGCGCTTTTTTTTTGCTGCAAAATGACTCAACGCACCATGTGTTTCTGAAAATTGTGTGATCTCATCAAATTCTTCTAAAAATTATGTTAGCGCATCGGTTTTTACTGATACTGAGGTGAGAGCGCTAATTTGAGCCAAAAATATTTTTAACGCTAATAATCAGAATTAGAGACTGATTAGGTGTGTTGAGGTTGGATCAGTCATGCCTAAAAGTCTACATCCGACGGAGATGGTGTGATTGTATTTTTACTTTCTCACTCAAATGAAATTAGAAAAATTGAGAAAGTATTGTATTGCGTTGGCGCAGAGATTTTCAAGGTATTTTGTTGCGATAGTTGGCCTCTCAGGACAAAGTCAATCATGATTTAGTCAAAGTAATTGCCTCTTATCATGTCTAATACCATCCATAAGAACATCCTTCCATCATATTTTCTATTTCTTAACCCTTTCTGACTTAGAGAGATTTATGTAAAAAAAATCTGTGGCGTCTGTCCGTCAGTCCGGCTGTTCGTCACTCCGTACCTAGGCATAAGTTTTGAACCATTGATCCTTATGCATCCAGATTTTGCACAGTTGTTGCTTTTTAGATTCCCCAGAGGTACTTTTTTGTTTTTTTGAAATTTTGATTTTTAGGGTAGTTATGGGGAAAAAATTATTTTCATTAAAATCAATGGTAAAATGGATAAAAATGAATAAAAATGGAATAATTCAAGTTTGGCTCAATCAATTTTGATGAAAGTTAGCAAAAAAATATCTATTTTCAGCCTACTATAGAATGAACCACTTATAGTTCCTTTATTCATTCCTTCAGACTGTTTAAAAAATCAAAATAAGCGCGCTCGAGCCGAAAAATAGAATTATCGTGAGAAATCAATCTTAAAACTTGGAGTCAATCAATAATGGCTCCATGAATTTTGATAAAACTTTGTACACACAATCTACTATCAATAAACTTAAATATTTTCCTCTCTGCGTCACCAAAAACAACCGATAAAACCATTTCTAGAGGTAATATAGGTGTGATTGAGCAAAAAACTTGGGAATATGAGCAAATAAAAATATAATCCTATTATTTGGGATAGTTCAGGTTTGGTTCAATCAATTTTGATGAAAGTTAGCGAAAAAAATCTACATTCAGCCTACTATAAAATAAACCACTTATAGTTACAATATTCAACCCTCAAAACCGTTTAAAAAATCAAAATATGTGCGCTCGATCCAAAAAATGGAATTATTGTGAGAAATTAAGTAATCTTAAAACTTGGAGTCAATCAATAATGGCTGGATGAATTTTCATGAAACTTTTTACACACAATCTACTATCAAAGTACTTACATACTATCCTCTCTTGATCACCATACACAACCGATTAGAACTTTTCAAGAGGTAATATAGGTGCGATTGAGAAAAAAATATGGGTATATAAGCAAATAAAAACATAATCTTATTATTTCGGATAATTCAGGTTTGGTCCAATGGATTCTGACAAAATCTGGCAAATAAAATCTACAATTGGTTTACAAAAGAAATTAGCCCTTACAGTTACAATATACAACCCTTAAGAGAGTTTAAAAAATCAAAATAGGGTGTTTGACAAAAAAAAAAAAAGAATGAAAGTGAAGAATTAATTTTAAACTTGGAGTCAATCATTAATGGGATTGATTTTGACAAAAATGTTCACAAACATAATGTGTTAAAAAAATACACTAAACACTGCACTGTGTGCACTAAAACATTTTTCTGGTACAGTCCTCATAAAAACCTCACGACCGTTTCGAGGGGCAATATAGGTACGATCGAGCAAAAATCTTTTGAAACTAATTGTAAGCAAATATTAAGACAAACATAATATTTGCAATAAGTAATTCAAGTATGACTCAATTAAGTTCGATGAAAATTGCATCAAAACGTTTGCAACCAGCCTAGGCAGAAATTTCTTTTCAATGTATTGCTACAATATTCAACTTTTAAGTCTAAAGCTGTTTAAAAGCAATATAGGTTTCATTACACCAAAAAATAGAATATTCAAGGGAAATTAATTTTATAAAGAAAAGTCAATCAAAAATGGCTGAATGAATTTTGTTGAAATTTTGTTTGCACAATCTACGACTTAAGTACATCTTTGGAGGGGGGTTAATCTATTAAACAAAAAAAATTATTTCGAATATCCACAGTTTGAAAGAAGAAACCAAACATAGTACTCAATGGAGGAAATGCAAGAATCAGTACATGTCGACCTCCTATAAAAACTAAGGGAAAAAAGAAACTCCCAAAAATAGAACAAAGAGCAAATATAATGAATGCAGCTCAAAGAATAAAAACTTATTGGAATCTTGAATTACCTACTCTAAACCCTGTTATAAGCAACATCAGATTAAGGCTCTCAATTAGCCTTCAAATAACAAAATAGGCAACTATTCCTACAGCTTCTCTACAAAATTGCAAACTCTTCGGATTGAAGGCAGAAATATTATGTCCGGAGGTGAAAATATTTGAAATTTGAGGGGGGTTTGGGGATCTCCCCTAGAATTCTAAAGGGGGGTTTGGAGGTATCCCCCAGCATTTTAAAGGGGGGTTTGGGGGTCTCTCCTAGTATTCTAAAGGGGGTCTGGGGGTCTCCCCCAGAATTCTTTAGGGGGTTAGGGGGTCTCCTCCAGAATTCTTTAGTGGTGGGGGGGGGGGGTCTGGGGGTCTCCCTCAGATAAAAGTGATGTGAGAAAGTGTTCGTAGGGTATTCCCTACAGTTTATTTTTTATCATTTCGAGATTTGATTAACGTATTTCGGCCATTGTGCGCGGATCAAATGCTTTGTCACCAGTCGTGGGACGTCATGGGGACATTTAGGAGAGATGTCTTTTGACTCACTGTAACCTCTACATCTTTTCTTACGTTTTGCCATGGCGTCCTTTGTTTTACTTGGCATCACACTTCACGTTCAAATTTTTTACCGGGCAACCAAAGAACGGTGCCAGCTAATGGAATATGGCAACATTGTTTTTCTCTACTCTAACACATCATGAAAAATAATCGATTCTTGGTGGTCCGATTTCTTCTTACTACCGATCACTTTTTCATGTCCCTATTTTGCGGGACATACTATATCGTTAACTACCTTTTTACTAAAGGGGGTTCAAAATTGTTTTATGAGTATTTGATTGTTTATTTCGTGCGTTTAGTGATGTGCAGTGGGAAATTCGAAGGATTTGTTCTATGATTGTCCGTAGTGGTCCCACCGCCCCCCCCACACGACGCACACAGGTTCAGACCCGAACTTTTGCTAGATATGGTGGAACATCTGAGGGGTTGGTTTAAGATTGTCCGTAGTGGTCCTAACCTCCCCCCCCCCCCCAATCGCCACACACCGGTTCGGACCCAAACTTTTGCCGGACAATTTTTTTGAGATGATTTTTTGAGAATCCAAGGGATTGTTCTAAGATTGTCCGAAGTGGTTCTACCCCCCCCCCCCCCCCCACTCGCCGCGCACAGGTTCGGACCTTAACTTTTGCTGAACAATTTTTTTGAGATGTTGGAAAATTCGAAGGGTTTGAGATTGTCCGTAGTGGTTCCCCCCCCACCCCCACTCGCCGCTTACAGGTTCGAACTTGGACTTTTGCTGTACAATTTTTTTTGAGATGGTGGAAAATTCGGAGGGATTGTTCTAAGATTGTCCGTAGTGGTTCTACACCTCCCCCCCCACTCGCCGCACACAGGTTCGGACCCAAACTTTTGCTGGACAATTTTTTTGAGTTGTTAGAAAATTCGAAGGGATTGTCCGTAATGGTTCTCCCCCCTCCTCCACTCGCCGCACACAGGTTCGGACCCTAACTTTTGCTGGACAATTTTTTTTAGATGTTGGAAAATTCGAAGGGATTGTTCTAAGATTGTCTGTAGGGGTTCTACAACCCCCCCCCCCCACTCGCCGCACACAGGTTCGGACCCTCACTTTTGCTGGACAATTTTTTCTGAGGTGGTGGAATATTCGAAGGGTTTGTCCCATATAAGATCGTATGTAGTGGTCCTAACCCCTACCCACTCGCCGCATCCAGGTTCGGACCCGGTTTTTTGCTGGTCACATTATTTTTGAGATGGTGGAAATGGAATTTGACTCATGAGGACCAAATTTGCTCAAGGTGCGCCTTCTCTGACACTGTAGTGTCAGAACTATCTGCTTGTTTATCATTAACATCTCTACGTTTTTTTTTTTGTAAAATCATTCGTAAGTTTAAAGCGAAAGTCCAGATTTTGTATTATGCTTACTGTTAGTAACTGACACGTTGACTTATTGTCAGTTTATTTCAATGCAATACCTTCTTCCATGCTGGAGACCGTGAGGTTTGAGGATGTAGCGAGTATTATGGGTTTTTCGTTTCTACAGCCGTTAATGGTAGATCGAGGGGTTTTTTTTGCAGTTTTTGAGCTGTTTCGGGCATTTTAAGGTATTTTGTAGGCCGAACCGACGATTTATTTAGTTGGGTAGGCCTTCTGTTAATGTTCCTGATAATTTTAGAGAAAAAAGAACTCCCAATGTTTTTGGCCAAACAGTAAATCCCCGGTATCCGCGAGGGTTCCGTTCCGCAAAAACCTCGCGGATACCGATTTCGCGGATGCCGGGGCATTATTTTAATGGAAAACATGGGGTTCGGGACTATATAAATTTTAAAATTTTAAAATTAAAACTTCGCTGCTGGTTTCTGTCTTAAGGAGGTCTAGCACTTGTAATTTTTCAATTGATGATAGGACCCTCCTTGTTCTTTTCGCCATGCTTTCTCCTTTCGGTTGATGAGCTGATAAGGAGCTGGAGCCGGCAGAGGATTTTGAGGGGAAAGTGGGAGAAATTAAATCTTCTCTGGATCTTTTCCGAGACATTTTTTTGACAGATTAAATTTTGACAAATTATATTTGGGAATTTTTTAGAAAAAGAAAAAAACTTCAGAAAAAAAGTTGTTAAAAGGAAAAGACAAATAATTCGGTTTAAAAAAAAAAAAAAAAAAAAAAAAAAAAAAAAAAAAAAAAAATTATATAACTGTAAATTTGGGAATACGTTCAGAAAGATGAGGCATGAGGTTAGGAAATTTTCAATGCAACTCTCCCTTTCCACAGCAACCGTGCCCAGAAAGAGCGTAAGCTTTTAATTTGTGACGTTGCTCTGTTCGTCGTCTCATTTTCATGATTTTTTCTATTTCTCATTCGCGGATAAGCGAATCGGGGGGGGGGGGGTCGTGGATAACGAGAACATTCCAATAAACAGCGATCGCGGTTAAGCGAATCCGCGGATACCGAGTTCGCGGATACCGGGGATTCACTGTACTTACTTGCACTCTCGTGTAAATGGACGGTTTTCACTGAATTAATATCAATTTTCGATTTACGGTTAACTAAGGTAGCAAACAAACCGTCCATGTTG
This sequence comes from Trialeurodes vaporariorum, assembly GCA_011764245.1. Taxonomy (NCBI): domain Eukaryota; kingdom Metazoa; phylum Arthropoda; class Insecta; order Hemiptera; family Aleyrodidae; genus Trialeurodes; species Trialeurodes vaporariorum. The sequence goes on along the minus strand of VMOF01000369.1, from coordinate 24,868,615 downwards.
CCTAACTTTAGGACAAGACTAATATGAAATAGTGTCGCCTCCTCAACAGTTACAGCTTGCTGTACCAAATGGATCGCGACCATTGTAATTTCCTCGGATTTTGGGACAAGCAGTGGCGGCTCGTGCAATGTGGCAGCAAACGGATTCTCTCCATTTAAACCTACGTTAAATAATCGATCTCCAGGGCCGATTCATTATATCCCTGAGAAATCGATACTGATGCATTTGTTCAGCGTGCAATTTGACTACGTTGCGGTTTGTCCATGTGAAACTACGAAAAAAGATCGAACGATCGGGTATTCAGTGAGCACCTTTGCATTCAACCTTTTACATGGGTTTAAATGGACACAATGCAACGTTGCCAAATTGCACGCTACGCCACTGTTGTCAAACTACATGAGCCGCAACTAAAACGCAAGAATCAGCCATAGATTGTGAGATCCGTCGAAAGTGCAACTCACCCGCATAAAACTGTAGCGAAAGTTTGCAACATCGCCCCCATCGTTTTGTCAAAACTAATGTCGAGGACGAAAGCGAAAGGGGTGGAATGGATACTTACGGCATCGTTGCATTTGAGATGGTAAGGGGAGGGATACTCAAAGGACTCTGTTCAATGTTCTTGCACCCTCTGTTCTTAATCGACCCTCCCGCTCAGGGAAAAGGGACGTTTCCCACGTTAAAAGTAGACTCCTCAAAGTCGTCGTCTGTTAACTCGCTCGTCAGACGCTTTGTGACCTTGGACTCGTTTTCATTTTCTTACTCTCCTCCCTACCACCCCCACCCCTCCCACCCTTCCTTTCACCCCTCCCGAGGCTTCCGCATCCATTCGGAGGTATTTCGTCATTTACCGGCTATTTTTAGTGCTCGGACGTTGCGACCGTTCCTTTCCGTCCTTTTTCCCGTTCGTGTTTTATTACAGCGTCGCAGACTTTTTAACTTGTTACTGCTTTTCAAATCGCATTAGTTAATTATCGTATGACTCGCAAGCCCGATGTCATCCGTTGCTTGTTCGTTTACGTCTGTCTGTTCGTATGTTTGTTGTGCGATTTAATCAGCTGAAAACCACCGTTTGGTCGAATAATGTGCTTCTCATTCCGTTACAACAACTTTATCGATCGATATAATCGTACAGGCGATACTTGTGTTGGTCTGCTTGTGCAATGTGGTAACTATGCTTTTTGTCATTTAAACATATGATAAAGTGTCGATTACTTAAGGGTTCGACGAACGTCGTGAAGACTTTTGTAGATTATTTTACATTGGTTTAAATGGAGAGAATCCGTTGTTTCCACATTGCATCAGCTAATTGTAAGTACTGCTGTCTGAAACGCATTCGTTGATGGGTCAGTCTTTCCGTTAGTCGGGTTCCAGTCAGGTAGGTGGGTCGGATGCGAATTTTTGCGTTGGACATTTCGAGCGCTGACTCCGACCTAAAATTATGCAGTAATAACGATGCATCTTTGAACAGAAACTAACTTTCTGATACCACTGCTGGATACTATCCAGTGAGAGTGACGTCACAGGTCCATACGTCGCGTCGCTTCAAGAATGGATCTAGGAGGTACACCTTTCAAGAGCATGTGCCTCCCCCCCCCCCCACCAAAGCCTCAAAAATAGTTTTTTTTTTTTTTTTTTTTTACAACAATTGTCCAAAAATTCCTCCTGAGTCGCTGCTTTCAATAAGCAAAGGCGTCCGTCCTCCCGCTCTAAATTGTTGCGGCAATTGAGAGTTAATGTACTTTTTTAAGGTCACATTATAAATAAGAGAACGATACTTTTGCCCCTTGTCTTCCTAAATGCGTATTTATATGCAGGGACTTCATACACGCGCATTACATTCTCTGCAGGACACGCGCGCTGTCTTACGTGTTTAGTAGAGCTGCGATGCGGTGTAAGGTGAGGAGATGCTGATTTTTTGATGCGACTATTCGTACGTCCCGGAGCTGGTTTTGCCTACTCACTAAAATGAAGGCGCTCTCCGTTAACGGATCCTGTTTTCGACTTATACTTACAAACTTATGTGATGAAGTCGGTTCCAATGCAATAGCGCTTGGAGTGGTTTTTGAACTGTTCCTCCTTTGTCGAACAGAATGATTTTTCGATGTATGTTGATTTATTTTGATATATTTTATCGTCCAACGTTACAATCTATCTTTTCTTCACATATACTGACCGCAATAGTTCGTAAAAGTTCGCTAGCATTACACCTATGTTTTGCTTTATCTTATAGATGCATTGTTTTAAGGAATATTCAGTAATCATACAATAAACTTGATTGGTAAATTGTTTACTGCTCATTATTTTCTTAATCTTACTACTTTAAGCCGTTCACAGTACAGACGGGATGTTCTAATATTCTTAATTGTTCTTTTTAAGAAGTTAATTTGTTTTTCGTAGTTACTGTTGTGGAAGGAAAAATGCAATATTTGAGGGGGGCATTAATCCCCTCATCAGTCAAGGAATTGCACTGTTTGTGTATACTCACGTACGTACTTTTTCTTTGTCTGATTAAGGGACGTGCTTGCTCCAAAACGTCCCGCCCTTATTTTTATTTTAAATTACAATTAATTTTTACCTAAACTGGGGTCAAATTTGGTGTTTTTATGATTATGAAGAAATTTAAAGTTCTCGATGACATCTTATTAAGATAAAGTTTTATTTGACTTTCTCCGTAGTATTACTGCTGTGGAGGTGCACTTGCGAAAAGTGCGGAAAGTCGTATGACATCATAACTCAAAATTCTCCTTTAAACAATGTATTTTGGGTCGGCATTTTATCTCGGAAACTATACAAACCTAGAACAAACCAAAATAATTTTCGTCTTCAGCTCAACGAGCACTTTTATTTTTTTTCATTTTAAAGAGAGAGAAAAAAAAAAACAAATTCAAACCCTTGCACTGCTATTACTTATTTTCCCGTTCGAAAACCTAGTTTTGTATCCAGGATAACCGCAGCTTTCGATGATAATTTTTCCCACTTCATTATACTATAAAAGAAAGTGGCGACGAAAATGCTGACCTCGAAATGAGAAATGGAGACAAAATATCACATAAAAACATGCCCTTTTCTTTTTTGTCTGGAAAAGTAGTCAGAATCTAAAGTACCCGTCTATGAAAAGAAAAAGCATGTATAAAAACGAAAAAGGGGGGGGTGACGATGATGAATGAAAATATACAGAAGAACGAAAATAATTTTTTATTTTTAGAAAACACGAAAATTCGCGCCAATTTGGATTGCAAATTAAATGTCCGGAAGCATCGTGAAAAAGCGGGTGATGAAACAGTATAGCTGAGCTAGCTTGGCCGATGCTCACTCGACGATGTTATTCCGCAAAGTTTTCCCCCCCCCCCCCCCCCCCCCCGAGTTGAATGCGAATCAAACTAAAACAACTGGGCCAGCGGCCACGGCCTGGCCCAGCCAAGTCCAGCTCATGCAACGATGCGATGGGCCATACGATGAGAGACTTGGGGGGGGGGGGGGGGGGTTGAAAAGAAACGAGGAAACTTGAATGCGTTGAACGTTTTAGAATATTAAACAATTTGACGGTCGTTTTCACGAATGGATTTTTTGTTTTGTTTCTCGTTTGTTTGTTGTTTCCATCCCCCCCTCTTCCGCATCCAGAGCTTTTAAGTTCTCAGCAGTGCTCGCGCGAAGACGGGTTAGGAGAGAACAAAAAGCGCAATAAATCTGGACTTTGGAGGAACGCGGGAGAGTGAAGGAAAAAAATAAGTGCACGTGTGCAAACGCGGTGAACGAAATCTTCGGTCAGAGTTTTGGTATGGGTTGTGGTGGGAGGGGGGTTCGAGGGGTATGCGGTGGGAGGGGGGCGAGACACTTAGAAGAGAAAAGCTATGATTTACGTCGTGGAGAAATTATCGGGAGACTGGAGACCCCACAGACCCACAGAGAAGATTCTGCATAGTCCAAAATCGCGCTGCGCTGCTGAGCAAATGTACATTGCTGCGCTACAAATCACTTTACATTTGTTATAACATCTCGGAATTTTGCCGCTTTCGACCGACTCACAGTGGATAGAGGTGGGAGCAATGTGGCAACAGTGCTCTTCCCCCATTCATATCTATCTACAAAATCGATTCCAGGAGAGATAGCTGTACTTTACTTGTACCCAAGCATTGGTCCTTTTATACAGTATGTCCCAGAAGACCTTACCAAGTTCAAGTTGAGAGACACGTAACTCATTTGAATGAACCGTAGATCTGCTCGTTAGCTTGTGGTGCGTAGAATTCCTCGTTTGAATTATAATATATGACCTACAATTAACGAGCAGACCTATTTTCTTTTTTTTTTAATCAAAATGAGGTACGTGTTTTTTGACGTGAGCCTGATAAGGACTTCCACTGCTGGGACATACTGTCAAGATACTGTGACATACTGTTCGCCGATCGACATATTTTTACGTTTTTAATGATTCTTTTTCGCATTATAGACATTCTTTGCGTGCATCATAATTAAAATTAACAGTGAGAATGGTGGTGAGAATGTAAACAATTAAGCATCTTTGCCAAATGTGAAAAATTGCCAGGGGCGTGCTGAGGTTTCTGGAGGGGGGGGGATTGCAATTTTGCCGCACTCCGTGAATTATGGATTTGATGGCCTTTTTTGCTTGCACACTCTGCCAAAGTCAGTGTTACGGACACCATTGGCGGATACAGGGGGGTGGAGAAGGGGGCGATCGTCCTCCCCCCCCCCCCCGGTCGGCCCAAAAAGAGAGGGGAGGAAGGTGGGATGAGTGAAAAAGAAAAGGGGTCACTAAAGGGGAAAAATACCAAGTTCCCCCCTTTCGCGAGGGCTTGATCCACCACGGACAGACACTGGCAGTGGCGGGTCTACGGGGGCACGTGCCTCCCCCCCCCTCCCCAGAAGCCTCAAATTTTGCCTTTTTTCAATAGAAAATATCCCTGAATTGCTTCATTTCAAAATTTCGCAGGCGTGCCCCTTCCCAGAAAAATTTTCTGGATCCGCCACTGGACCTTGGTAAAATTGTCTATGAGTGATGCCATGGGTCACAAAGTATGAAACTTGGGTGTTGCTATTGTAATCATCGTTTAAGTGTCCTTGATTTAAACGCTGTCCATGAATGGATTTAAAGAACGGGCCCTTTAATGATGGTTATCATAGAAACAGCCAAGTTTCATAATTGCCTACCAATACCATCACTCATAGACAGTCTTAAACTCTTAACGATCGGCCCCCTGCGGGCCGATCATTTACTTTATCGTTAAACCGATCGATAAGATTGTCTATGAGTGATTCTATTGGTCGAAAATTGTAAAACTTGGCCGTTGCTGTCAACCATCGTTAAGAGTCTCGTTATATGTATAAAGGCTATTCATGAGTCACCTTTAAATAACGGGCACTTTAACGATGGTCACCATAGTAAGTTTCACAATTTTCGACCAATAGCATCACTCATAGACAATCTTAACGATCGGTTTAGCGATGAAGTAAATGATCAGCCCGCAGTACTTGTAGACGTCAATCGATACGATGTATCGTTTTACTAAAACAAGAACAATCTATCAATTGAAATCATCACGTTAACAACTTGTTCATAATTTGCTACCGGCTATACCGTGTTCGCTTCTAGTGAACGGCTGGCGCGCTTTCTAACACTTACTATCAAAGCTCACTTGCACGCTCTCGTTTGCTCTATGGACTATATCAGTGTAATAGTGCTTCATCGGCATCGTCTTTCCTTTTAATGTCTTTCGCAGTAACGTTACAACGGTCGACTGAGAGTGTGTGTTTCTATGTAATGTGAAAGTGTTTGTGTTTTTATTTGAATGAAAGAAGCCTCATCACTTTATCAGTCGAAAAATAATCGATGCACTCTCTCTCACTCTTTCTCTCTCCTTGCCGCCCGCCCGCCCTCACCGTTTTCCTCCACCGAGAACGTCTATTGTAACAGTTTTCATATCATCAACGTCAAGGAAGGTTAATTCTGACCTTTAACTCTCGGTGTTTTCCATCCCTCCCCGATCCTATCCGCGATCGTTTAGTATGTGATGTGTGATGTTGGAGCTTCAAACTTGTTGTCCGTAACGTCTTCACTTCACCTTTCAGTCGTTCTTCTCTTCGGCACAACGTAAAATGCTCCGCGGCCACCCTGCGCCTGCTCCACTGTGTTTTCGAACCTTATTTCTGTGACTCGATGTAAATCCCTGCGAGGCGTTTATGATCGTGTTCGATATTAAATCGATTTTTATCCTGTATTTAGATTTATTTCCGGGAATTCGAGCTATCGGTTTGTCATTCGTTCTTTCGATGCTTCCGTAATTCTAAAGGCCAGAATATCTCAATCAAAAAGACCATATTATCCATTAATATTGTGCAGTGTTGCTTTGTGGAGTACAAATGAAATAAAGACTATTGTTTTATCAACGAATTTTAAACTCTTGAAAGAAGTAAACAAACCATCTGGCAACATTGATTCACTTCAGGCTGTTTTCTGGGTAAATATTGAGTTTCGAACCTCAAAATGAATTATAGGACACAATAGAGCTATCTGGGTAACCGAAACATATCAATTCAGTCCATTATCAATTCACCTTTTCTCCAGAAACTTAAGAAAACTGACCCAGCATGATGGAAGCACTTGTTAGGAAGCTCTTAAATCTCGGTAAAACACTATTTAGATGATTTTAATTTGGACACACTGATGATAAAATAATAGGTGTCGCAAAAATTATTGGAAAAAATTGAAACTTCCAACCAAAAATCCAAGAAAATTCACCCTCCTGAAGAATGGGGGGGGGGGGGGGGGCTCGCCTCCACATACCCCCAAAGTAAATTTTTAGGTCCACCATACTGCTTGTACTATGACTTACAAAAGAAAGTCCTCCCATCAAAATTTTTTCTTGACACATATTCCTTTTATTCTCCAAAGAGCTAAAGATTTTTCTAAGCATACTTTAACGTGGTAATTCTGTTTAACTCTGAAACACCATAAAACCACTAAATACTTTAAAATTGGTCGAGAAAGCAAAGAAAAAAAATGTCTATCAGGATAGTTTCTTTTGAAAGTCGTGGTATCCCTATTCCTGTCTAACATGTTGGATTTAATAAATAGAAAAAAACAGAGTTAGAGAATGTCCCGTTCAGTGCTGCCAGATGTGGCGACAAAAAAATACTAAGTTCCCCTAAGGTCCAATGTAAAGAAAATTTTAAAAGCGTATATTGGCAGGGCTGCCAATCTGGTCTCGTAGCGCTACTAAATTACTATACAACTACACATAGTCTCGCGCTCTTCGGAGTTTTAGATACCTCCAGAGCGTTGCGTTTGCCGGTCCAGAAAAGATTACGGATAGTAATACTTCCCTTGTACTTGAACGCACTGGTAGAAAGAGCTTCGTAATCTTTTCATTCGCCGGTGAAACTCTCCGACGAATGCTAGAACTCCACCCTTTTTTAACGTGCAGTTTTCCTTCAAAACGCTTTTGAATGAATTAATGAATGAGTCAATAAGGGTATCAGATTTCGTTTAAGCTGCCCGTCCGTCATGCCAGGCAGGCAGTCGTCGCTCGCATAAATTAACTGTGTCAGTGCTCCCTCCTTGCGTTTACTATGCTTACTGGTCACCGGCTCAGCCAGCGGCATAGCGTCGTGAGTCGTGACGCAAGGCTGGGAGGGGGCGGGATTGTTCCTTCTGACTGATACTATGACGCGTGACGCAGTCCGAAATTCAGAAAAATCCTGCATCGAACCGGAAGTAACCAGTTCTAGTTATTTCTTGTATTGTCGTTAATCTTGAAAAGGTCGGGTGGACTCACCATCTGCAAACCTTTGGTTTATATTCTGTTCACTAGACATCAATTTTTGCTACCAAAACAGCTTATTCGTGTGTTTGAAATCATAAGGAAAACAAAAAATTACGTTTTGGATTTGAATTTTTCCAAATTACTAAAATTACCTCACCCAAAAAACAAGAAGAAAGATATCTTAATATTACTAGACGAATAAATATTTTTTAACAAGGGGATGTCTGATACTTCCTCCGGAAAATTATGGTGTTTCTATCACCGTCTTATCTTAGCACATCGTCGTATCGTTAAGTATCTAAGAACTAATATACGAATACTAGAATTCTGGAAATATAGTACCAGACATTCCGCGTTTGACTTGTAGTCATGCTTTTGATAGTCTTTTTTTTCAAGTAGGAGAACATCTTTTTGAAAACAGAAGAGCTAAAATAGATAATTCAAGACGGTTAAGTAACTCCGCTCAGAGCACAGTTTTCTAGTTTAGATGGTATGAGATAAGAATAGATGAAAATTTCTTTGATAAAGATACGTACTTACAATAATGAAAAAGAACAGTCAATGTACCATTAGAATAATTGCTAACGTGGTCGAGTAAAGGATATAACGGAATCATACAGCTCCCAAATTGGAAAAAACGACATAGTTACAAACCAGTAAAAAGGTAAAATGAATCGCCGAAAAAAAAAATAAAAAAAAAAAAAAAAATAAGATGATTAAAAACTATATTTTAGATGATTTAATTTTTGATTGAAGTGCTGACTTTACAATAAAGTTTAATAAAACAAAATAAAAAAAACTCCGATCAGTCATAAAATTAAATAGTACTTTCCTAGCCAAGTAATATATAAAATGACGTTTAAAAAATTAAAAAATCAGGTGTATTAGGTACCTACGTAAGTCATTAGTTTACATGTTTTGTATTTAAAGAAGACCCCATCTGGTGCGAATTTTTCATTTAAAGTTGGCAACGCCTACTCAGATGAGAGATTCGGGGAGGATGCGTTGGGTCCCTACTTTTTTTTGATTTATTTTATTTCTTTTCTTCGTATTCTTCTTCTTCTTCCCCCTGGAAGATATGACCTTTCGATGTTTTGTTTCGATCACCGCCCTACGTGTACCGCATCGCATGTCATTTCCTCGCGAGGAAAATTGGCCGGATTGGGGGAAAAAGTGACCGAAGGTGAACGGAAAGTGGGCGAAGGTGGGGTGGTGAGGAGGAGGAGGGAGGCGTCGCGTTGGTCCTGTCGTAGGGGCTTGCAAAGTCTGGACAACGGACGCAAAGCTTGATTCATGGCTTGATGGAGGAAGGGAGAGAGGGAGAGGGGGGGGGGGGGGTTGACGGTAGTTGTCGGTGAGGGAGAGGGCTGAAAATCGCGAAGTCGCGTAGTCAAGTCGCCATGATCAAATTTATAACTTGCGAGTTAGGGAAAGTCAACAAGAGGTTGCCGCAAGTGTTAGGTTTTGTGGTCGACGCAGTTAATTTACTGCATTTAGGAATAGAGCAGTTCGTCGGTTGCGTCCACCGCTAATTGTAAGTCAAACATTGGTAGGTCAAAACTCAGGAGAGAATGGCTAAATAGATATAGAATTAGTGCTTGTCACTCAGAGCTACCGTTTTGGGGATGTAAAAATGTTTTTTTTTTATTATTATTATTATTATTTTTATTTCATAGATGATTCCGCCGAAAGACGAAAAGATTACACAGTCCAGGTCAGCAGTGTGAGTGTGACTATAACCCTCACAAATATACTCAGATATTGAAAAAGATTCCAGCGAGACCGCACTTTCGTGTGTTATGATCAAACTGCTGGACTGGACTATGTAATCTTTTGGTCAACCGGTGGAATCATCGGTAATTTCGAAAATTCTACTCAAATTTCGCAAAACGGCATTATTGTGTCTTTGCTCGTGTTGCGCTTTTAATGTCTCGATATTGACCACACCATGCATCGAGCATAAACCTGCTATTTTGCTCAATATGGTTCCAAGCAAATCCTGTAAAAGTTTTTTTTTTTGTGCACCAGAGTTGTATGCAAAAGTTTATTTTATCCCTCTCTGCTCAGTGCTCATAATTTAAACGGTGAGGTTTTTAAAGGATGAAGGAAGACTCTATCAAGTGACTTCAGTTCCTATACTTGTCCTTTGCTAACGCATGCATTCAAATAGGCAAAGGAGATTAAAATAAACTCTCTGATACTTTTGATACTTTTATTGCATTGAATCGGTTTGCTTTTGGTTTTTCACTCGAACACAGCTCTCACATTTTTGAAGTCTGAGAAAAATACATCATTTTCCATGTTTCGAATGTCTGCAGCGTTTTTCACTACGTTAGCCCAAAGAAGCCATTATTTGTACCTTTTTAAGAATCTATGATGGGCTCCGAATCAACAGTTTGATAAAAAAAACAAAAAAAAAAAAACAAAACAAAACAAAAACAAAACAAAAACGTACAATTGCGAAAAAAGGAGTAATAAAATTTACATCTGCGTAAGGATCTCGAGGAAAAGAGATAAATCGAGGATGTTTTAATGCATTTTTATTGTGTTTTACAAAACCCAAGTGATACCTCGTTTGAATTTATTGCCTTTTTCACTGTGTATCTCCACCAAGCACTGATGCAGGGGCACACAAGTGTGCAGTAACGCGGAAGTGCGCGCGCTGGAACTGGATAGGTGTTTCAATGAACGATTCATTAAGAAGAAACGGTTTAAAACGAATCAATGATCCATTCATTCGGTGTGGATGGTCAGTCTGGATCAGAATGAATCGGTCTTTTCATCATAGTACCTAGAAATTATTGTTCTATCACTCTTGTCGTCCTTTTGAATGTAAAAGCACAGAGTTTTTGATGGAAGCTCTTTATAGGGATAGTATACAAGGTATACTGCGACACGAGCTCAACGAGTTCTGATTGGTCCTTCGTTTTTAGGCCTTCTAGGAGTGAAAAAAGAATGAAAAATGCATCGAAGGGAGCCTTCGATGCATTTTTCGAGCGATTCGAGCGTACAATATTGTGGATCGCTGAGAAAAATATTTCCTAAATTCTATAGAAATATTACTAGAAGCACTTCGATAATTGGTACTTTTTTACCAGTGCAGTACAGTCACAGTATTAGAATTTTATCTACATTTTTAACCATTTACGGACCGGGTTAGTTCAAAAGAACACCATTCTTCCGTTTATAAAAAGAAGGTAGTTAACTATTCGTGCTTGGGGGAGTTGGAATTGCCTATACGATAGATTGAAGGAGCCCGAAGACACCTTGTCTTGTACACATTTTCATCGATGAAGTTGGCTTTGTGTAAGGGGTTAAGAACCATGGTATACAAACACTAGTATTCTGTACCATCCCTTGCCTCGGTTCATGTATTGTTGTGCTTTTAGTTATCTTTTTTTCAGTGATGAGGGGAAAAAGGAGAAGTGAAAAGTATGGGAACGGACCGGAATGCTGGCGCAGTCATGTGTCCACCGCCAGTCCTTTATTGAACTTTACCTTCGAATTTGTTCTGACGGTCGGCTCTTTTCAAATGCATAAATCATCACATCGTGCCGGCACTCCCTTCGTAGAAATTCCAACAAGGGACTCTATGTAACGACAGTGACATAAGTTCTACTTCAACGATTTGACGCAATTTATTGTATTACACTTACAATGGGGCAGTTGCAAGGGTCTGAAACGTTGTGTTTTTCATGAAGAAAATGGAAGTACTTGATGAGCTAAGAACAAAGATGCCTTTGGTTTCCAATTAAGTTTCATTGTTTTGGAGATGAGATTAAGGCGCAAAATACATTGTATTAAGTGGGAACTCCGCTTAGTGACGTCACTACGCCCACGATTTTTTACAACTTTGCACCGTGTTTTTCTCTTAAACTGGGACACTTCAGAAAAAATCAAACACACCATTGTTTTTAGCTCATCAAGTGCTATAATTTTCGTTGTAAAAAAACACAACATTTCAGACCCTTGCAACTGCCCCATTAGCCCTAATCTTTCTCGATGTTGAGAGAACAAAAGAAAATATAGGAAAGAGTTGTTTGCGTGTAATGACTTTTGCGTCGAATGACTTATGCCACAGCTTCGATCCATGCATGAAAGTATACGTTTCTTATTCAAGTTCATCCCTAAAACGGTTTATTTTTTGCACGACTCTGCGGATAACGCTCTATGTGCCGCGGCGACAGCGTTTAAGTGGACTAAATGAATTGAATAAACCATTCTTTTGAAGGAGTAGTTCTTGTGAATGGGATCAAGTGAGTGGATTTATATCAATGAACGAAATGGTCGTGCAACATCCGCGGCGCACCGTGGCTGTACACTTTATTTCTCTGGATATTGCACCTTTCAGAAATGAGGTGTTTTTCGGTGATCGGGCTAGTGGAACGTCAGATAAGCGCTTTCCCAGGGATCGACTTTAATATTAAATAGGGATTTACTTCCCGAAAGCACTGCGCTGCGCGGTGAAGGAAAGATTATCCCATCGACTGATCAAGTACAAACAAACAAGAAATCAAGAGCTACCGTGCTCTGTGTATTTAATGGCGTTTTTCAATCCACCGATGATTCCACCGATTGATCGAAAGGTTGATTACTCATAATAGTTTAGTGTATGAATGTATGGAAAATTATCTGAATCTGTCATATCAACCGCTTAATGGAGTCGTCGCTGACTTTGAAAAATATTTTAATAATAAAATTTTGTTTTATGATTGAGAAAATATTACTGATCTGTGTATTTTCGTGCATTGCAGCCAGACACTAAACTGGACAGTCTAATCTTTTGATCGACCGGTAGAATTATTAATGAATTCAAAAATGCCATCAAATGAACACAAAACGGCAGCTCTGCAGTAGCGGCTCGTGCAATCTGGCAACAGTGCTATTTTGCCATTTAAATCTGTGCTAAAAGATCGATTCTAGGTGAGGCACAGCGCCTCACCAAAGAATCGATTATTTTACATAGGTTTAAATGGAGGGAGTCTATTGTTGCCACATTGCACGAGCCGCCACTACAGCTCTGGAGAAATCACCTTCTCATAAACTCATGGCATCTGTTGGAATTTTAAGCAGCATTTCAGAATGGCAGTATCAGCAAATTTTACTGCATCTAAACAAAATATTTGTGTGTGCGCTTTTCTTGAGTTCAAGGGTGAATCTTACCGTCTGTAATTTTAAGTGTACTCATTAATATTTTCGCGTCGTGTAACGTAAGAGCTATAATACTTAAAATTGGTTTAGCAAAAGTTCGCGACTAACCCTAGCAGTGTAGCTTAAATTCTGGCAACGTTGCAACTTGTACATTGAAATTCATGAAACAGGTCGAACTATTAGGGGTACACTCTATATAATCGATATTTAACACGAGTTTTAATGAACGAAACGCAGCGCTGCCTGATTGCACACGACGCCGCTGACTGACCCATTTTTAATTTTACAGTTTATAAGCCAGAATATTTGACTGCTGATTGATGTCAGCTCTGACACTTTTCTAAGGCAAACAAATGACTAAGTTTTGTCCACGGAATTTATAAATTGGTCTACTGTGCGACCCAGTGTGGTGAGGCTGAGCGAGGCGCAACACGAGCGAATTAGTGAGAATTCCAAGACAATAAATCTTGTATATTGGGCGATGGCTCCCGAGCCAGTATCCCTTTTGCCCAGGGCTGTATCTTTCAAGTTAACCATTGGCGGATTCAGGAATTTCTCTCTCTCTCTCTCTCTCTCTTTCTCTCTCTCTCTCTCTCTCTCTCTCTCTCCCTCACCCTCTCTCTGCCTATTTGAACGCGTGAGTCAGTAAAGGACAGATCAAGGGCAGTCACATGACTTTCACCCCTCCGATATCCTTTCCTAACACATGCGTTCAAATGAGCGGAGAGAGAGAGAGAGAGAGAGAGAGAGAGAGAGAGAGAGAGAGAGAGAGAGAGAGAGAGAGAGAGAGAGAGAGAGAGAGAGAGATTCCTGCGGATCCGCCCGTGTACTTTACCTCGAGAGATGATTATTATAACGCCGTACATTCTCGTCTATACCAACAGTCAGTGATAAGCTAAACCCGGAAATCCCACGGCGAATCGGTCTCCAAATTGAATCCTCACAATCGAAACCCATCGAGACCTACATTCTTGGTTTCAACGGAGCTTAGCTTCACAGAGTTGCCGAGTGTGGCTACAGATTGTTTTCAATATCCAACTAAAATCTCCATCAGAAATACCAGAGACAAATGGCGTCCCAGCTGGCTGATTAAGTATGAACGATCATATTGCAATGCTGTCGAGTCGATGATCGAGTGCGTTTTATCCTATGGGTGATGCTATTCCGATTGGTTTCATTTCGATAGAAACCCCCCCCCCCCCATCTCTACGAAAATTTGCCGATGATTCCTGAGCTATCGGATTATTTCCGTAGAGATGAGAGGGTTTCTATCGGAATGAAACCTATCGTAATGACGCCACCCATAAGAATAACACGTACTCGATCAACCGATTCGATAGCATTACGATACGATTGGTCATAATCAGCCTGCAGCACATGCTATGCATCTTTTTTATGGATGCAAAGACAGTATTTATGCATACCAGTGGCGGCTCGTGATGTTTGGCAACACTGTTTTTCCTCCATTTGGTTCTATGTAAAACAATGAATTCGATAGTGAAGCAGCGTTTCACCGGCATTCGATTATTGTGCATACATTCAAATGGAGGTAAAACTGTGTTGCTAAATAGCACGAGCCGCCTCTGATGCATACTAATTGTAGATACCAATCATCATTCGATAGAACGGTCGCTAACTTTCTTTTTCGGGGACTCTACAATAGACCATAGGGTCACAGGCAGCAACATCCAATTGGACCATACGTTAACTGATGACCAACAGCAAAACTCCGATGCTTTCCTCTGACTCAAGTATATGGCCTCAACCAAAAAAATCATTTTGGAAATGAGGCTGGAAGCTTTTGCTCCAGACGAATAAACTCTCTTCCATGGGGGTGAAAGCCAGAAACAAATGATGGTAGCATTGAAAAATTCTATATGCCACTCATTGATTCAATAAAACCTCTTGCAAATGCGTTTAACAACCTGATTCCCACATTTTCTAGGGCTCATAAAGTCAAATTCTAATATTTTTTAAAAGTTTATGTGAGGGATATTTTGTTTGGTTTCGTAACTAGTCAAAACGTCCATTTTAATTTGTCGCAATAAAATCTTCCGAAGTGGAACGCAACGAGTGAGGGAAGAAAATTATCCGCTATCCACCACCGCACCGGTGGCGTCAGAAAGTGATTTTTCGATTGTTGTTTTTAACTTTAGGAGTGAGTCACCCCCTCCCCCTCAATTTTAACTCTTTCGGTCACCACTCCACATATTTAGGGACATGTTTAGCATTGAATCTTATGACATTTCTGAAAACTTGACTCGTGCATAAAACGAGGAGTTGAAATATATAGTGAAGTATGTGAAATTAGATGGTGCAAAAGATTGTGCACTATTTTTCTTTGTTAAAAAGAAAACCCAAAACTCCCACAGAAACAAAATTTTTTAAGTAAAATGCTATTTGAATAAATGATTTTTTCCTGAAAAA
Source organism: Trialeurodes vaporariorum (assembly GCA_011764245.1). Classification (NCBI taxonomy): domain Eukaryota; kingdom Metazoa; phylum Arthropoda; class Insecta; order Hemiptera; family Aleyrodidae; genus Trialeurodes; species Trialeurodes vaporariorum. Next base: position 24,853,259 of record VMOF01000369.1, on the reverse strand, counting down.
TCACTTTGGTATAAACATATTTACTATTTTACGTAATATAGAAGAGGTTTGCACAATCTTTGCTACAACTGATAGCGCATTCCTCATTGTTTATTTCAACTCCTTAAATGATATGAGAAAAAACCACTCAATATTTATCAGCGTATTTAGAGTGGTGAACATAATTCGGGACTGAAAGGGTTGAGGGAGCTCATTGTTACGTGTAAATGTGCGTCATTTTGCATTAGAATATTGATGCTCAACTGCTTAGCATTACTGAAGCAACAGACCTATTTTCTGCTAAAATGTCCATAATATATTGAAATGTGTCTCATAAATGTGGCAGCATCGCAGCTCACCAAAGGTAGACTCCCGGAACAGAGAGAAACCTCATTTGCCGGGCCTAAGTCGGCGTCGCGTCGATTCCTGGCGTGAGCTTCTGCATTATTCGTTGCTACGTCTCTCTGGCTTAATTCGGTTCCTTTGATCTGCTCATTTGACATTATTATATTTTCACTTCTAGCGAAAGACAAACTTCTCGTTAATCCTTCAAACACTCGAGCCAACTCACGATCAGTAATTCGATGTGGAATCTGGCAGCGTTGCATTTTGAACCTGTAAACCAATGAAATGTATGGATTTATTGGGTTCGAAGAGGTTCTCTTTGAATTCGACTCTTTTTATGGGTTTAAATGGACCTAATGCAACGGTCCCAGATTGCACGCTGCGCCATATTGGTTCCACTGATCATTGACTTTCAAATTACACACAATATGTATAACACCATTGAAAGAACCGCCGGGGTTTAAATTCGATACTGTGAGACAGACTCAAAAGCCAGACATGAACCGACCTGACCCTCAATTAATACGGGAGGTAGATACCCGTACCACAACTTGAGGCGTTCCATTTGAAAGTCTAGGCGCGAAAAATTGCCAAGCTGTGTGTCTTAAAGACTGTGCACTTAAAGGTCTTTAAGTTAAACTAGAGTCCCTTGATGGAAATATTGTATAGGGAATACCGACACGACGCTTTATGCATTTTGACAGGAGTCGATTTAGTCGACTGCCTGAACGAATTCGAAGGTTAAGTTCAACAGTGGACCAGTGATGGACGGTGTTTACACCATTACGAAAAGGCCCTAATTAAACCGCTAGCTAGTTCAAGCAGTGGCCGCTACGGAGCGTTGGTGCGAGACAAACGGCGGGTTCGACGCATTTGATTTCTTTTTATATTGAAAGTTTGCCTTCACGTGACACCAATCGCCGGTGGCCTAATGGAACAGTGCTAGATCCGCGTGAGTGACAGCGCGGGTTCGGATCGCACTCGTGCTACTTCTTTTTTGCCATTGCCCAATTAACATAAATGTTATATTTGTATCGATCCATAACAATTTATCCTGCACATCGATTATTATCTCCAGTGTTGTACAAAAAAGGGGACGTTCAATTTTGAACCTATGTTAACGTGATTTCGACGAACCATTGACGAACCATTGACGAACTCCGATTTATGATCACCAACAAAACGGAAAAAACTGTAATCCCCCCCCCCAAGAAACCCCTTTTCCGAGTGCAGACAACCCCAAGTTAGATTATAAAAAAGACCGGGAGCGAGCGAAGCGAGCGGGAGGTGAACGCAGCGCAAAGCGCGCGTATTCGCCCGAAGGGCGTAACAATTCCCCTAAAATGAAATAAATTTCAAAAGAGAAGACAAGAGAAGAAGACAGAAAGAGGGAAAGAAAAGATGGAAATTACTCATTTGATAATTCAAAAAGACCGCGGTCATCGCTTACCGTACGCTAACCTAGCTCGGAAGCACCTCATAGCAGTCATCTTGTGAACTAGCTAGCTAGCATTTCAAACAGGGCATTTTCGCCAGATCAGCTCGCTAGTGGTGGACTGGCGGATTTGCCGGCATTCCGGTCCGTTCCCACACGTTCCTCTACGAATCGACTCCTTTCGTGTGGAGCCTTCGATGTCGTCGACCCTTGCTCGACTCCGTGAGAGCCTAAAACCAACGACCAATCACAACTCGTTGAGCTCGTGTCGGTACTCCCTATACAATATTTCCATCAAGGGACTCTAAGTTAAACAAATTCTGATGGAAAAAATTTAGATGCACTAATTAGAATTTCATGTTGCAGAAAGTTGAAACTATGTAGGGTATTTAGTTTAGACTTGTTTAAAATAAATTTCTAATTTCAATGGTTGATGAGGAAAATTTTATGGTCACGTTTCTCAGCATCTCTTGATCTCAAATCTGAAACTATGTCCGCGTTGAAAAAAAAACAAAAAAAAAAAAAAAACAAATGAGAAAGAAATGAAAACAAATATGTAAAAAAAAGATAAGAATGAGGTGGTTGTGCATAATTTAAACTGGTTGATAACCGCGAACAAAAAAATTAGGGTTTTTAAAAATCCGAAAACTCTATGGCAAAAGCTGAACAGCAAATACGGGCGAAGCGTTTTGCTCCAGAATATCGGACAATAAGTGGACAACACTATTGAAAGTTTGTGTTTTGAAGTTTGCATGAATAAAATCGGACGATGAAAACTTTTTTGCCGCGAATTGTATGTGTATGCTCAACCTCAAAGATTAAAAAATAATATCGAACTTTTAAAATCAATCATAGCTTTGATCCCATGGTTAAAACTATTCTACTAACGAGATGAAAATAACTTTTGACCTGCGGTTTTTTTTTACTACCTCGGCGCGCCGAAATATCTAAGTCGGGGTTGTACCTTTTAAAGCGTTCCCGTGGTTTTCGTCCGAGTTTTTACATTCCGAGTTGAATAAATGAATAAATCAGGAAGTAATCGGAAACCGCAGTTTAATTACATAAAACCTCAACTTACATATTTCTACTCACGGATTTGTTGACCTTGCAAATCGTTTCAATTTTCGCTCTTATACCTTGCAAATATATTCACGGCAATACGAAGATTCCAACTGTCAAAGACATTTGCGGTCTGTGGGATCAAAAATGGGGGGGGGATTGAAAAAATGTAATGATCCTTTATTTCATTTTTTTGCTTCTTCCTCTTCTTGGGCCCACCTCCTTATACAAGGGGGGCTTAAGGTGTTACGACCTTTGTTTTTTCCATTTATTTTAGCTCTTTTCCAAAAAAAATTAGGGACCTTGACTCCTTGAGCCCCCAAAGCCACCCGAGGACAGTCACTGGTCAAAGGTGAAGTTATAGATGTTAGGACTGAATGTTATAGTGCGAAGTTTACACGGTCCGAAGTCATTTTCCTTTTTAAAACACTTTATTTAAAATGCTACTGAGAGTGGATGGGAAGTTTAAATCCTGAAGTTATAAACGCTTTAGCCCAGGACGATATTTCCCATGCAAGTTTGAAGGAGTACTCTCAAGACCCGAGACCCCGAAAAATGTCGTAGAAATTGCATCATAAAAACATCTGAAGCTACCAAATCAATGAATATTTCTGTTTAGGAAAGTCATTCCTTTCAGCAAATTTATAATTTTTGTAGAATAACAAGAGAGAATATTCTTTGAATGTTTTTTTTTCTTTCTTAACATACTAATAACAATTTGACACTTTTAAAGTAAAAATCTAAAGGCTATCAGATGAAAGCCTAATTCTTCGGGTGGGTATTTTTATAGTCACCCTGTATAAACTTACCTTTTCATTTTCATTTTACCTTCTGAACCGGCCGGCCGGTCGCGGACGAAGAAGTCGGGATGGTACCTCGTGTTACGCAGGAAACATACCCCTAATTTTGCAGGAGACGAGGTTTTTAGGTCTTCATTGTTTAGAGTGCGGTTAGATTGCTCTTGCTTGGGCTCTGTGGTTCTCCTCTCATAAATTGGCCGGATTTGAGTGACAAGTTTCTTAGCCTGGATGGCCGGCCTGGCCCGGCCCGGCTCTCGGCTTCGTGGAAATCCGAAGTGAAATTATAGAGGTTCTATTAATCATATTGACGTTTTCGCTGTCTCTCTTTCCGTACATGAAATGAGTTTGAATATTCATAAACATCGGTAAATAGGAAACCCCCGCTACCGCAAATCGGCCGCGAGAAATTTCATTGTATTCAGAAGATTACAACAGCCATCCGTCGAGGACAAAGCTTATTAATTGTAAGAGCAGTGTAGTAAGGAGTTTAGATCTTTGCAGAGCTAGTTGTTCACGGAAAATATGGTGAAGTTTAATTGCTGAAAAAAAACTAACTTTTATTGCTAAAATTGATGGTTTAATGTATTTTCCGCGAAGAATCCAATTTTTTACATATCTAAATCGATGTATCACCTGTGAATGCTTGCTTATAAAGGGTTCCGTGAAGCGTAGTATTCCTCAGATTGCTGCACCGCTGCCTTAAAGATTATGGCTAGCATTGGCGTGAGCAGGATCCCTTTCACCTTTGCTATTTCCCCTTTGAATGTATAAGTAGAAAAAGGATATACAGGGTGTAAAAAAAAAAGGTGCAGCTCCGAATAACTCGAGTTTGGGTTCGAATTTCAAAAAACGCTGAAACACGGGTTCCATTATTTTGAGGGGGACATCTTTTAGGGGGGTTGCCAAATTCCAGGCCCCCCACGGAGGCGGGTACGGGGGTCAACGCCCCCCCTTAATCACATTTCTCAAATGGTGACCCCTAATTTTTATTACATAACTTTGAATAACACCAAATTTTAAGCATTTTGGCGCAAACCGCAGGTCGATATCGTTTTTCGTGTTCGAGATATCGAAAGTCAAAGTTCGATTTTGACCCATTTTCAAAAATTCATAACTCCTACTAAAAAAGTCGGAATTTAAAAAACTATTAGCTTAAAATGCTCTACAAAACAAGTCCTTTTCAGAAAAGAATACAATTTTCCAGGAAATTTGAATTTTAGGCTCCGAAAAAAATATTCAAAATTTTCGAAAATTTTGAATCGGCGATATTCTTGTAAAACGGCCAGAATCGACAATTTTGGCTTAAAACCTGTTGGCTGAGTCCAAATGAGCGATGCAAAGCGCTTAAAAGCTCAAGAAAGTCTCAAAATCACCTTTAAAATGATCAAACTCAGTATTGAGAACACTGCTAAATTTAGAGTCAGGAAACACCCCTCTCTCGGGCTTTAATGGGGTTTTGAGGACTTTTGAGAGCTTTGCATCGCTCACTTGGACTCAGCCAACAGGTTTTAAGCCAAAATTGTCGATTCCGGCCGTTTTACAAGAATATCGCCTATTCAAAATTGTCGAAAATTTTGAATATTTTTTTCGGAGACTAAAATTCAAATTTCCTGGAAAATTGTATTTTTTTCCGAAAAGGACTTGTTTTGTAGAGCATTTTCAGCTAATAATTTTTTAAATTCCGACTTTTTTAGCGGGAGTTATGAATTTTTGAAAATGGGTCAAAATCGAACTTTGACTTTCGATATCTCGAACACGAAAAACGATATCGACCTGCGGTTTGCGCCAAAATGCTTAGAATTTGATGTTCTTCAAAGTTATGTAATAAAAATTAGGGGTCGCCATTTGAGAAATGTGATTTAGGGGGGGGCGTTGACCCCCTTACCCGCCCCCGTGGGGGGCCTGGAATTTGGCAACCCCCTTAAAAGATGTCCCCCTCAAAGTAATGGAACCCGTGTTTCAGCGTTTTTTGAAATTCGAACCCAAACTCGAGTTATTCGGAGCTGCTCCTTTTTAGAGCATGAGTGTCATGCTCTATTGAAATCGTTTCTACAAGGTCAATAATGCTTTTCTTATAGGAACGGCATGGTTCGGGGGTCCGCTCGGGGGATCGCTTGGTTTCAGTATCGAGAACGGGTCCTCGAGGACCGATTGACCCATGTGATTCCGCCAATCCGGTGTCCTCCCAATTTGTCGATTTTTCTTTGTGGCGGGAGTTTTTGGCCAAGATTGAGGTTAAGCATTTTTGGGAATGTAATTACGTTACTAATTTGGATCAGACTTCAACGAAATCTTCTGTATGAGATATTGGGGTTTTATATCAGAGGATTGTGTCCATGTTTCGTGTATTCTGCGATTTAAAATGCATTTAGATGATTTCAAATTTCCAATCCTGTTATTGTTGATGTTTCGGTCCGCTAAAATAGTTCGTTTGGGGAACGCGATCGGCGTTGCGTTTTAAGGTGAATCCTCAGCGACCTGTAGTAAGATTCTCATCCGCTAGATAACGTCACTGTTCCGCGGTCCAGAAACCATGCTTTTTCCGCCTTTAATCGTTAATTGCGAGAGCTAGAGTTAACTTTTTGAAAATGTAAGAACGTTGCGTTCTAGATCAAATCCTATGGAAAATTTTAAGACCATTCCGAGCCATGGACGAAGATATATCTAAGGACTGCCGACTCCCTATCTCCGCCCGTGTTAAAACCTGTTAGCGGGTTTTCGAGCGCGACCGCAGCGCTCCAAGCAGCAATAAGAGTCAACTAAAAGCGAACCGCTGCAGCGGTGGCCGCTCCGGCTCCCTTTCTCCCCTGCCTTCCCGCAAATGTATACCGTGTAGGTAATTTGAATCACGATTGAACGAAGGGAACAAATGATCAGCGAATTAAAAGGAAGCAAAATCCGCTAAAAAGCAAACGTCTGGAGTATTTCTTGAAAGATTCCTGAATTGTCGAAAATGATTAATCAAGGACTGAAATACTATACATCACAGTTAACCTCAAAACGGAATCAAACAAGAAAGAGTACATAGACATTTTTTTATTAGTAGAGATCAGGCGACTCTTTTAATTTGCTGATGATTTCTGTTACCTTGTCCAAAGTTGATTCTGAATTTCCCTTGCTTTCGATCTTCCATTGAGATACTGAGTTATCTGATCCTCTTGGGTCGCCGACAACAGTTGACAGCCATGCCATAAAGAAAACTCCAACAACGGTTTTAGCAGTAGCACAGCATGTGAGCATGGACACATCGCCAGGATCGCTCACTTGAAAGAGTAGTTCAGCTGACCGCTGCTTGGAGCGCTGGGGTCGAGAGCAAAACAGGACTAACAACAGTCGGCAGTCCTTAGTTATATCTTCGTCCATGGTTTTGCGACGACCCCCCGCCCCCTTTTGCCCCCCCACGAACTACTGCACCTATGCCTACAACAGTTGCTTGCCGCGTTGTGCAGATTGCATGAATGATGTGTGCCCATCTACTTCACCCCAATTTTACAGCCATCACGGATGCCACGCCCGCCACGGGTCTTCTACCTGGTTTTATGCGACATCGGTCATCGTGGCCCAGTGTTACATGGTAATTAGCGGCGGATTCGGGAAAGGCACGCCCCCCCCCCCAACTCACGGTAGCCTTTCCCTTTTTTTCAACAGAAAAAATCCCAAAAATTTCCCTCTCTGCAAATTTGAAAATTCAAAGGCGTGAAGCCCCCCCCCCCTAAAAGAATTTTCTGGATCCGCCATTGGTAGTAATTTTTGCGGCACACTACGCCGGATTCCCGTGCGCTTTCCCACACTTACCTTTCTCCCTTATCTGTCAATGGGCGCTCCCCGAGGGGCGGCGCGGCGCCCCCCCTCTAATTCAGAAAAATCAAAACTTTACAATAGAAAAGAATCGGAACATTCGAAGATCAAATAATAACGAAAGGAGTAAGAGTTAACAAACTTTATTCTTAGTTTACTTTACAATTTTAATAGGGGGCGTAATTTAGGGGGGGCAGGGCGGGAAGTAGCCCCCCCCCCCAAACAGTGGTGCCCAACCACCCCTTGCCACTATACAGCTCGCCCCCCAGTTTCAGGATTCCTCCCCCCCCAGATCTAGACCTCCCCCGATTTTTACCCCACCCCCTCCTGATTCAGACGACATCATCCTTCCCACCCGTCATCTCCCTCGCTGAAAGAAGTTTTAAAATCTACTAGTATGAACGTGTCTACATTGGCAACTACCGTTGGCAACGAGAATTTTGCGAACTTCCTTGAAAATTCAGAATCCTCTAGTCGATAATTACATGATTAGAGAATGTATAGGCAAGAGTTTGGTTTTGTTAATTTAAATAGGTTAACTCTTAGAATTCATCAGAACAATGAAAATAAAGAAGGAATAGTTGTACTTAGCTTTTTACTATTTCTATCATCTGATGCTGTCACTTTATTCATAATATCAAACACTTCAAAAATAGAATTACTTTTGATACAACTACATGCTACAATCACTTACAATTTCTACCATTTGGAAGGATAATTGATTTATGTTCTATTTTGGGCGGAAGTGGGGGGGGGGGGGGGGTTCTCTAGACTTGCCCGTCTCTAAGTGAAGTCCCCTAGACCTTCCATTGACATTCAAAAAGTTGCCCCTCCGGGCAATTGTTTTGCGGGTGCCCATGTCTTTGTCCATGGTCTCTGAACCAGAAATTGAACGTTCTTCCGGTCTGTGGTTGCCTTCTTTTCTCATAAGTTTAGACACGGCCACCCTGTAAACCCCACAACAAGTTAAAAGTCCGCAATCCGCACCATCGACCCGCAGCCACTATCAAAAGTAAATTGCCGGTTGACTTGCAGGTACTCTCCTCCTCCTCCCCCAACTTAGATTAGACACAAATATAAAATTAAAAAAAAAAAAAAAGTGAAAAATAGAATGTATGCCCCAGCAAAGGGCCCCCTCCACAGTTTTCCAAGAGAGGGAGCGACCCCCTTGCCAGCGTAACTCCGAAAAAATAATTCCAACTGGGGTCCAAGTAACTCAAGTAAGGTCTCAAAATGAAATCAGATGGATCCAAAATTTTAACGGCGAGTACCGGTAAGCTTACTCTTTTGATCGGTCCAAACCGGATTGCGATACATCGATTTACTCTCGAGATATCGATTTTTCAAAGGCGCGCGGTATAGGGTCAGAAATCTAAGATTCTCTAAAATCCGCGAATTTCGACTCTCATGGACCTAGCATGCGCCGTGAGAAAACATATGTGAGTTTTTTGAGTTCACATGAAGTTCATTAAGGGCCCTGACAAATGTCGGACCGATAAAGTCTATATCGGGGGGGGCGTGGCCCCAACTCCAGCGTAAGTCTCACGTACAATGTCTCACTGCGGCCGCGGGAGGTCCCATAAGATCCGTTTAAAACTTGGATGGATCTGAATTTTTTTCAAGAATTATCTAAAAGCTGAAGCTACCGCCCAATCCAAACCGCAGTGCGCAATCCATCGATTCGTTCTCGAGATATCGATTTTTCAAAGGCGCGCGGTCTTGTCAGATCGACCTTAGAGGGGCGCTGGAGGCTGGAAAAAGGCGAATTTCGCCTCTCACGAACCAGTCGTGTGCCGTATTATATCGGTTCCGCTTTTTTTCGGGTCCCAATGATGTCCCGAGAGGGCCCAATGCAGTTTCGAGCCAAAAAATATCATCTTAGGGGGGGAACTACTCCCCGTTTCAGCGTAACTCTGACAAGAAATGTCTAACTGCGGCCGCGAGAGGTCCTGTAAGGTCATTAAATAAACTCGGATGGATCTGAAATTTTCGAGGTTGTCAGTCACAAGCAAGCGCTTTCGATCGGTGCAAACCGAATTGCAATACATCGATTCACTATCGAGATATCGATTTTTCAAAGGCGCACGGTCTTGTCAGATCGAACATTGAAATAAGCTGTGGATACTCTGTATCCGCGAATTTCGTCTCTCATGGACCGTTTAAGCTCCCTTAAAAATCGAATGAGCTTTTTTCAAGTTCATATTACGTTCCTTAAGGGCCTTGATGAGTGTCGGATGACATTTGATCAATATTAACATTCATTTTTTAATCTGAGACAAAAAGAGCTGAAACCATAAAGACGAAGAATTTCCATCGTGATGACTTTGGTTCAAGCGAGGAAAATTCTATAGAAGTCCCAAATAACTAGACTAGACTTTGCGGCTTGCTAGGATTGGTATTAAGAATTTCCTTCCTGATGACTTTGGTTCAGGCGAGAGAAATCTAAAAAAGTCCCAAATAACTAAACTAGATTTTGCGGCTTGCTAGGATTGGTATTGCGTCATCCGATTTTAAAGGAACTATCACTATCGAAATCGATTTTCAAAACCACAGTATTCACCTCGCCTCGTGAACAACTGTTTCAACACGCTATAAGTAAATTTTCATTCCCACTTTGACCTATCAAGTTATTTTTACAGCGATCACTGTTATACAAACACAAATGCAGCGTTGCGATTGAATTTGTCGCAGTTTTGTACTATCAATATGGAACTCCACACTTACAATGATTTACGGCCGACACTCATGCTCTCTTTGCTAACACTGTTCCAGTGTTGCAAGTTCCAACTTGTTTTTTTTTACACCCTGTACATTGAACTGAACCGTGCAATCTTTTAGTTACCGATGGGATCATCGGTGAATTGAAACATATTTTTAGATACACTTAAAGCGGCTGTTCTGATTTATACGTCGTACAGAGATACTACAGCATACTTAGCTAATTGTAAGCAGTGGCGTACGCAGGATTTTTCTTGGGAGGGGCTCGCACTGATGAGCATTTGACTGAAAATGTCCCCCCCCCCTTCCCCTCCACCCCCAAAAATCGGATGTCTGGGGGGGCTTTAGCCCCCTTAGCCCCCCCCCTCCTGCGTACGCCACTGATTGTAAGTAACCTTTTTTGCATCGATGCGATACTCTGGAAATTTTAAACGCGCTATCATACTTTGTATAGGTGAGTTTTGTGCGTGTTGGATGCAGACTTACTTTGTATAAATTGGTATTTTATAGTTAAAATATTGAACATTTTTATCATTTTTCATTTTTTCATTTTATTTTGCCAGAGAACTGGTCATAACCGGAATCAACCGAATCACCCATCGGGTACTGATTTTAGAAGGGAGGGAGGGGGACTTTCGATCGAAACTTATTCAACTTTGGCGTGAGCTATAATTTTATTCAACTCTCGATTTCATCTCTCCACGGTTGCCAGATCGCTCTTATCAAGTGCTTATTTTATCGATTTGGAGTGATAATATTAGACATTTTTTGTGAAATTTTTTGGCAGGAAAAATTAGTTTTGGTCGCAATTCACCGTGTTAAGCTAAAGGAATCGTCACGATAAGGACCCCTCAAGGAATAAGGTCTCAGAATCTTACACAGATTCGTTTTATTGTGACAGTATCTTATGTTTACCACGGTTATAATGGACTAATTAAATTGATTTCTGCTGAAAAAATTTACAGTTCACGGCTGAGATGACAGTATATGTGTGTAACGTGAAAGTGAGAGGGTGGTATACTCCGTTCAGGATAAGAAGAATTTTGGCGATTCAGGTAGAAACCCAGATATGAAGCAAGATTTTGGCAAGATTTTAAAAATCTTTGTGTTCTTGCCAAAATCTTTCCATTCTTGCTAAAATCTTTCTAAAATATTTCCAAAAAAAGTTTCTTGAGAAACTTTTCTAAAATGTTTTAAAATCTACTTTAACCCTATAGTAGGCTTAAGCTGGCATGTGCAGAAGCGCCTTCTTTGCACCTTTTCTCTTGCCCTCTTCCTTACTTTATGCCTCTTCTCTATTTTTAAAATATAAATCTTCTTCTTTTAAAATAAATCCTTTCTCCTTTTCATATTAATTAATCATTTATTTTGGTTGATTTTGACAATGATTCTAAAAACCTTTTTGAATGATTTTTTTATTACAATTTTTAAAAGATTTTACAGCAAGATTTTGCAAATGTTATCAGAAACATTTTCAAAATATTACAGAAAGATTTTAGTAAGAATTTAAAAATCTTTTTAAAATGTTATCAGCAATATTTTAAAAAGATTTTCGCGGCAAACAAATGGATGGAACATAGCAATATTTTTGAAAGATTTTTGAAAGATTATCTGCAAGAACTTGGCAAGATTTTAAAAATATTTTTAAAATCTTTCTTTCATATCTGGGAAGGCACTATTTTGCAGATTTTGGTCCGACTCGAAAAAGATGAATTTTAGCTGTAACTTGTCAAAATTAGTTGAATTCGACTCCTCAATATCGTCGAGGAAATTTTTTTTGTTTTGTTTTTGTTTTGTTTTTTTGTTTTTGTTTTTGGTTTGTTTTCAAAACTCATTTATGGTTGTATCATGAAAGAGTTATTTTAAAAGTAAATGTCAGAGGATGTTGAGGAGTCTAATTAAACTAATTTTGATGAGTTGCATAGCCCCTTAGGGCCGAAGTTTCCTTCTGTAATTGTTCCTAATTCGACGTTTGCACAGATATATGTATATCATATACATATAGTCTGCCAACTATCGGTATTGCTTCATCCCGGTGGAGGATCGATTTGGTCCCAAACCTCCGTGCGCGCCGCGTTGCAAAATAGTGCCTTTCTACCTGAATCGCCAAGTTTCTTAAAACCCTGAACATTGGACAGAGTATAGCTTGGAACACGCTACGAACTTCTTCACCGGTGGACGTAATCACTAAAACGGCCGGTGTCTATTGAACTGCTCAATATTTTTGTTCACCTATACCGGTTGGACCCCACGAGATCGGATACTATTTTTTCGGAATCCCATGAAATTCATGCAAAACGGCAACTTTGCTCTGTGTACCCTTTACCGGCCATACATAGTCATCTGATGATGGGGGGGGGGGGATCGCAGCTCACACCCCCCCCCCCCCCCCCCTTGCGCATTTGATCGCATTTTACTGCATCTGGCAACTCTGATATTATACCGCTTCCCTTTCATACTCGTATTTGATAGGTCAGTAAAGTAAGCAAAATACTGACTTTACCTGCCTAGATAGTAATTATCGATTCAACCCCCCTCTTCCACCCCCCACTCCTGCTCATCTATTCGGTGTTCGATAACCCCAATTATGATAGCCGATTATAATTATGACAAGTCATCGTGGAACGAACAGTAGCCGTGGGTACTCATAAACTATACTCTCGATCGTGGGAGGTAATACGTTTGTGAGATCATACATATGTATACGTATAGATATAGGACGTAGAGTATCCGATACCAACTTCAAACACATTTTTAATCCTACTTTTTTCAGGTCGTCACAAAGCAAACGTGAAACTAGTGGTGGGCTTGAAATTCCATCTCTCTTTTCACTCATTTGAATGAATATAGGTAAGATAATGATATAGGTCAGGAAATGATCCCACTCGTCTATCCTTTTCTACTGTACTTATTTTAATGGATAAGGAGAGAGAAAGTACATTTCAAGTGGAAATGTCTCACGCGTAAAGGGCAAAGGCTCAAAAAATATGATTTTTCATGGAACACAGGCAACTAACTGCAGGGTATACAATTAAAATTAAAAAAAAAAAAAAACAGGGAATCCCTTTTCCCGGAAGGCTTCTCCCAAGCGGAACTATGAAAAAATCATCCGCATAGATTATTTTAACAAAAGTTTGTATTCAAACCCTTTTTAGTTCTCTAGGATTCTGAAAACCATCTCTTCATTTCTCTTTTCAGCCAATCAATTTAATTAAAAAAAAATAAAAAATAAAAAATGTATAATTATCTGGAATTCACTACCGGTTCACGGATAGCGGAAATCTTCAATGTGAATCGCGTTGATACTGCTCCAATTATTATTAGTATTATTATTATTTTTTAGACAACGGCTTTCTTTTGTTTATTCCATCCTTTTGTTTGATTTGAATAACGTTGATCTAACCGAAGCAAAACTACGGAGGTACTCACTTCAAAAGCAAATCAGCTCGCTCGAGTATAGAGAAAACTCTCGTAACTTTAAAAATCTAAAGCAAACTTCGTGGTGTATTCCCCACAGTCTTTGATGGCCTGTTACTCTGTAAATATTTTGTATCATCCCCCCCCCCTCATTCTACTTTTTTTATTTCAAGTTTCATCAATGGCGGGAAAGTAGACGAGTAAGAAGAAGAAAAAGTTATGTATCGAATTATACCGATCGTAGTGGAGAGGAGCAGAAAGAACATTGACTTTGATCTCTCGATTTTCTCATTTTTTTAATGAAATGTTTCACTCGATTCTCGGTTTGAACTTTTCAAACGCGGCCGAGCTGTCCAACCAACTCGAAGATGGCTCTCAGAGCTGATTCTTTCTACGCATCGATGCGATTTGAACAAGCTCATCGAACGTTGTCAGATTCTCCATGGCTGCTCTCGAATAATTTAAATGTAACGAATTGAGATCAGTGTCGGAGCGACGGAGCGTGCAGTTTGGAAACGTGGTATTTTGTTTTTAAACCGACGAAAAGTATCGAGCTATTGGGAGTTCGGTGAACACATTCGCATTCGACCTTTTTCATGGGTTTAAATGGAAAAAATACGACGTTGCCAAATTACACGCTACGCCACTAATTGAGATGCATTGAATTGAAATGTTCCGAATTGAAATGGATATTTAAAAATATTCTTAGTCGTCATGCAAAATACAGCAGGTTTACCTCACTAAAATTGTTATGAACTCCGTCTAAATGATTTAATTTCTTTTCTGTGCACCCACCAGTTCGATATTTTTCCTTGGGTTTAAATGAATGATATCCATTTTTGCCAGATTGCACACTACGCTACTATGCTTCACACTTTTCTTTAGCTCCTCAAACATTTTATTACTGGGTGGTTATATATGACACAAATTCTCATTTTCATCATCTTCTTTGCTTACGGAAACATTCCCAGTAAATTCCAAATGTTTGGTCGAAAAATTGAATTCTCAGCTGTGTTCAAGGGGGTGCCTATGGCAAGAATTAGTACTTTTTTTTTTTGTCTTTTACTTATTTTCATTCTCCAATCAGAGCATTTTTTCCTCTTTAAAATGATATCCTTTGAATCCTCTCCGATAACTATATTTAGTTGATTAGGGTCTCAAGTTATTAAAAGTTGAAGCTGGAATAAAAAAAAAAAAATAAAAAAAAAAAAAAAAAAAAAAATTAAAAAAAAAAAAATGTACAAATATACTTGCAACGATAGAACCAAAAACCGCTCCTGTACTGTTGGAAAGAGCAGCATTATCTTTTAAACAAGCCAAAGCACAAGCCAATTGATCAATTTACAACCTGAGAATTTTGAGCAGACATTTTTATTTTTAAAGTGCTGGTTTCAGGGACAGGCATGCAACCAGCTCATAAAAAAAGATAAGCATTTTTTTTTGTTTTTTGTTTTTGGGGATCTCCATCAGTCAGCTGCATCAATGTGGTAGGATGAAAAGGGGAAAATCAATTCGCGTTCGGTACCGGTATCCCCAAGAAAATGAAAAATAAAAGAATGAAAAATGAAATTTTTAAAAAGTTTAAATATTTGCGAACCGGCAACGCGTACTCATCGTTACACGTTATCCTCCATCTCGTTCAACCAAGTTTAGATTCGCGGAAATTTTATTTTTCTCCCTCTATATCGCGTTACCTCCATCTCCCCCCCTCCCCCCACGGCCCATGTCCGTCTCAAATGATTGCCACCCCTTCCGTGTAGTGTGCAGTTAAAGTTGCTTGCTGGCATCTCTCTAATTAGTTGACGATAATCCGCAGCGGGTTCTGTACAGAGCCCAACTCGGCCCGCAATGGATCGAACCATATATTTCTCCGGATTCAAAATTTTTTCCCGGCCGATCATTCATTTAATAGTTAACCCTTTCAGTGCTGACTTACGATAAAGCAGTTTCGTAAATCTTACAAGGGGAGGCTCAGAAGTCGCCGCCTCCGATTTTGAAAACGATTGCACGAAAATGTA
The DNA here is from genome assembly GCA_011764245.1 of Trialeurodes vaporariorum. Classification (NCBI taxonomy): domain Eukaryota; kingdom Metazoa; phylum Arthropoda; class Insecta; order Hemiptera; family Aleyrodidae; genus Trialeurodes; species Trialeurodes vaporariorum. The sequence goes on along the minus strand of VMOF01000369.1, from coordinate 24,837,690 downwards.
GCTAAAGTAAAACTTTTAGACCCGTGTTTCTCACTTTTTGCCAATGGGCCTTCCTAAAGCGTCAGGAATTTTTTGAAAGTTGCCGAAATTCACGTAAATATTCGGAACGCTCTCCGCTCGAGTTTTTTACGTGAATTTCGGCAACTTTCAAAAAATTCCTGACGCTTTAGGAAGGCCCATGGGCAAAAAGTGAGAAACACGGGTCTAATAGTTTTACTTCAGCTACATTTTCGTGCAATTGTTTTCAAAATCGGAGGCGGCGACTTCTGAGCCTCCCCTTGTTAGACCTTCGACAATTTCCTAGTGAATCGAATGACCTTTTCTCTTATACTTTCATATGCGACATGTGTGCAATTTTTTTTTTAAATTCCATGAGAATCCATGTTGACAGAACGTGTTCCATATGAGACTTTGGAGCGAAAGGATTACTACTTTTAATGAGTGACGGAGCTATTATGATCAAGTATTGTATGGGAGACTTGGCTGCTGCTTTGGTATCACCATCGTGAAGTTTCCCATTGGCTGTACCTTTATTCAGGGTACTCATGGAAAACTGTTAAAAACGGACAATTTAACAGTGGTTAACATAGCAGCAGTCAAGTTTCACGATTAATTCTAGACCAATTGTTCCGTCACTCATCGACAGATCTAAAGTTCGGTTTTTCCATAATTTTGAATTATGATAAAATGGTATCAATGACGCATTTGTAGACAACTTTCTAAGTGATTTTATGAACCAAAAATAATTGAATTCTTCTCAGCAGAGTAGTCAAAATTAATCAAATTGATTTCTTATCGCTCTGACGGGCAACGGATCAGCCATTTTTTCATAGCTCTGTCTTTACATTCAACATTCAAATCTGTTTCAATGATCCCAATGCTTGAAACTTGATGATATTCATAATGGGGCATGAGCATTGTGCAAGGGTCTGAATTTTATTTTTTATTTTTATTTTATTTTTTTTAATTTTGTGGAGCATATAAAAGTTATCGGTGAGCTCAAAAAAGGGTGTCTTTAGTTTGTTTGTAAGTTTTCAACTTTTGGAGATTCAATCTTGTTCCAAAATAAACTGTATAAAATACTGATTTTTTGTTGTGGCGTCACAACAACACGCATGATTTCTCTCACCTTTCTATACTAGTGTATATCTCTCCGAAACTTTGATATTCAGGGTAAACCCAAAAGTACCTTGGTTCTCAGTTCATCGAGAGTACTTCCATTTTCTTCGCCGAAAACACCAAAATTCCACACCCTTGTACTGAGAAAAATTGCCTGTTGCCGCAACCGGACGTCTTGTTATTACTTGTTATTACTTGTTATTACTTAGTAAACTGGAATTCCTGTTATTTTAACTAGGAATTCCTGTTACTCCAACAGGAATTCCGGTCAAGTAACAGACATTTTTTTTTGAAATAACACTATTTCCTGTTGAAACTACAGGAATTCTGGCTAAGCAAGTATTAACAAGACGTCCCGTTGAATTTACCGGAAAATTTTTGTCAGTGTGTCCTTTTCCCGTTCGAATCACTGTGCGCTCATCGTGGGTCCACGATTCCGACCAGGAACGTGCGGCGAGGACCGCCAATTGAAAAGATTCGCCTCCGTCATAATTTGCATTTTATTTATCGACTCTATCTCTTTCTCGCTCCCTCTCCCTCTCTCTGTCCCTCTCTCTGTCTGTCCCTCTCTCCGTCTCCTCTCTAGCTATCCAACCCCTCTTCCTCTACTCTCTCAATCGTTTCATCCTGCTGTTCAACAACTCAGCGCCTCGTTTCAATCGTTTTAGCCTCGTTTCCTCATTTGCAATTTTATTTTTTTCTCTATTTCTCGCTCTCTCTCACCCCCCCCCTCCCCCTTCTCCCCTCCCACCACCTATCCAATGATAAAGTCGTTTTTTTCTGTGTTCCGATTGAACTGTTTGCTTGTTTGCTACCTCCTCCCCAACGCTCATCTGATTTTATTTTACTTTATTTAATACGCTGTCACTTTCATTCATTCATTTTATTCCACACCCATCTCGTTTAACTCTCGCGGTGCGGTTGTTTTGCACCACTTTTGCTTCTATCGGGGCCGTCAACGGCCTTTGGGGTCATTCTCGAGTCTTACGAGCGTAATGTGCAAAATAATTGAGAGGCTGGGTGCAACGAGGGCACTGTTATGATTTAAAATAAAATGGAAAAATGCCCTAATTGCACCTAACTCCTCTGTGGGTCTGTTGCAAACTTTTGATACAGCTATAGAGCAGGTCTTCAATGGCGTAAATTCACTTGAAAATAACTATTTGGATGATCAAAAGGTTTCAAAAATTGATCCACAAGCCACAGTGGCGTAGCGTGGGGTCCAATATTTGGGGGGGGGGGGCGGCTGAAACTTTTGTTTTTTTTTTGTTTTTTTTTTTTCCTCTCCTTACCTCTAATATTAAAACAATTACAAACTAAATGGCCAAAAAAACATCATAGACAAAATAAGGATTAAAATGGGAACTAGGCCAACAATAAAATATTGTTGGTTATTGTTGGCCTAGTTCCCATTTTAATCCTTATTTTGTCTTACCTCTAATTTATAAATATCACTTCCTCCAAAAATTATTGGGGGGGGGGGGCTTCAGCGTCATTTAGGCTAGGCATTTATAGCCTAAATGACGCTACGCCACTGACAAGCCAGTGGCGGCTCCTGAAATTTGATACATCGATGTCCTCTTCATTTAAAACTAAAGAAAAGTATCTATTTCTCGGGGGTTCAATCGCACCCCCTGACGATCGATACTTTTCTATAGTTTTAAATGGAGTAGACATCCATTTATCGATTTCACGAACCGCCACTGCCACAAGCTCAATAAGCGCGTTCAAATAAAATTCCAGTATGCGGTAGTCAAATGAGCCGGTCACAATGGGTAAGCTAGTTCTTTCTATTCGCAACTCTCTATGCTGAAAAAAAGTGATTCACAGAGAAAGCTATACTTTTATTTGATCACCATTTCGGATGTCTCATAAAATTATTTTAGTGGGTTTGTGATTGGATATTGACATCATTTGATGCTTGCAATGTAACTTTCATGCGATTTTACGATCAATTTTAAAAATATGAAGAAATAAGAAAAAAGGGTGAATTGAGTTTTGGAATTGCTTCAACAACTCAAAACACCGATGCCGGTTGAAACTTTGAAAGTGAGTTGAACATAATGGACCTAATTTTTCGTTGACTAGAGAGAACAACCACTTCCATGACTTAAAAGTACAAAAATCCCCGAAGTGAGGCAGATCAGGGCGGTTTTTCTGTATTTTTGTAAATCTCAAACCATTAAGTGTCACACATTCAAAAGTGAAAGTCGTCTAAAAATAAAATACTTAGTTCTCGTTCGGGAACACTTATCTAGGTTTAAATGAATATACGGAGGCTCTTGGATGTCAATGTGGAAGAAAACAAAGGTAGAAAATCCAAAATTATCGAGGGCGGCTCTTGCAATGTTCCAACATTGGATTCCCTTAATTTAATTTTGTGTGAAATTATCGCTTATATTGTGAGGCAATTAAGGATCGGATTTTTTACGTGAGTTGAAGCGGCAAAATATTTTACTGAGCTTGGGATTTGTTCAGTGTATACTTGACGATACGCGAGTGTAACGCTTTTTCCCTGCGCATAAGCAAACAAGGTGCATTCCAACGCCGAATAAACCTCATTGGTGATTAGAATTTAATATTTGTTCTTTTGCTGGTTTTTTCTCCCACTGTAACGCATACCCCACGGTTATAGGTAGGCCATTTCAGTTTGTTTGTACATGCTAACAAATGAAGATAATTAATACTATTATTATTCCAATGAAAAGGCAATCATCAACTCGTTTCCTGATTTCTGCGCAGAATTTTTGTTTTACGAAATCACTACTCAAATATAAGTTGGATATAGCTTTATACGAGAGGTAATAACTTTTTACACCGGAAAAAGTTGTAGCGTAAAATTTACCTCGTCGGAAAATGGGCACCTAATTCTGAATGGGTCAGTCACAGTGGTGTACCGGAAACTTTGGGGGCCCCCCCGCGAACCTTCAGTCGGGGGCCCCTACATTTTTACACAGTGAATGGAGGGTGTATAGAGACACCCCTCCCCCATCTAGAGTCGGCTCGGGGATCCAGGGTCCCAGGGATCCTCCCCTGAAATTTTTTGAAAATTGAGTGCTCTCGAGACGGATTTTCACGCAGTTTCAGCTGTAAAATTCCGTTTGTCTCCCAAGAAAGAAAAGAGCTGAATTTCTGTTTCTGACAACCTTAATATCCATTTAATACCACGGAAAATGTATGGCCAATTTACCACATTTAACCGAGGAACAAAGCAGCTCTTTTTACTTTAATATTACACTTATTTATTTCATCCTCCATCTTTATTTTCATTCTTTCAAATGTTATATTTTGTCAAATACACGGGTCAGATGTAATCATGGGGCCCTACTTGAGGGCCCCTTTGGTCGCCGTCCCCCGCGCTGCGGGGGCAGCGCAGCGGGAGCCTCCGGTACGCCACTGGTCAGTCACAAGAGTCTGAAACGTGGTATTTTTTTTATAAAAAAATTGAAAGTACTTGAAAAACACCAAAACTCTGACCCTTACCCCTGCTTTATTGAGAAATTTAACCACACGACTGAAGAATACGGTAAATTCCTGTATTATTTAATCAATGTGCAGAAACTGTTGCCAATTTTATTTTCTACTTATTGTATTGGAAAATACAAGGGTATTTACACTGTAACTCTAACAATTAGTTTGAGTCCCAATGAAGCAGGTTCCCGTCTGCATAAAATCGTCCGATGGATCATTATAATGATTTGACCAAAAGCTGAACTTTCTATCTTAAAGTTATTGACCCGTTCGGCTCTCGGCTCAGAGTTTAATGAAGTGAATAGAGAGCGCGCATGTAGTTGTCATTGCGCATTCGTGCAAAGTGTAAAAAAAAAAAAAAAAAAATCAAGGTCACATCGTATAAACTCTAAACAAATAAGGATTGATTCTTCAAAGGCTCAATCAAACCTCCGCATTGAATCGATCCATGTCCACCGGTCCAAGGTGGTAAACCTGAAACCTGAAACCCCCTTTCACGCCGCCTATATTTACTGAAAACTGTATATAACTGATTGATCACTAGAATGAAGTTACAAGCCTATCTATGTATAATCATGTGACATTTCAAACTCAAAAGGTTTCATACACGGATACAGGAATTAGTCTTTCTCTCTCTCCCGCACTTATTTAAAGGACTGCGTTAGAAGAAGATGGATATAGGGGCTGAAGTCACGTGATGCCCACTCTGCTATCCTCTTCCAACAAATGTGTTCAAACGGCCGAAGGGATAGAAAGACAAATTCCTGTATCCGCCCATGAAAGGTTTTGTAGTGTGCACTAACACAGGCACACGTTTAACGCACATTTCAATAGAATTCCTTAAATGGCACATAGAAAATATGACCGCGTGGCAGTTTTAGGTTAATCGCTTCCGAGTATGATCGCATGGGTAGGGTTCGCGGGAAATGACTTGATCTCAGTTGATACCGCAAAGGGCACGAGGGGTGTTTTAAGGTGGTTTGGGGGGGGAGGATGGGATAGCTATAGATCGGACATGAATATGTATAAATGAGGACCGTGATATCGATAAGGATGCGCGCGGGGTGTGCGAAGGGCCAAGGATAAGGCCGGGACATAACGGGAAAAGGCCGTGCGCCTCGTGAGAATCTCCCAATGTTGCCACGCCTGTAAGAGCTTAATCATTTTTCTTTCGTGAATTTTTAAACCAGTGTTGCCAATTGTGCGGCTGGAAATTTTAAAATTAATTTGAATTGAATGGGAAAATGCGTTTGGTTGTGGGTAGTTCCCAGGTATCCGGACCAAACATCGGTAAACGATCAAAATGATGTTAAATGGACTAAAAATCGTCGATTATGTTCCTCTGATGGCCTTATAGCTCTCTAAAATCACAGCATCACCATTAATGTCCAAATGTTCTCACCAGTAAAAATGGTCAATTTTCTTTAGAATTTTTAATGGCAATAATGTGGTTTTAGAGCGCTCTGATGCCATCAAAGGTACTTAATCGACGATTTTTAGTCGGTTTATTACCATTTTGATCGTTTACCGTGAGAAATCGGGGCTCAAAATGATCCAAAATTTTTGAAATTTTTTTAGGCCTAAAAGTCAAATTTAAATCAAATTCCGGGTATCGGCGCCAAGCCCATTGTAAAGTGCTTGCTGTGTATATTATTTTTTACCCCAAGTTCGTTCAATTTGGACAATGTTAAGTGACGCTGCAATTATATGCATATCACCGCCATATTGGATTTTGAATTTTGAAAAATGGATGCAGATTCGGGTTTCTCCCGTGAAAAAACCTCCGGAAATCAAATTTCATGTAAAGCCGTTGAAATCTAGGCAAGTTAGACGTGATAAGCACATCGCCGCCATCTTTGATTTTCAAAATTTAAATAGTAGATGGCAGATTCGACTTCCTCGTGTGAAAATACCACTGGATGCTAAATTATTTGTAAATCCGTTGAAAACTAAGCAAGTTAGTCATGATGAGGATATCACCGCCATTTTGGATTTTTGACATTTGAAAAAAAGGTAGCAGATTCAGTTTTCTTACGTAAATATACCCTCGGATACCAAATATCATGAAAATCCGTTGATAACTAGGCATAATTGACATGATATGCATATCGCCGCCATATTGGATTTTCTAAATTTAAATAACAGATGGCAGATTTGGCTTCCTCGTGTGGAAATATCTCCTAATATCAAATTTCGTGCAAATTCGTAGAAAAGTAGGCAAGTTAGTCATGATAAGCATATCGCCGCCATCTTGGAATTTCGAAATTTGAAAAATGGATAGCAGAATCGGACTCCTCGACCAATTTTACCCGGTACTACCAATTTTCACGCTAATCGGACGACAACCGACCGTATTTTCCAAAATGAACGTCCGCAAACTTATATACTTGAAATTCGTCGAGAGTCCTCAATTGTCAGGGCAGTGTAATGGTTAGGACGCTAGGCTAGGAATGGATAGGTCGCAGTTTCGATTCCCGTTCGTGGCGTTTAACTTTGTATCGAATTTGAGAGTGACAGAAATACGGTACTCATCGAAAATTTAAATCATAATTTTTATCGATTTTATTCTTCCTAACCCCCCCCCCCCTCCATCCCTACTCCACCGCCCCTTTCACTCCCTACTCCCCCTCCCCAGAGGTAACGTAGCATTATGATGTACTATAATTACTAGTCATTTTGGAGGATGGTTTTTTAATGATAACTTCTGGTGGAAACACAACCAGAATTCGATGGTAATCCTGTCCCTGGTTCACATATAGTGAGCCATTCTGGTAATTTTCTGGTAATTAAACCAGAATCTAGTAATATTATCATCTCTTTTTTTTCAGTGTGTTTGGTAATCCTTCCAGACTGGTACTGGTTCACATAATGCGGTCCATGCTGGTAATTTTCTGGTAATAAATCCAGAATCTATAGTAATTTCATCGTCTATTTTTTTACAGTGTAAGGACGAGTTTCAACCTTAGCTATGTTTGGTGGTCCATAAAACAAATCTGGCCGAAGGGAGTCCACTGAAACTTTTTGTGACTATTCACTGATATGATGTTAATCGATCTAGAAATCGAGTAAATGCCGTTTCATATGGGACTTATCTGGAGGTTTCCAAAGTCGGCTGATCGCAGGGTCAAAATGAAGAAAATAATGCCATATGTTTGGTGGCCCATTAAACAAATCTGGCCCTAGGTAATCGTCTGAGACTACATTGAAAAAAAATGGTTTGAATTAACAATTTATTCGTCCAGAATGGAGCCCTCAATAAGTTTTGTTAATTCAAGAAAACGAAATAGTGAAACAACAATATGAGTTTGTTAAACTGACAAAATAGATTCTTGAATTAACAAAAAATTTACTGATTCAACAAATAAATTGTTGATTCAACAATCTATTTAGTCAGTTTAACAATCTTACATTGTTGATTCACCAGTTCATTTTGTTGAAGTAACAAAACTGATTGAGGGCTTCATTCTGGACAGTTAAATTATTAATTCATACAATTTTTTTTTCTTCTTCAGTGTAGGTGTGAGTACTCACTAGTTGTACGTTAATCTATCCCCAAAAGCGCGTTCATGCAGTTTCATATGGGAATCAGCTGCGTCTCCGTAAAATCGGCTGATAGTAAGGATAAATTGGGAAAAAAATACAATATTTCATGTTCCGGACAACTTTCAACTTTAACTTCAACTTTTTACTTACAACTTTCTACCGAACTTCTTAATTTTTCTTGGCTTATTTTTAATAATATTTTTCCGGGGCGGGTAGTGCTCAAAATTATTCGGTGGAGGCCCGTCTTGGCCTTTGCTACTGGTCTTGTTGCTTCCTTTTTTTTTTGTTTTTCCGCTTTTCCTCACAACTTCGGCGACTTCGCCAGTCCCTTCGCTGCTGCCGCCGCTGCTGATTTCTGGGATGTTGCTATCGGCTTTCTTATCGATCACGGCGTCTGTGGCATTGGAAGCACCAGCAATGTCCACTGGACCTTTGCTAATCAAATCTATGCTATTAGCGGGGGCAGCGGACCTCGCGGTGGAGATGATGCTGGTTTCCTGCTGGATCTTATCTCGTGATACGTGATAGGGGCTGGGGCGCGGGTTAAAAAACCGCCGTTGATCGCCGAGGTCAAATCTATGCTATTTGCGGGGGCAGCGGACCTCGCGGTGGAGATGATGCTGGTTTCCTGCTGGATCTTATCTCGTGATACGTGATAGGGGCTGGAGCGCGGGTTAAAAAACCGCCGTTGATCGCCGAGGTCAAATCTATGCTATTTGCGGGGGCAGCGGACCTCGCGGTGGAGATGATGCTGGTTTCCTGCTGGATCTTATCTCGTGATACGTGATAGGGGCTGGGGCGCGGGTTAAAAAACCGCCGTTGATCGCCGAGGTCAAATCTATGCTATTTGCGGGGGCAGCGGACCTCGCGGTGGAGATGATGCTGGTTTCCTGCTGGATCTTATCTCGTGATACGTGATAGGGGCTGGAGCGCGGGTTAAAAAACCGCCGTTGATCGCCGAGGTCAAATCTATGCTATTTGCGGGGGCAGCGGACCTCGCGGTGGAGATGATGCTGGTTTCCTGCTGGATCTTATCTCGTGATACGTGATAGGGGCTGGGGCGCGGGTTAAAAAACCGCCGTTGATCGCCGAGGTCAAATCTATGCTATTTGCGGGGGCAGCGGACCTCGCGGTGGAGATGATGCTGGTTTCCTGCTGGATCTTATCTCGTGATACGTGATAGGGGCTGGAGCGCGGGTTAAAAAACCGCCGTTGATCGCCGTAACCTGAAACAAAAGAAGCGTTCTGAGTACAGGCGTTGTTGTAACGACTAAACAGTTGCATTTTGCGCCCTAACATGCGTTCAGGTAGAAGAAAAACTCCAGATTCAATTGTCATCATCTACCGAGCACTAACATCAGCATTCCTTAACAAAAACTTTCAGATGTAAAAAAAAGTTCGAAGAGACGAGAAAATAGCCCGATTGATGGCGGCGATACTCAAAGTCGCCCGTGTGAGGCGATGTATTGTATTCTTTCGTCCGCCATCTTTGAATATGCTATTTGATGTTCCCACCCTTGAAGATGACGCGAGACTTACCTCAGTGGTGGCGCGAGGCGAGGAGGTGCTCTTGATATTCAATTTGTTGTGGTTCGCGCGGAGGCCTCCGTCCGTCGCGTCGCATCGGCAACCCCGGCTGAGGCACGGATTCGATCTGAGGCCGAGCCAGCCAGCAGTAAAAGGACGTAAAGGGCGTGAACGGGGGAAAATCTGAATACAAAACATTTACGTGATGTGGATGAATCATTTTCTATAAAGTGACGAAGTCTCCTACTTCATCAATATCCTTACGTCATCGTTATCGATTCCTCTCTCTCTCTCCAACTCTCTCTCTCTCTCTCTCTCTCTCTCTCTCCAACTCTCTCTCTCTCTCTCTCTCTCTCTCTCTCTCTCTCTCTCTCTCTCCTCTCTTCCTACCCTCATTCTCTCCCTCTATATCTAACTCTGCATCGCTTTTACTCTGTCGTTCGCCGCTCCCGCTCCCTCTCTCTCTAACTCTCCTTGTGTTTCTCTTTGTCTCTTAGCCCTTCTCTCTCTCTCTGTAACTCTCCTTGTGTTTCTCTTTCTCCCTATCCCTTTCTCTCTCACCCTCTCTCTCTCTCTCTCTCTCTCTCTCTCTCTCTCTCTCTCTCTCTCTCTCTCTCTCTCTCTCTCACCCTCTCACCCTCTCCCTCTCTCTCTCTCTCTCTCTCTCTCTCTCTCTCTCTCTCTCTCTACACCCGCACTCTTTCGCTGCTCCCTCTCTCTCTCTATCTCTTCGTGTGTCTCTACCTGTCTTTCTGCTGCTCTCTCTACCTCTCTCGCTCACTCTCTCTTTCTACACCCGCACTCTTTCGCTGCTCCCTCTCCCTCTCTATCTCTTCGTGTGTCTCTACCTGTCTTTCTGCTGCTCTCTCTATCTCTCTCGCTCACTCTCTCTCTCCCTTTCTCTCCCTCCCTCCCTCTCCCTCTCTCTCCCTCCCTCCCTCCCCCCCCTCTCTCTCTCTCCCTCCCTTCACCTCCTATCACTGCCTCTCCTTATGTCTCTTGCCGCACGCTGTGTGCGAATCCGCCACTACTTTTTATTCAATTTGTAACTTTCCTTGTGAAGTGCTCTATTTTAATATCCTTTATGATGGAAGTTGCTCAGATAAACGACAAAGCTTCTGCCAGTTTCTAATGAAATTACTCGAAAGATGAAAGGGAGTTGAATTTAGGAATTAGAAGTCACCTGAAGGAAGGAGTCATTACCTTGGGTCGAGACGTTGCCTCCACGAAGATTCCTGAGTCAACGATTTTGTCCTCATCAAAGAAGGAGTACGATTGTGTGAATACTGAATATACTGTGCAGTGTGCAAGGATTTAGGAAAAGCGGATAAACTTGCCGTGGGTCAAAATAGGAGCAGTTATGGAGTTTATCCATGCCCCACTTTGACGAAACTAACCAACTATTGGAATCAGCGAGCTATTAGTATTATAGATGCTTTTTTTATTCTAGGCAATAATATCTGCACGTCATTCAAAAGCTCAAACAAATTGCGAGTTGTTCATTCAACCTTGCAAAAAGTTGTCCAAAGTCACAACCAATATTTCTGTGTATCAATTTAAAAACTCAAGCAAAAAATTATGCATCTCTCTTGGGCTCAATTTTTTCGATTTTTGATCTCAGAAAAAATTAAAAGCTATCACAGGTAAAATCCGTCACAGAAATTGATGACGGTGTCTAGTGGATTAACATCTCACCAAGGGATGAAGAGAAAGCCACCTCAACTCACACTGTTCTTGCTTTAATGACTCAAATGTCTATTTGCAATCAGGCATTCTTGCGTGTCTATTTATTCAGGTAAACCGGAAACACTACCAAAATCGTTGTAACGAGATAGAAAGGAGAATAATTTTTACACCAATGAGTATCTCTGAAGCTCATGATTGACTTTTCAAAGTGTTCCATTGTTCCATCAATTTTCATGTTGTTTGTTTTTACGCGTAAAGTAAGCAGAACGGTTTAATTTGAGTACGGAATCGAGTTATTTTAATGTCGCAGCAAATCTTCTATAATCCAGCGCGGTGCAATCGGACCGTTAAGAGAACGAATATCTCTCACGAAAGAGCGTATTAATTCTAACGCCGAATTTCTCGAATTTCTAGGCGGCTCGGTATAGCCGCCGCAGCAGCAGTCCCTTCAGAAATGAAAACGCAAAACTCAAACCATAAACGAAAATTTAAGATCGTCGTTCAGCTATATTTACGCCCGCTGAAAACGTGTTGTCAGATTCTTGATTTCGACTTAAAATTCATACAAAAGATCCGCGCATACTATTGCTGAATATGCGTTGTTGTTATTGTTTTTTGTTTTTTGTCCGTGACGTAAACTGGGTGGTTTATTTCGGAAAGGGCGTATATGAAACCAAAGTCAAGTTTTGAGGGGGGAAAAAATAAAAACAGTGTAAGTGCTTTCATTCCTAGAAAACGTGTGTCCCACTTTGACTTTTTGATTTCAAACCGCTCATCAATGGAAATCTTATAAGGAAAAATTCATTATCATTTTTTTGTCATCATGGTGTGAGAAAAAAAAAAAAGTTCCACAAATTCCAAAGATTATTGGTCGGGGTCAGTTTACTCTTATGAAACAAAATCCAGGAAGGCCTGGTGAATTTCTCCCGTGCGGTTGGCAACACTGAACTCATTCCTAGTCTGAGTATTTGTGCGCGCTTATTTTATAGTTGGATGTTTTATACTCGCTTCATAGCCATAGCCAGAGGAATCTGTCTTTTTCTCTCTTCGCCCATTTGATCCCACGAGTTAGAATAGAACAGACGTAAGGACTGAAGTCACTTGATAGCCTCTCCGCCCGTCCTTCTCTAACACATACGTTTGAATGGGCAAAAAGAGAGAAAGTCGAATTACTGGCTACGGCTCTGTACTCGCGCCCGCTGTTTCGGAAGGGATGGAAACAGTAAAATCAGCGAATTGCGTAATTAACGCAGCCCGAAACTCCAGCTTCGTCCGCCCTTCATCCCCCCTTCTAAATGCACTAAGTTTACGATTAATCCTGAATTTAAGGCCACCTCGCGTCGCGGTCCGAAGATTCGCGCTCTGTAAAAGCAAAGATTATTCGCATATTTGCGACCAAACGAAGGAGCAGAGTTAATGATATTTAAGCTCGGCGAGCTCCAATCCGGTCTAGATATTTTCGACGGTTGCAAGCGTATTCCGAGTCGGATGGTTGAATGGTGGCCTTGAATTGTCTGTCTTTCTCTTCGCCTATTTGAACAGATGTGTTAGACAAGCGTGGTATGGGAGTGGCTGTCACGTGACTCCGGTCCCTATATGTGTCATTTTCCAATAAATGCGTTCAAATGGGGTAAGAGGAAGTAAGATAAATTCATGGTTGCGCCTTTACACGTGAAGGTTTTGTGCGTATACAGATTACTGGGGAACACATTAAAACAGAAATAACTCTTCGGTAGCGCTGACAAAACTTTTGGTAGAAAAAAGACCCAGCAAAATACTTTAAACAGAGCTTATACCAAACGTGTTTTACGCGTGATTAAAGAGATTTTGCTGAGTGAACCAAAGATTCGATTTGCTCAACCTTTTATCTTTTGCAAGGTCATTTTTCCAGCAAAAGATTTGTCAGCGCTACCAAAGTGTTTTTAACTGTTATTTCTGTAAATTTCTCAACAGGTGGAGGTCGAAAAACATGTATCCTATACAAGGAGCCACCAATGACTGGTGTGTCTAGGATTAGGGAATACCTGCAAAACCTAGAATTGTCACAGAATTATTATTTTATAAGGAAAAATATGACATTATCAGGAAATTTAGGTTGTAAGTTAGTCATATCAGAGAATGAGAATCAGAAACTTGCAAACCGAACGAATGTACTAATGTTCTCTGAAATGTCCTACTCGAAATTTTTGCTGCCAGCTGATAACGTTACCTATGGAAAAAATCTAAAACTGTCACATAAAAGCAGGGAAACACCAAGGAATTTGAAAGTTTCAAGACTCCCTGGTATAAAATTACTACAAGGAATCGCGAAATTAACTCAGATCCGCAAAAATACATATTATATACTCTCACTGCTTTTTCTTTTCGAACAGCTCAGCTGCTCGCGTTTTGAAACAATTATTTTTGTTTGGCTTTTTGTTGCTCCTCTTAGAGAATCAATGGCTTTAAAGCGGTTTGTACCTTAACAATTAACCCCCTCTCTTCCCCATGTTACTTTGTATATCATGTTTTTCATTGCTGCGTTGCTCCGATATCCCCTGTCTTCTTTTCTCATAATGTCTTCGCATAAAGTAGCTTAAAATCCATTCAAAGCGGAGGTCGCTCGTATTTCTTCTCTGAATGGCGCAACGAGGATATCGTCTATCCCTAACATTTCCCGTTTGTATGTATAAGTTGAAAAGGGATAGAAAGAGAGTGCTTTATCCTCTTGGCCATCCTTGTCTAATAAGCGTGTTACCATGGAGAAAAGAGAGAGATACAAAATGTCTCTTTGTCCTACAAATTCTCTTCCTCAAACCCGACTTTCCCTCGTTCTGCGAAAAAAGGTGAATCAGATCCAATCCCGCACCTGTTACATTGTTTTGCTCTGCGCCCTGAATTTCTCGCTGATTACACACAGAAAACGTGACATTCGTAGCGGAGGGTGGCATTTCAACAACGAACGACCTCATTATCTTCCGGTGATAATTAGACCCCCGTTTATCGGATACATTAATCTAATGGAAAGTGCCAGTGCCTTCCTGCCTCCCGCCTCCGGGCTCAAAAATTTAAATGGGAACCTTTTAATGTTCTTTTTGTCGACGGAGGTTTTTATGTACGGCGGGCGGGCATACCCGCACCCTCTACCGTCGCACACTAGATCAAAACGCAGATTTTTTCGGACTTAAAAATTATCGTTCTATGCTTTCACGCAGAGTTGGGCAAAAAATTATTCGGAGATTATTCGGTGAGTCAGGCAACGCCGAGTCAATCGAAATTATTCGACGAATAATTCTACAATTGACCTGTACCTTCCGTGTGTTTCCCTTTCCTCAACTCAGGTAGAAAACCCAGTTTTCAGTGTTGCCGGAGTCATTTCATTATTTCTGATTATTCGGTTGCCCAACTCTGCTTTCACGCTTGTGAGCGTTGACCAATGTATGTTACTGCACCGGGGGGTGGGGGGGGGGGTTGTCTGGAAATACCCAAAACCCGGGTTTTCACTGTTGATGCTTTGTTATTACTTTTTTTTTCAAGTTTTAAGTATTTTTTAAGTAATTGAGTAAGTCCGTCTGAATGTTCTAAGACCACTTTTCATCTTAGATCACCAGTTTTGGGATATATTTGGCTATTTTCTGGGGGAAAAAATGAAGATTGAAAAAAATGCGAGACGGATGGGAAAAAGACGTTTTGAATTTTGTTCCTCTCTGTTATTTGCCATTAAATGACGAAACATTGTATCCATAATCCTTAAAAAACACAACATTTCCAACAAAAAATAAATAAATAAATAAATCATTTATTGGGCCGGTTTCTATATCCATATCTTACTTCCTAAATGTATAATCATGCCTTAAAATTCTAATATAATCTCAAAAACCCTAGTAAAATATTTGTATAAAAGAGGATCACGAGAAGTAAGGCATGAATTGTAGCTGTATTAGTTCCTCGGACGTCATGAAGTCTCAAAATTTAATTTAGCAAGTAAGAGTTTTTCGTACACCCCAAATAAAAAAACTGGCCTGAGGTCGTGTCAGGACCCCCGTCTCCTTGGGCTCGCAAAGGTTCAAAACATTTTAGTGTTGGTGTTTTCTTTCAAAAACCATGTTAATTGACTCATTTTAAGCTCTAATATGGATAACTTTACACGATTTAAGTTACATTGCTATTTATTGTTACTATAATCTGGATTTTTATTCGTAAAATTATGTCCAGAAAATTCCAAGTTTTGATCTATAGCGCGCCGTCCTCCGAATAGAAAGCTCGCGTTTTTAATGAGCTCTGTGTCCCTCCCGGCCTTGATCTAAAAGCCGCGTGTAATGCGTTGAAAAGTTAAAGTATAATAAAAGTTGAGCTTTTTTCCCGGTAATTCTAATTCAATAATAGTTAGCGGATTTCAGTTTTTCTGCTCTCCTTTTCAGTTTATTTTCTTTCTCCCCCCTCCCCCCTCCCCCCCTCCCCCCTCACCCCGGCAAACCCTCCTACCCACCACCCACACAGCACCCAAGTAGAGACCGACGAACCGCGTATTATCGTTTACGTTTAGCTTTTGCATCTAAGAAAAGGTTTTAGAAAGAGAGGACGTCTGAAAAAATGAGATTATAGTGCAAAGGTCTGATTGAAAGATGGCAATGTGGAATTCTATACATTTAAACCCTTAACAAATATCGAACCGTTTCGTTTGCGGGCGCTCGGTGGAGACCTTCGAAGTCGACCTTTTACATTAGAATAAAGGGGCAAGATTTGACGATGCGAAATCACACCACCGGTATTTAGGGAATGAAGTGTGAGACTCTTGCTCATGAGGGTCGGTATTGTTCCTGGGGGCGGGTGGTGACTGGCTTAATTATACACACGGTCACATATTTGTAAGGAATGGTCGAATAAAAAGTAGTCTAAATCATAGTTGATAGTCCATCATCAATACTAGCCTTTTTATTGAATGAAGCGCAGGATTTGAAGGAGAATCCTTACAAGTGTCTCAGTGTCATTCAGTGTTGTCAAATAGGAAACCTGAAATCACTGCAGCATGATTGTACTTTGATTCGTACTTTCAATTTCTATGAAACAGTGGCATAGTTTACATTGGCACCGTTTCACCTTGGCCGTTTAAATCCTTGTGAATGATCGAATTCCAAGATGTCCTCTGAATATCTGACAGTTCGATATTTTTTGTGCGTTTAAATTGACAAAAAGAAATGTTGAACAAGACTCCCCCCCGCCCCATTATACATGTTTATTCATTTATTCCTTCCCGATAGGCGATTTAATTTATTTATTTATTTTATTTTTTCAGTAGGGTAGATAGACGTAGAATGAAGTATAGTAAAGGAAAGATAGATAGTATACGAATAATATTCTTTAAAGGAATCAGCTTTCAATTTTGAAGTGTGCTATTTGGCAACGTAGTATTTTAACGATTTGAAATCATTAAAAAGGTAGATTCGATAATCTCTAATCTCTGGATGGTTCGATATTCTTCATAAGTGTAAAAATAACAAATGCAACGTTGCTAGACTGCACGCCTTGCTACGGTAAGATTGTGAAGGAAACTGCGCAAATTTTTGAAGCACTGCGACTGTGATGTATCTTAATATGAATTGAATAAAGTTTAACTAAATGTCCGATGTTGGTACGGTACAAAACTAAGCAAATATCGATATTTCGGGATTTTTCTCACTGTCATCTTAAACTCTCCGAGACATTATAAAGACACTTCTCTTTGAAAAACATACATAAAACAACTGACAAATGAGTGAAATCTTTCAAGAAAGACACTTTATTTGTAGTTTAAGTTCTGAATAGCAATCATACTCAAGATTTCATGGGACATCCTTTTCGCTCCGTGGTGGCTCGTGACCAGTGGCGTAGCGTGCAATTTGGCAACGTTGTATTGTGTCCATTTAAACCTGTGTACAAGGTCGAATGCGAAGGTGTTCACCGAACACCCTATTATTCGATCTTTTTCATGTGTTTAAATGGATGAGCGGCAACGTTGCCAATTAGCATGCTACGCCACTGCTCGTGACTTACGATGTACAGTTGGTGAACCAAAAAATGTCAGTTGACTCCAAAATGTTGGCTCACAATCAGTTAGGTCTCCTTCAATGCTTTTATTTATTGTGATAAATATTGCAGGTAGCCTACCTGAGCCAAAATGAAAGTAGTCAATTGACATACTTCAATTCGTTGACAGTTTCAACAACCCTTCCATAGGGAAACAATTTATCTTTGGAGTATTTCAATTGAACCTCCAACTAAGCATGCAACGCATAATTTTGCATGGGATCAAATTAGTAAGAGAAAAATACTACTTATAAGTTAACGAGCCACCACTGCGTCTGTTGCAAACTTTTGCTATAGCGCTATAGAGTGTTCAGTCTCATGTAAAATCGCGTGAAAAGTCCATTGGTGGCATCAGAACGTTATAAAATGCAGTATGAAACTCACGAGAGACGCTTAATGAAATCCAAGATAGCGGTAAAATATCGAGCAGCCTGATGCACGCACCACGAACATCCAAGGATAGCCAACCTCACAATATCGATCACACCCGATCACACGGTAAATAAACACATAACCTCTGAAGCTGTGAGGTTGTCAACGTTGGCAATTCTTGGATGTTAAAGGTGCATGCATACGGATTGCTCGATATTTTACCGCCTTATTGGATTTCATTAAACGTCTCTTGTGAGTTTATTATAGCATTTCACGACTTTCTGATACCACCAATGGACTTTTCGGGCGATTTTACATACGATGAAACACTCTTTATCGTTGTAGCAAAAGTTTGCAACCGACCCATTCTGAAACGAATGCAGAGCTTAGGAGTTTCTAACATAATGAAGACCTAATAGTTGTCTTTGTTTGAAAGCCAGGGAGTAAAAAAAACTAATGAGTCTTGACTGGAAGAATCTTCAACCTCCGCATCGTTTCTGAATAGCATCCTAATATTTGATTACATGTTTGTCCGCAGGTATCATCAGTTCTAATTTCTCTCTAAAATGCCGTCGATATTTATAATGGGCCTTCAATGAGCTTGAACTTTGTACGAATAAATGGACCTACCGAACATTTAAAAAAATAAAATGCACGTGTAATAATTGTTAAAAATGTTGAATTTCCATTCCTGCCTCTGTTATCGTTATTCAGCTTGCAACAACGTTGAGGACGCATCTCAAACCGAGAGACACGTTCGACGCTTGTAATCAAACATTAATAACTTTTATCAAATTTCTTTCAATTCCATTGTTTAATTATTTCTGATAACCAAAACTAATGACTGCTAATTATTTGTTTTGAGTGTCGTGTTTGCCATACTCGACTGCGCGGTGTGATGTCGACCCCGCCGTAATCTCCTCTTTCATGCATCGGTGCCAAATCGCATTAATTATTCGTTCGATCTCTCATTTAACTCATTGTAATAATAAATTATGATGGCAACTCTTATTAATTATTACATAAATCACGTTCATTCAGTAATCAGATTCGACGTTTGACATATACTGTCAAATTAACTTCGCAGGCAGTTTTCGTACTTTATTTCATTGAATCGGTTTATTTTTATACAGTGCGTTTTCAATGTCGGCCTAGATCGGGTGTCAAGAATCGTATTGCTTGACCACCCAAGTGAATGATAGATTACCGCCAATTCAGTGGCGTAAAAAGTTACTTTGTTCGCGGCACAGTAACTTTTGAATGGTCGGTGACTGATGTTGTTTTTCTTTGGTGTGAAAAACGCGCTTTCTTTGTGTCGTAAAATTTTCGTGATATCGCGCTTGTCTTGTAATATTGACAGTAAACTGGTAGACTGCAGTAGTGACCGATTGACCTGTGGCTCTCGCGCTGGTAGTGCTTCACGATAGTAAATCATAATAGTGGTTCAGCAAGGGTTTAAACCTTGCCTGAAGGGGCTACGCTTAGTACCTCTAAGTTGAAATATTTATTGTTATATTGCTTTTTACCTTCTCTAAAATAACCGAGCAGTTTTCAATGAATCTGCTTAATTTCTTGTTCTTCCTAATCACTTTATTATTCAACTCATCAAGAAGTGTTCCCCTAGTTTCGTCTTGGAACTGACGTGCGATTGCCTTTCTGTTTGGCCGTAGCAATTTTACAACGGCCTACAGCATAGCAAAGGCCGGAATCAAAATCAGAATTTTTAAAATTTTATTTAACTTGCAGCTAATGAAAATATTGTCTCTGCGTGCAAGTACTCGTTTTTCGACTGTGCTGCAATGTGATTAGTGCGGCATCATTCTGTGGAGTAATTTTGTGAGCGCCTGGAGTAAATTCTGCTTGGATTAAATTTCACCTGGAAAATGGAACAAGTGCATGCGTTACGGCGGACTCTCTCAGCGACCGTGCTGAGTGGATCCAACACGTCTCTGAACAAGATCTGTCCATCAAGGAAGCAGCGGCTGAACGGTGCTACTCCGCTGATCCTGACACCAATGACCGAAGGTATGAATGAAAATAGTTGTATAATTGGTCGAGTCATAGTTTTAAGTTGTTTAGTTTTGATGCATTTTGAGTTTACATACGCATTCATCTCTGATACCACTGCTTGTTTTCACATTGGCCTCTACAGACCTGCATCAATCAGCCGTTTTGGTACCGGCATTTAATGTTTGGATTTTTTTTTTTTTTTTTTTTTTTTTTTTTTTTTTTTTTTGTGAGTTCCAAAATTGTCGTACAAACTTAATAAATGCGTTAAAAAAAATGCCAAAATGACGGTCGAATGAGCGAGCGGGTCACAATGGGGGAGTTCGATCTTATTGCAGATTTTTCTTTAACTATAATCTTTTTTCTCCGCATAGAAACCTGCAAATAGATGGGCATCCCCAATTAAAACCCGCTTATTCTATCGCCATCTTGTAATTTTGTTAAATGCATTTATTGAGTCTATGAGTAGTGGGCTTTATTACTACTTAATTCTGAAGCACTGCGAACGTTGTTACATAGCAAATGACCCTCCAACACGCAGTAGCAAAAGTTTGCAAAAGAAAAAAAAATGAAATGTTTGTGAAAACTCAATTCATCATTTCGTTTGGGCTAAATATATTCAAACCTCATTTATTTTTTTCAAAACGCGTAAAAAATTCAAAGATTTAAAGCTGAAATTATTTTTAATTTTGAAGAAACACATTGAAATTGTTTAAAATTAAAAGAAGACACGATGGAAAAAAATGAACAATGTGCTGTCGAATTTGGTGGTAAATAATTTACCACCAAATTAAAAGAAAAAAAATTGTTTCAATCGAAAAAACAAAATGGCATTGAGTCAAATGAAAAGAGTATGATTATACGCGAAACGGTGGCCCTGCTTTCTGCAAACAGAACACATTTGAAACATCAGGTGTCTGTCTAACAGTGTGCTATCAGGGTTAATATTTTTATATTGACTGACGAAATAAAAACATTAACTGCTTTAGTGACTGAGGTGTCAACAATGTTGCGGCTGAAGCGTTTTTCCAGTAAAATGTACAATGTGAATCAGTACACCTTCATTCACAACAGCACTGTAATTAAGTCTTCAATGTCTGCACCACAACACGAAAAATTCTCTCTGTATCCTCCCATGTGCCTCTGCAGTGGACAGTAGTTAGAAGGCAAACCATGTTGATACGATTTCAAAAGAACATAACCATAAAAGAGTTTCAAACGTTGCATTGAGTTGACAAAAGCTGTTCACAGAAAAGTATTCCTGTTTGTTTCCGCTGGCGGGTGATTCGTCAGCCTTTTTTTTTTTTTTTTTTTTTTTTTTTTTATTATTATTTTTATTTTTTTATTATTTTTTTATTTTTTTATTATTTTTTTATTATTTTTTTATTTTTTTATTATTTTTTTATTTTAACTTTAGGAGTGGTTTTGTGTTGTATCGATAAAAGCGTATCTTTATTGTTTCGTTTAATTTTCCGCGAGGTTCAATGCTTAGAATAGAAATAGTAAACATTCGAAAGGGACCCATTCATAATTTTTTAATCGTATATTTGTTTCTTCGCAAATATTTTCCACTTCTCAATCAATTGTAAATTCAACATGATCATAATTATTTAGATTCATTGAAATTATTCACACTTGCTCTTTTTTCCTCTTTTTTCGATTTATTCCTTATTTTGCGTTGATCGTTGGTATTTTCTTAATGCTTATGTGTAAGTGTAAGAAAGGGCTTTTTCGGAGCACTGTGGGCTGTGGGTCTCAGATCGTCAAATAGTAGCTCCATATATCGGAAAGTAAATTTCTGACCACTTCATCATTTAGAAACTCTCAAAGACTAATTCTAATCACAGAGAACATTTTCAATGAGTAATTCTAATCACTGAAAACATTTTCAATGAGTAATTTCAACCTAAAAATGCCCCTGTGTCACTGGAGTGTTTTAAATGTAGTTTAACAGGTCGAAAACGATGATTTATGACGATTTATTTTCACTGATTGTGATCTTAGACCATAGTGCGGCGGCTCAAAAAATGCGATTTACAATTATCGAATTATCAATATCTTCTTCATATGATCCGATGGAAAAGAATCGATCATATTGGGGCTACTTTGAACCTCCAAAAATTGGATAGTTCCGCACAAGCTTCGGGGGGGGGGGGGGGTAGTATAAAAATGTACATAAGCCTCTGGTTTCCGACCGTAAAATTGAGACTTTGAATAAAAAACGTTCATTCGTGTTCTAAATGAACCTTTTTATGGGCCATATCGCTTGAATTATCACGCAAAGCAATGAGAAACCTGAGTTTTCTACTCCTTTTCTGCATCGAAGACTATGCATACAAGCCAACTCTAAACGCTTTGAAACTCGACGCTTTTGAAGTTGAAATGTTGTGTACGTACGGTTGCTTCCAGCCGATTTTAAGGCGCTTATATACCCTCCCGTTGTTGACGTAGAAACTCAGCATTACAAGGCGTTCCTTTCTGTAATGAATTCAATTCTTTTAATCTTAATCCGCAGCATTAGTGACAGAGTCGACCTTTTGTTCTAAGAAGGACATAGTTTCGTGATCGCCATCTCAAGCTTTATGGATTATGGCTGTTAGCGATCTCATACCGAACAAAAAATATCAGAGGCACACCGGTTTGTAAACCGAGGGAACTGCTGTTGCTACAACTCTGGTATTTGCAATGTATTTACTTGATTCGGAGAAAATTATGACATTAAGTCTATAGCTTCTAATAGAAACACTAGGAGTTTCTGGTAAAAGCTTTAGAAATCCCGTGGTTGACATGCCGTAGAGCTTGTGGTAATATTATTAGAATTTAGGCGTTATTTTTTTCAGTGCGATGTTACTCTCTCCTCAATGCCTTTGAATAAATTTTAAATGGTGCGTCGAATTTTTACCGCATCGATTTTAAAACATATAACTTTACTACAGTATGGATGCCCGATTGCCCGCGCATGGTTACTTCACAAATTTATTCCTGAACGTAAGACATAGAAAAAGGAAAATGAACTTCTTTGTTCTGTTTTCACCGTTGGTCTCAACCAAAAGTTATACTCCGAATGGAAGTCTAAAAGTTTTGAACGCTTGGGTCTTTAAGGACCATCGCGCTCTGGGAGATGACTTAATGAAGTTTTTGTTAAAAATCGTAATTGGAAGTTAAACAAAGTCTATTAGACCAAGGGCCAAGGGCTACCTGGCTGTCGTTTAGCGGGTCTTAAGTGGACATTTTTTAATATTCACCTGTGTAATCAGCGTTTAACAAGG
This sequence comes from Trialeurodes vaporariorum, assembly GCA_011764245.1. NCBI lineage: Eukaryota > Metazoa > Arthropoda > Insecta > Hemiptera > Aleyrodidae > Trialeurodes > Trialeurodes vaporariorum. Next base: position 24,814,651 of record VMOF01000369.1, on the reverse strand, counting down.
AGAATATATACTATGCAGTCCAATTCTGACGTAGTGTGCAGTAGCGTCATTTGCGGGGAGGAGGGGGGGGCAAGGGCCGGCCAAAGAATGAAAAAAAGTGATGAACTTTTTTTTTTTTTTTTTCGGTAAGGAGAAAAATTACGAACTGAAATTTGATGGTCACCAACGAGTTTTGTTGGATTAGGGCCGTAAATGTAGGGTATCGGCTGTAGAATGTAGGACTGTAATACAATATTGATGAGCCCCAAAACAAAAATAAAAAAAAACCATCAAATTTTTGCCCCCCCCCCAAACCGAGCTTGAAATGACGCCCAAGGTAGTGTGGCTTACACCCGAAAAAATGCTCTGATCTGCAATCATTTTGGCCTTTGCACTGATGAAAACACCAGGTAGACTTTGAAAGGACGGGGCACATTCCTTATGGGAAATGGCCCCTTGCCAAAAGTTGATTTTTTTACATGGATCGACGCCGCTCGTCGAGCTGATCAAAAGTTCTCACGGCACCAAAAAAAGTTACCGTGCCGTTTTCGTGCAATTTAAGCTCAAAGTTGAAAAATAACAATAGGAATCGGCATCAGTACAGAGTGCATTTCTCGGAAAACGACGGGTGATCGGCGCTTCTGTCTCTCGTAAAACAATACCATTGTTCACAGTCGGACCGACCGCACGCACGCACGTATAGTGTCCGTTATTCTCCCTTATACCCTTTCACACATTTTCGTATGATGAGCTATGATGAGGCTCTTGAGTCAAGGGGATTGCGGTCAGTGAGTGAAAGAAAATGTGTGAAAGGGTATAAGGGAGAATAACGGACACTATACGTGCGTGCGCCGTGCGGTCGGTCCGACTGTGAACAATGGTATTGTTTTACGAGAGACAGAAGCGCCGATCACCCGTCCTTTTCCGAGAAATGCACTTTGTACAGATGCCGATTCCTATTGTTATTTTTCAACTTTGAGCTTAAATTGCGCGAAAACGGCACGGTAACTTTTTTTGGTGCCGTGAGAACTTTTGATCAGCTCGACGAGCGGCGTCGATCCATGTAAAAAAATCAACTTTTGGCAAGGGGCCATTTCCCATAAGGAATGTGCCCCGTCCTTTGATGGAATTTTGATGTTCCCTTTTGTTTTTGTTTGTGTTAGTGTTAATGGAATCCCATCGGATGAAGAATATCACAGATCAGAGCACTGGTGTTCGTTAAAGTCATACTGCTGAAGTGGATAGTGTAATATTTTTTACAATCAGTGGAATCTAGTGGCGCAGCGTGCAATTCATCAACGCTGTTTTTCTCCATTTAAACCCATTAAAAATATCGAACTATTAGGTGTTCGATTAACACCTTCTGATTCAACGTTTTCTATGGGTTTAAATAGATTAAATACAAACTTTGCCAAACTGTACGCTACGTCACTGGTGGAATCGTCAACAAATTTCGAAATTGGGGAGATGACGCGACAGTTATTCATATTCAACCTACTTCAGCTTTTCGCACGAATCGTAATTTCAGGTTAAATACATATAATAAATCGTCACGAACGAACCGAAAGCGTGGAGGACTTTAACCTTCAGAGGTTTTGGTTTTCTCTCCGATGATTTCGAAACAACAGCCATTGTGACACCCCCCTCCTCCCGCCCCCACCCCGTCCGAGCCGCTACATCTAGTTTGGAGAAATCTCAGCTTGTTAAAGACTTTTTCGTCGTCGAATTAAGACGCCATCTCGCCGCTTCCTTTGAAACACTGATTGCCTGTTAATCCAGCTCATTGCGTCCGCTCACCTAGCTTGGTTTCTTGATTGTTTCACGATTGAAGCATTGTCTTTAATCGATCGTGTGTCGTTAAAACACTTCTCTTCCTCCAGAACCACGTCTGTTTGCAAGTACCTTTATACCCGCGCCCCCCTGTCCCGTGCCCCGGAGCCCCCCGAGGGTCTCGCTGTTCCTCTTCCGTCGAGTCAAAGTCAAACATGCTCCCTCCCCCTCTCCACCTCTCCTTATACCTCCTACCGACCCCCAAAGATCATATAGTAGGAGCACACCTCATCCATCTTCAAAGCCCGCGCAAAATCGCGCAAAATCGCGCAAAATGCGCGCCGCGGTTTTCCACTTCCCCGCACTGCACAACTCAATTCATATGATCAACAGCGCTCCTATATATATTTTTACGGCCATAGAAGCCGGATCTCATTGGGAACTTAATGTACTCGGAAAAAAAGTTGGGTATTTTTCCCGAAAGTTTAGCCCTATTACATCGGCAACAATTGGCGAAGTTCCTCATCTTTTGGGAAAATGTCGCCAACTTTTGAGGGAAGTTCCGACAAAAAGTTGGAGTGGACACTTAAAAAGCACTGTTTAGGTCCAACCGGAGCAACCTTTTAGAAGAGCTTCGCGGAGCAAAAGTTCTGGTTCTACTGAAGAGAGTCGCAATTGTACCGAGACACAACTTCGGCTTCGGCAAAGCAGATGCAGGAGGCAAGGCTTGTTACTCAACCGAAGTTGTGTTTCAGTAGAACTGCAGCTTTCTCCGGTAGAGCTGTAGAATTTTTGCAATTGAGGCTATTTTATTGGCTGCTTCAGTTGTACCTAAACATCGCAAATGTTTGTTAGTCCAACTTTCGGTTTAAATTTCCCTATAGTTAAGGATATTTGTTCCACATATTGTCGCGTCGGTGCAATAGGACGTAAATTTTGGGCGAACAGTACCCAACCATTTTTAACACAGAGACACATAGACTGTTTTAGTGAGAATTAGGGAATTAAAAATCGACCAATCGTACAACAGGTTTTCGTTTCAAAAAAGCATCTGAGCCAATCAAATTCCTGGATTTTAAATTCCCTACTCGTCACTAAAACAGCCCGTAGAGACCCAGCATATACTGGTGTGCTTTCCATGACATGAAAGTGAGGTAGTGCAATGGGCTAATTTTTGTTCGGGAGCTCAACAGAACAATAGGCAGTATAAGAATTGAGACGCAGTTGTTAAAACTTGCAAAAATAACGATTGCAAAGCACAAAAAAGTTACGGGATGTACACCTAAATTAATAGAATGCTTTCAAACGCGCGATCGTAATGGCGGTGTTGGGTACTAATAATGGGAGATCCCTTTATTAATCTTATCACTCTTTCTATTTGTTAATGAAGGATATTCACAAAGTGACTAACCGCCAGAGCGCAGAATACCTACTCTAATCTGAACGGAAACTCTTAATTCATTTTGAAACATTCTTACTTCGGGTTACATATATTCGGGTCCGCCATGTTAGAAAGTAAGCATTTCCGGCTATCTCTGGCAGCTACCGGTTTGTGATTGGCTGTGCGTCAAATCTGATTGTAAATATAACCTGAAAAAGCACGTCCGCCATCTTGAGAAGTGAGCAAACATGGTTGCCAGTTTGTGCTGGTTTTCAAATCTTGTTTCCATTGGCTCTTATGGGAGTTTCCGTTCTGATTGTGGTATGCTATGACCGTAGAGTAGTGATTATCAGCCGATCAATGGTACCGTAATACCTGGTGACAACGGTGCCAATGAAAATTCGTATCTTACTCGAGACTTTTGGGTTGAGCGAGATGTATTTTAAAGCATTTTTTGAGTTAAGGAGTGGATTTCGCGAATTTGTAGTGCCACTATCGTTATTCTTGCAAATTTTACTTCAAATCGCGTGTGGAAAAAGTTTGGAATAGCTACATTCCTCCAATTCAAATCGCGTATAGATACTTTTTACCGAAACAGCCTATTGTCTCGTGCGTTCAACTTGGCAACCCAGCGCGCCATAGCTCCTACCGAAAAGTAGGTAGTCAAATATTTACACACCATTGTACAAACGCAAGGAGCTTAATTCTTCCTCCTCTGCAAAATTCAAAGAATCGCACTTACTCACTCACTCACGCGCGGTTAGTTCTTGCTCATCGGTTCTTGTAAGACGTGAGACTTGACCCAATTTCAGCCGATGAGGGATGAGGAGGACGAGGGAGGAGGGAGGAGGAGAAGAAGGGGAAACAAAACGAAGGAAGAAAACAGAAGGGTGGAGGAGACGGAGGATAATTCGTTAGGATTGAATCGCTTGAAGTGGAGAGAAAATTGTATCCAAGGAGGTAACTAACTGCATTTCCTTGGAATTCAAGAGGAGCCAATGCGCATCTCCTTTATGTATCCACCGTGTAGCTCTCGAAAAATGAAAAAAACTGCAACGAAACTTTAAATTAACCCAACGATAACAGCTCAAAATGACAGGACTCGTGATTGCACAAGTTTGGTCTTTTTGATAGCTTGGTTGGTTGCTTATGGGAATGAGCTTTAGTCTCAAAATTACCGTCGGGTCAATCTAGGTTGCCGTCTCTTGCAACTCTTTATGGTGCGTACACTCATCTATCGGCGATCTATCGATTGAAGCAAATATTAATGCGAGGGTTGCTTAGAAAGTGATAGGATAGAAGCGGTCCTAATGATGATTGGACTTGACGACTGTAGATTTGAATGAAAACATCAGCTTTTTACTGCTCCTTACCAATCAGGTTGCCCTATCTGAGGATGGAAGCTGATGTTTTCATGAAATCCGTAGAACTGTTGAAGTGTCAAATTCAATCTTTCCATCCTCCCTTATGCTCTTTTGAAAAGGAACGGATTGACATTAAAAATAACTGGTAGAATTTACCATCTGCATAGTTGATTTCGGAGTCAGCTATCAAGTATGATAAATTTCACGAAATGATGGTAAAATGTACCAACAAGTTAACGTAATTTACCATAATGTACGTTGGATTTACCATCTATTCGATAGCTGACTCCAAAATCAGCGCAGATGGTGGATTCTGCCAGTCTTTTTTTCCGTGCAAGATGAAATTTAAACTTAATCTACGGTATCAGTCTTCGAAAACTGATCTTTCAAGTTCCTGTAGCATTTTCTTCATGGGCGAAGCGAACAGGATTTTGAAGCCGTCGGCGAACTTTACTGTAAGGCTGCATTTAAAAGCTCCTTTAAGGATCCAATTTGATCTTTCAAAGAGGCCGAAAGGTTTGTGGGCTGTCAAACTATGATAGTTGGATGGTGCCCACCGATCACCAGATACCCACTTTGGAGCTACTTTGAGGAGCCAGTTTGAGGATCTGGAGAGTGGAGAGGCCTATTTAATTAATTTATTCATTCTAACTATAGATACTTTTCTCTGAAGCGCATCTAACCTCCTGAGAGTCTTGATCGTCTTCTTACACCAGCGGCGGCTCGTGTAATGTGGCAACAATGGATTTCCTCCATTTAAAACTGTGTAAAATAATCGATTACTTGGTGAGGCGTAGCGCCTCACCTAGTATCGATCTTTTTGCATACGTTTAAATGGCAAAAGTGCACAGTTGCCAGATTGCACGAGCCGCCACTGTCTTACACCAGTCATTGAAAAAGTGCAACAACCGATAACCTCAGTAAAACGTGAGCTGAAAATTAAATCTGGATAAAAAAGCAAAAAGCCTAGGCACTGTGATCCCCCTCTCTCCCGGTTTACGATTTACAAGTAAGATGAACTATTCCTGCTCACGTAGTAGGAGTGATCTGTCCAATGGCACGTATGAGATTCAACGGTTGTATTGAAACGTTTTCATTATTATTATTATTTTTTTTTCAAACTACCCCCCGCTACTATTCAAGTTCAGTCGTTCATAAAAAATAAAATAAAAATAAATGAAAACAGGATTTCTGTTTCCGTCGAATACAATAAACATTTAGTCGTAAAAAAAGAGAGTGTATTCGGTACGTCCGCCGTTTTGTTTAATCAGAAGTTATACTCTCCATGCCAGGAGTGAGCTCCGAATTGAAGCAAACTCCGGGGAAAGGGCCCATAAAACAATGGGTGAGCTCTTCCCGAGAATTTCGCAGTCGTGAGCAAATGGCGTATTTTAACTGAAGAGCACACCTTTTGTTTTATAAGCCTTTTTTCCGGAGACAGCCTCAATTGTGGAGTTCAGCAAACGCTACGCTCCAATTAATCATACCTCTAATACGAACAAATATATCGAGATACGCCGGAGAGTTGATAGCCGAGGACTGAATTCTGTTATTAAAAATTTCATCGAGTGTATATCGCGGGGTAAGAGGGGGTGGGAAAAAAAAAAAAAAAAAAAAAAAAAAAAAAAAAAAGTTTCGAAACGAGATAGAAAGAAATGTAATTCACGCTATCAGGAGAGTGAATTTTTTTGAAACCGTGCCAACCTGAAGCCTCGGACGGGTATGCCGTCCGTCCGGGTTGCGCGACTCGAGAGGCGTAAATATGTATGCAAATTCTCTTGCAATTGCGGGACGGACAATAGACTGAATTAGTCAAAAAGGTGAAGTTATTGCCTCGTCGTGAGTGTGGCGAATAACGCTTTCATAATGCCCTCCTTTGTTTGATAGTTTATATTTTCCCGCGTCATTTTTATACTTTTCAAAGTCGTGTCCTTATTTTAGTCGAGGCAAATCGACATAATATCGTGATTTATTTTTTACATTTTGCTGCGTTTGAATCTGCGGGCCGATCATTTAGTTCATTTTTAAAGTATCATTAAAAGACGGTATTACAGAAAACTTGATTTATTACTATCCAATTTTGAAATTGAATTTTCACTTTTAGCGAATAATCATACCTATAAAGGAATCGCAGTCTGGACCCGGAACCGAAACCCGAATCTTTAAACGACTGGAACTGGAAACGGAACCTGAATCTTAGGTTTATTAGAACCGAAACCAGAACCTTTTCGAAAATTCAATCGAGTTCTCATCCCTGGCGGAGAGATAGCAGGATAGACCAGCGGGCCGATCATTTACTTTACCGTTAAACCGATCGTTAAAGCTGTCTACGAGTGATGCTATTGGTCAAAAATTGTAAAAATTGGCTGTTGCTATGGTAACCATCGTTAAGAGTCTCGTTTTATAAAGGCTATTCACGAGTAACCTTTAAAAAACGGACACTGTAACGATGGTTACCATAGCAACGGCTAAGTTTTACAATATTCGACCAATAGAATCACTCGTACACAGTCCTAACGATCGGTTTTACGATGAAGTAAATGATCGGCCCGCTGGGCGTTCGAATTTAGAATGCCTTGGTAACGAAATGTATCTGTGGCTAGTAAAGGTTCATGCGTGAGAGGAATTTACTCTACAATTGATCGATGAGAATCCTTTGATGAGTTCCCGGAATCAATTTTGAGGTCTCTTTTTGTTTCGGCGTGTTGTACAAACGCAATATATAGTCATTCCGAGCCAGCCATTAGCTTAACCAGAAATAATTGCGATTCCTCTCTCTTTGCCTATTAAAATGTGTCCATGTATGTCAGATAATGATATACAAAGGGGATCAATCCTCTTTTCCTATCTTTCTTCCATCTGTACATTCAAACGGGTGACAAGAGAGATAGACTAATTTTTAATTACGACACTTTAGATCAAACAAGAGGCCTTTCCCAGGAATTGCCTGACAATGTCTGTATCTCTTTTTCTCTTTGAAGACCTGGTGTTTCGTGCTTATTTGATGGAATTTTTCAAAGCACATGTATAAACCGGTCGATCGGAAGATTATACCGTTCATTTCCGCGTGATGCGACTGTAATGCACGAAAATAATTACGCTTGATCTGTAATTTTTGCTCAACCGGTGCACCCTTGTCTGAAATCGTTAAAAAGAGGCCATAAATCAGAAAAAAAATGTCTCGTCAATTAATCATTAATCTTAATAATTAATTAAAAATTAATCTTTTATAAACGTTAACAAAAGGAATAATTTAATCACAGAGAACTCTTTTACCAAGTGTTTTAAACCTATAGAACAGTCACTGGAACTTTTTACATTAGCCTTAAGAGGTTGAAAAGTATGATTTTGGATTATTTTTTCTCATTGATTTCTTGCCACTTTTTTTTTTCGATCTCAGGCCATAGTGCAGTAGAGGCTCCCTCACTGTTTTTGAAAACGTGTATGGATACTTTGATCAATGACCATGCATATGTAACGGTGATTTCCACCAATGGGGATTTTGCAAACTTTTGCTACAGGTGATTGAAGAGTTGATTCTTGCATGTAAACCTGTAAAAATGACGATGAGTACACTACAAAATCACGAAAGTCACTCTCAGAATCCGGTTTAATGGCGGAGGGTTGCACGTATCATGGAAGATTCCTATCTAAATTGAGACATATCTCATGTGTTTCCGTAGAGAAAGTGACACGCTAGACAGAAGTCTCCCACGATACCTGGGTTGAACCGCCATTCTGATCTTGCCGTTGTAGCAGTTGTGCCAGTTATTACACACCCTGTAGGTATATAATATTTGATTGAACCAGACTCGAGGGCTAGGCAGGCAACTGGCAATGCATGTGTCTCTCACGAGTGTACACGGTTGTACCTAACTTGACTCTCGCATCATCAGTTCCAGCGAGCTCGGGCGAGTATGCATACAGTCGTCGAATTAAATAATGTCAGACGGCGCCTTAAATTTTTGATGAGGTAGGCAACCTGCAATACGTATAACAATGAACTCAAGAATTGCAGGTGGCCTACCTAAGCCAAAATTTAAGGAGTCGACTGACGCTATTTGAATACGCACTGTACCCAACTGTACCTCGCAACTCATTCGAACAGTCGCGGGTCCTATTAACTCGAGAATCGGCAACCGCGTGTTTCCTACCCACACATCGTTTTTTCTGCCCTGCATCGTTCGCCGTTTGTATAGTTGGCAACGTTTTCATGTGGTTTTGTTTTATATAGTTTAAAACGCGCCAAGTTACACGATATACGCCTCGTGTCGCCGTCACGCGGCACCCGTGCGGTCATCCCGTCGCATCGTAATTAACCGACACTGTCCGCATTAATTACACTCCCTCGTGGCCCTGTTCCGGGCTCCCCCCTTTTGAGTTTTTGGATCCGTCCCTTTTTTAATCAGTTTTCGTTTGTCCCCCCTCCCTCCTCCGACATCAAATTTTCCCGCCGTGCGTACAGTTAACCGCGGTTAATTGCACCTCACATCTCGGTGACCGGTGTACGAATGCTGGAATGTAATCTATGACCAAACACTCAGAAAAATACTCCAAGAGCGTGAAAGTAGAATGTAGAATTGCTGTGGCATAACGTGTAAGAGACACCCTACAGCGGCATGGAATAGCCCGGTTCAACCCGGTGTGCTCCTCCGACGAAATCCTTATGCGATGACGAGGTTGAATCCATTGAAAGAGCACACCTCATCTTTTATGGGCCCTACTTCCGGGAAACCGCCTCAATTAGCGTTGGACTCAATTACGTGCCGGACTCGAGTGTAAACATTGACGATGTAGGAGCTGGTGGTTAGCGATTCAAAGATTATAGCACCGCAGTGAGATGAGGCCGTGATAACATCTCGCCAGCAATCAAAGAAGAGTAAACATTAAAATGAAGAGGGGAAGGGGGTGGAGGAAGCAGATGTGAATATAGGTTCGTGATGATGGTGGTAAAACTCAGCGGAGCCGTATTTAGGAATTTGTGTCTTTCTCTCTCCCCTCTCTCTCTTTCTCTCTCTCTCTCTCTCTCTCTCTGTCTCTCTCTCTCTGTCTGTCTCTGTCTGTCTCTCTCTTTCTCTCTCTTTCTCTCTCTCTCTCTCTCTCTCTCTCTCTCTCTCTCTCTCTCTCTCTCTCTCTCTCTCTCTCTCTCTCTCTCTCTCTCACTCACACACACAAACACACCTTGCTCATTGGAAACAGATGTGGTAGAAAAGGATGAAAGGAGCGGCTAGAGGCTATCACGTGATTTCGACTTCAGCCCCAAGCTCTGTCCTTTTGTAACATTATCTGTTATTTTACGTGCGCAAAGAGAGAAAAATGCACATTCCTAGCTACGAATATGGAACCCAATGTTGCCAAATGTACCGCTTTCGGTTGTTCAACTCCCATTTGTATCAATGTGGAATACGCAAAATCCAACGTGTGGGCTGATCTTGGTTAAATGGAGGGCTGCAATCTGTCCCTTTAAAGTCAGAAAAGGCTTAGAGATTCTTTTCTAGGTATCCCCGAAAATCAAGTCATTTATTTTCTTTAAAAATAGGATTTGCGAGAGGAAAGGACCGGACACTGGCCTTTATGGGAAACGGCTCCAGGTGTATTCTTGATCGTTTGGTTTCAATTTAAAACTGATACACGGAAAAAAACTACGGTGAAAATAACCATACGGATACCTGATTTTGGCACCTGCCAGATGTTATGGTAATGTTAACCAGAAGTATACTATGTTTTGACTAGATACTAGGTGATGTTACCTGATTTCATGTCGAATTTACTCAAAGTATCGGTAAATGTACCATACTTCTGGTCAAGTTTAACATAACATCTAGCAGGTGCCAAAATCAGGTATCTTTATGGTTATTTTCACTAATCTTTTTTTTCCGTGTAAGATGCTGAGCAAAAAATCTCACCCCAACAGCTCTGTCGTATGATGAGTTTCGAAGATATTCGCGGTCAAAGCGCAGTAAAATTCCGCATAACTCGTTTGCACATTATTATATCATGGAGAAAAGTTCGCGAAAATAGTCCCCTTACTTGCACATCTAATCGTTAATGGCGCTAGCCATCGGCCAAGTTAAAAAAAAAAGACCGAGAGAAAACAAAAGAGACAAAGAAGCTAACCTAACCTAACCGATGAGGACGATGGCGTCTGCGACAGTAACTATACACGGATGAGAGCAAAATGCGTCGATATGGGTGATTTTGGAACTTTAATCAGTGAAACGACCCACTTCCACTGATTAAAACCCTATACCACCCGGTATCAATCGATTCGTCTTGCATCAGAATCGATAGCTTCGAAATTTCAGAAAGATCGGAATTATAATAAAGGAGAAAACTCCAAAAAACATCTATTTTAGTGTTTCATTTTTGCATCGAAATAGGAAATTTTGCTCGCATCTAGAGCTTAAACGATACATCCAATCTTTAAAAACTTTATACGAATTGATTCTCAGAGAGCTAACTTAAAATCCTGGCTTAAGTTTGATCTGATCAGTTTCATATTAAGAGAGAAATCTTTAATCAAAAATCATCGTAAAAACGACAGTTCATGTTTGAATTCGGTGCGGCTCAGCCGCCATGCTGCTCTCTGATTCGTTCAGCGAGTTCAGCGTTCTGTCGCCAGAGTCTGTCGCGTTGCGAAGGAAGGAAGGAGAAGAATGAAGATTGAGTGATTTGTTTGTTATTTATTATTATTTTTTTATTTTCCTCTATTCGTCGGTGCCCGGTGGCTGATCAATTTAGTATTTAGTACAGTGTTAATTATTTCGGTCCTACACACTTTTCTATTCTCTGGTAGGAATGCCAACAAGTTTTACCTTTCGTTACGGCTAAATCGGACGAATCATAATAAAAGTCACGAGTCCATTTCGTTTTAATTTTAGAGAAGGATTCATTATAAGTAAGTCTCTGTAGAGAATGATAAAATTGCCAGAGGTCGGTCATCACATCTTATGATCGGATGGAGTTTACGTACAAGTGGCATTGTTTTCACTCTCTCCCCTCTGCTGCTAAACAGTGTTTCAATCTTGGTTTAATTAGTTAGATATCCAATCCAATCTCTGTTAACCTGCTTGGTAGGAGAGAACCTCTCTGTACTCTTACTTTTGTCATTTGTTTTTGCTTATTTTGATGGTGTTTGAAAGTGCGATAGTATTTTATTTCTTCGGTGCATCCGACTCCCACCTGAATCATAGGTTTATCTGAAATCTAAGATAGTTCAGTGCAGTCCCATCATTTCTGCGCCAGAAATTCTAGCACGATTGAGTTATCTATTAGGTCCCTGTTAATTGTGTAGGTACTACTTTGATTTACTTCAATTTCTTGTTACGCTCCAATTATTGCAGAGGAAAACTGTGTACAATCACAGTGTACTCTGTCTCTCCATCTGTAGTGTACACATTCCAGTTGGAGGGAAAACATGTAAGTACATAACTCTTGGTTTGCTGGTGTAAGAGCCAGCTAGTGTCCTACTTTGAAACCTGATTTGCAGTAAATGTTGGTTTTGATTCATAGACTATCATTTGCAAATATCAGTTTCAAGGTTAATTCATCGATGGAACTTACAGCTGCGGAAACTATTTTTTATATTTTGCAAGCTTCCAGTACGGCTACCCTACGGTAAGAATCTTGTGTTGACTTAAAATTTACTTTTAAAGTTATTCCTTTGCAACTCCCTATCTTCATTAAGCAGTAGACTTGTCCAAGCTGTATCTAGCTTACAGCATCAATTACTGGGGTAAGTTTATCACTCTGATCTAAATGTTGACATTTCTGGGCCTGCAGTAACTTCAGTATACACCTAGTATCAATCACAGTTGGAGAGCAAGAATGTAGGTACTTACTACTTGGTGTTCTAGTGAAACAGCCAACTTATGTTCTACTTTGAAACTTGATTTGCAGTAAATGGTGGTTTTGAGTCTTAGACTACCGTTCGCGAAACTCAGTTTTAACGTTAATTCATCGATGGAACTCAGAACAGCGGAAACTACTTTTTGGAATTGCAAACTTTAACTGTTGGTAGGTATATGCCCTGTGGTAAATAAGTACCAATTAAAATTTGCTCACTTTTGAAACAAGATTTGAAATAAATGATGGTGTTGATTCCAAGACTATCATTCATAAAAATGAGTTTTTAAAGTTAATTTATGAATGAAACTTAGAACAGCGGTAACTATTTTTTTAGAATCGCAAGCTTTCACTGCAGGTAAGAACCTTGCGGTACTTTAAATTTACATTTAGTTATTCCTTTGCAAGTAAGAACTTCTTATTTACATGAAGCAGCAGACTTCTGCAATTTATAGATACTACATAGCTTACGCAGTGTCAATTACCGCTGTAAGTTTATCAATCTTATTTAAATGTTGAAATTTCGTGGGCATGAGCTACAAGGGATTTGCTAGACGCGTTACTCTGGTGCAACATTTGTCAATATTAAATACATACGAATGAAATAAATGGAGAGTAATGATTCACTGTATTTTAAATTAATCAATATGTTCAATGATATGCCCATGGGCGTGTAATCAATCCAAAAAACTACAGGTATTGTTTGCAGTATACACACACATTGTTCTCAGCAACTAGCAATACCTATTTCTCATGCCAGGTTCTTCATTGGTGATAAACTTATTTTATGCTTGACTGGAAAAGGTTGTCGCAGCCTTAAATGTGGGTCAAGGCTTGCATTCCACTAAAAATCAAACTCAAGCTGCCTGGAAATTAAATTGTGCAGATATTACTCATGAATTTCATGCACAGATTTTTTTGTCAGGCGTAGTTGAATTAATGTCAGTGGCTATAGACTCATTCTCACTGTTTTTAAGTTTAGCTAAATGGCTTTCAAGCCAGTGGACCCTTCTACTAACCTCGCCAGTAACAATGCTGAAATGTTTTTCTACCTGACACGGCTTAGTCAAATAAGTTGCTACAAACACAAAGACTTTCCATACTGTGTCGAGTGCTTGTCGCACTGTACCTATCTGCACTCTTTAGAATAGTAGTGCGTACCTACAGGTAATCAGGAAGTCCAAGTACAACGATAAGAAAATTAAAATTTACTACAAGGTATGTACATACCTACCAACAGTAAAAGTTTACAATTATAAAGAGTAGTTTCCGCTGTTCTAAGTCTCATCGATGCATTAACTGTAAAACTGAGTTTCGAAATGATAGTCTTGGAATCAAAACCACCTTTTACTGCTAATCAGGTTTCAAAAGAGATTAAGAAATACAATATTCATTTCTCAAAACTGTTCAAAAAATCAAAATAGGTGCGCTCAAGTCACGAAATGGAATTATCGTGAGAAATTAATCTTAAAACTTGGAGTAAATCAATAATGGCTCGATGAGTTTTGATAAAACTTTGTACACACAATCTACTATCGACAAACTTAAATATTTTCCTCTCTATGTCACCAAAAACAACGGATAAAACCATTTCAAGAGGTAATATAGGTGCGATCGAGCGAAATATTTGGGAAAATTAGCAAATATAAATATGATCCTATTATTTGGGATAGTTCAGGTGTGGTTCAATTAATTTTGATAAAAACTAGCACATGCAATCTGTAACTAGTATCCTAAAGAAAATACCCCTTATAGTTACAGTATACAGCCCTCAAGTGCATTAAAAAAGCAAAACAGGGAATGGGACCTGGAAAAAAAAATTTAAAATGAGGAATTAATTTGAAAACTTGAAGTCAATCATTAATGGGATGGATTTTGATAATACTTTGTGCACACAACATACTGTCAACATACTAAAATATTTTTCTGATACATAGTCACCATAATCAACCTTTAAGACCATTTCAAGGGCTAATATAGGTGCAATCGAGCAACATTTTTTGAAACTAAGCAATTATAAAAACAAACATAATAATCATTGGAAAGAGAAATTCAAGTATGACTCAATTAAGTTTGATGAAAATTGCAACAAAAAGCTTGCAACCAGCCTAGCCAGATATTTCTTTTCAATGTTTAACTACAATATAGGTACAACTCTTAAGTCTGAGGCTGTTTAAAGGCAATATAGGTTTCATCACACCAAAAAATAGAATATTCAAGGAAAATTAAACTTATAAAGAAAAGTTGATCAAAACTGGCTGAGTGAATTTTGTTGAAATTTTTTTACACAATCTACAACCTAAGTACATCTTTGGAGGGGGGTTAATCTACTAAACTAAAAATTATTTTGAAGATCCACAGTTTGAAAGAAAGAACAAAATATTGCACTGATTGGAGGAAATGCAAGAATCAGTACATTTCGACCACCTATAAAAACTAAGGAAAAAAACGAACTCCCATGCACAAATAGAGCAAAGAACAAATAGAATGAATACAGCTCAAAGAATAAAAACATACTGGGGAATTACTCTAAACCCTGTCATAAGCAACATAAAAATAGAAATGAGGGGTCTCAATTAGCCTTCAAATTACAAAGTAGGCAACTATTCCTACAGCTTCTCTACAAAATTGCAAACTCTTCGGATTGAATGCAGAATTATGTCCAGAGGTGAAAATATTTGAAATCTGAGGGGGTCTGGGGGTCTCCTCCAGAATTCTAAAGGGGGGTCTGGGGGTCTCCCCCAGAATTTTAAAGGGGGTCTGGGGGCCACCCCCAGAATTCTTTAGGGGGGTTAGGGGGCTCCCCAGAATCCTTTAGGGGGTTAGGGGGGCCCCCTCCAGAAATCCTTAGTGGGTCTGGGGGGTCTCCCCCAGAAAAAATGATTTGAGGAAGTGTTCGTAAGGTATTCCCTACAGTTTATTTTCCTTTTTTTCATTTTCCTTTTTTTCCCCTTTACCTTTCCTTTTCTCCTTTTCGCTCTTCCTCTTTCGCTTCTCAAAATTTTTGCGCTCCCCGATGCATTGCGCCCCCCCCCCCCCACCGGCGGGGTCGGCGGAGCCCATAGCTACGCCATCACTGAGTCCACTGTGATTGTGCACATAGTTTCCTCTGCTCTAATTGGAGTGTAACAAGAAATGGAAGTGAATCAAAGTAGGTATCTACGCAAAACAATGACCTGAAACCTGAAGGATAACTCAACCAGGCTAGCAATTTTGGCATAGAAACGATACGACAGAGGTTTAAGTGGGTTTGCCACTATAAATTAGGTGATGTAAGGGAGAATCCCACACAGAACCTTCAAAAGGTCAGGTTTTAAAAACTTTCCCCGCCAAAAAAACAAAACAAAAAACAAAAACTCTTACGCATAGTTGCGATCAGAGACTGGTATTTACTTAATATTCAATTTCAGTCTGTTTTACTACAATCAACCTCCATGATTAGCATCTGAACACAGCTTCTATGGTCAAGCCGCAGAATGATCCAAGTAGTGTATCCCAAAACGGACCGTGATATCTTTTTCCAAAAAAACTTTACACCAAAAGTCAAGTAAAACCCGGCCAAGATTAAAAAAATGTTTCCCAACTGTATTAACGATGGCTCTCTTTTCCACCGCCCAAAGGGCATTGATATTAAAGATAGCCAAGTTTAATTTCCACCGTACTCTCTTCTCTATTCTCTTCAACAGAAAAATTTAATCCTACTTATCTTTAGCAATAATAATGGCTCTCTTTTCAACCGCCCAAAGGGCATGATATTAAAGATAGCCAAGTTTAATTTCCACCATACTCTCTTCTCTATTCTCTTCAACAGAAAAATTTAACCCTGTCTACCTTTTGATATTTCGCCTGGTACTCATTCTTAGCGTGCATCGACATTGCATACGTTTGAAAATGAAGGAGTGACAGCACGGAAAGCCGACACCGCTTCGCAGCGCGGCTATGGAGGTTCTTGCCTTATTGTTTGATTAGTCCCTCAGATATTGCTGTTATAACACAGGGGTCTAAGCATCTGCTTAGAACAAATTATTTTTAATTCTGTTCAACGACCCGAGACCAATCAATGCCACGTCCAAATTAAGAGAGAGAAAAAATTACCGAAGAAACAATTGAAACGAAGTTTACTTCAAGAAATTGGAAGAAGATTTTGAGGAAGGAAGAAGCCAGAAACTTGGGCCGTGACTCTTTTTCCACCATTCAACTCAAATACTTTTCTCACAATGTGACTTTAAGTTCCCTGTGAAATACCCTCATGTCGCGGCCCAAGTTTCTGGCTTCTTCCTTCCTCAAAATCTTCTTCCAATTTCTTGAAGTAAACTTCGTTTCAATTGTTTCTTCGGTAATTTTTTCTCTCTCTTACTTTGGACGTGGCATTGATTGGTCTCGGGTCGTTGAACAGAATTAAAAATAATTTGTTCTAAGCAGATGCTTAGACCCCTGTGTTATAACAGCAATATCTGAGGGACTAATCAAACAATAAGGCAAGAACCTCCATAGCCGCGCTGCGAAGCGGTGTCGGCTTTCCGTGCTGTCACTCCTTCATTTTCAAACGTATGCAATGTCGATGCACGCTAAGAATGAGTACCAGGCGAAATATCAAAAGGTAGACAGGGTTAAATTTTTCTGTTGAAGAGAATAGAGAAGAGAGTATGGTGGAAATTAAACTTGGCTATCTTTAATATCATGCCCTTTGGGCGGTTGAAAAGAGAGCCATTATTATTGCTAAAGATAAGTAGGATTAAATTTTTCTGTTGAAGAGAATAGAGAAGAGAGTACGGTGGAAATTAAACTTGGCTATCTTTAATATCAATGCCCTTTGGGCGGTGGAAAAGAGAGCCATCGTTAATATAGTTGGGAAACATTTTTTTAATCTTGGCCGGGTTTTACTTGACTTTTGGTGTAAAGTTTTTTTGGAAAAATAGACTCATCAATGCGACCATTCTTGCCCTCCCCACCTATTGCAATTTTCGTTGGCTGATATTGCACCTTCTTGGGTTCAGAACATGTTAGCCGTATTTTGCTTCGCCATTGCGATGACGATTTTGATTATGTTCTTTTTAAAATATATGAAATACTAGTGGCCGGTGGCCGCTTCGCGGCCTAGCGTTCCGTTTCGCGTCTTGCGCGTGATTTTCGTTTATTTGAGCTGAGACTTTGACTCGATATCATCCACTCCCTAACTCCGTTTGCTATTCGCCCATCTAATCTTGCTCCGAAGAACGAAATCTAAAAACTTACTCTATTATTCCTGAAATACTAAAGTGTTATTTTCTCAGGTACCAAAAGTTTAGAAAACACGAGTCACTATTTGGAGGGGCATAAATAGCATAACCCCCGCCCAAATCCCCTTATATGAAACTTAAACATTTTTTAGGGGTAGTCGTTCTCAAGAGGGCCCGATCAAAAACCGCCAATTTTTTTTTGGCGCTCATGGAGACGCCGAAACCCCCAGAATCGGCGCATTTGGATGCACCGTATTAGCGCATGTGGATTATACGATTTAGAACTGTACAGAGAAAAGAAGGGAAGGCGAGAAAGAGATAGCGAGAGTGCATGAGAAACCTGCATTCACAATAAAATGAGAAGTTCGGGATAAGCAAAGAAATACGCATGACCGAGATCGCACACCTACGATAACCTTTCGTTGAACTGACATGACAATAAGACATTGCGTTTCAGTGAGTATCAAAAATATATATGTGAATGGAAGAGAAACTTTGCGCGGGAAAACTATGCCTTTTTCAAACAGCCCTTTATTGACGACAGTAATTTTTTGAAATAGGTTGGCTCGAAAATTCAGGCAAACTTCGTCTAAGATTTTAGGGTCATTCTTTTAGCGCTTTTTGACCACTGATTTTGCAGCAAATTGCCGTTTTTTGGCTACTTTTTCAAAAATTCCTTCGTGTATGTTTTAGCGCTTTTGGCTTATCTTTTTTGGGAATTGGCGCTTTTGAATGGTCGCCTCCCCCCCCCCCCCCCCGAATGATGAAATTCCTATTTTTTAGAGTTTTTTTAGACACTTCACGAAGCTCAAGTTTGTATAACCAGTGAACAGCTACTGGCAGCCGATTTTAGCGTACGGCGCAACGGGTCCATCGGACCCAGTTCCAGCATCTAAGGGCATCTCAAGTTCACCACAGAGTTTTAGTGTGAAGTCAACGGTTAGCCAAAAATTACATCAATAATGCACTCATCGGTTGCAATCGGTTGTGACAAAACTCGCATAGCGTTCCAAACTATCTCACCCACTCTCCCGCCGTGACCTCTAACCCCCATGTGTATACCCCGCATCTCTTTCTAGTGTCCTGATTCGTATACACAGGGCCTCGTATTACGGCATGTTAATAGCAAATTTGCATTAAAATTGAGGAATTCATTTCTCCCAAAAAAATATTTCACAAAAGATGTCTCTACATACGTTTTTTTAAAATTAGAGTATAGCTGTACAACATGGGGGTGACGTGAGAGCAAGAGAGACAGTTTGTCTTTGTTTGGAACGCTCATCACCGGATGCCGTCATCACCAAGTCATCACTAAAAGAACCATCTATTTTGAAATAAACGTCGCACTGGCCCACTAATATTACTGCACAGATTAAAAAATAACAGGTATACAATCAAATGAATCATAAAAACTACATACTCAAGGCTCAAGAGATCAATCGAAACTTTGTTTTCTTTTTTTTTTATTTAAATCGGAAAAAAACAGACCTTAAAAACATCATAACCTCGCCAAAACGCGAACTGAAACGAAAACAACTCAAATCGCCAACTTAAAGATAAAAAAATCTGTAACCATATATTTTTTGGTTCGTTAGTAAGTAGTATTCTTGGATGAATTCACTTATACATTTAAAGTTAAACGATGCATTTTCAACAGAAAACCAATTATTTACTTAGCTCAGTATTCAGTAATATTTGACAGTATATTATTAATGAGGAAAGTATAACCACTCATAACCACTCATAGTGGTTATACTTAGAGGTTATACTCATAGTGAGTTATATACGTCATATAACTCAAGTTATGAATAATAACCCTAATCATTTAGTTTCTTTATAAATTCTCGAAACCTAGCTCAAAGGTGGGTTATATTCGAGATATTGAATCAATGCACCGATCTCATCACGTCATCGTTGATTGTACTATTCTGTTTATCTATGCATATGAAACATATGATAAGTATCGAAGCTCTATACATCGCGAAGCGATACAGCAACCTCGTCAAGCCATCATCAATCGAAGACTGTACAGTGCTGCCGTATTGAACATAAAATATTTATACACATTTTTCATTAAGTCTGAAGTGCCTGGTATATTTCTCAACACAGCTAGCAGCACTGTGACTCTCTCGTTGTGTATATCTACGTAAAAATATGGATAAAAAGTCGAAGCTATACATCGATATCATGAAGTCGCTATTAAAATGCGTCTACCCGAACGGTTCCTTCTGCGAGTAAAACATATGATGAAGATCGCCATGGTAACGTCAAATCGTGCGATCTAATTAAAAAAAAAAAAATTGGCAGAGCATCACGTTTCTCGCTCTCACGTGTACAAAATCGTATGCTCTTCCGCATGTATGCATTTAAAAAAGGACGACAAAATTTCGCATCTCTCTCCCACCCTTGCAAAACGAACTGATTCGCATCCTTTTCGCACTCGCACAACTTTTTGAGAGAAAAGTTTTTAGCATTTTAAAAAGGGACGCAGGGCCCGCACAGAAAAACTTATAATTTTCCCGAAGCATTGGAGCCGAGCCCGACCGATCGGTACCAGGCCCCTCCCGAACGGTGCAAGGGTTCTCCCGGAACTTAGCTTCATTCTTACAAATATAATATAGGATGTTTTGTTTTATTTTAATTTTTTTTGAACGCTGAGAACCGGTTCATTTTGATTCTGTTTCTGAGCTTTATATGTATAGTCGTTTAAACGGCAATTTCCGAATTGCTCGATGGCAGGTTTCGGCATTTGATGGTCATCGTAATTGAGAATGTCAAAATGTGGTCGTAACTCCCTGTTGAACCAAAGTCAGAGAAGCTGCAGTTTTTTTGTCTGCATTTTGACAACTTACTTCAATGCTTAAGGATGCTGTATCGCGTTGGCGCGCTGTAAAATGCACCTAACGCCGTCAACAGTGAACAGTGAACAGTGGAACAGTATAACACGTTGCGGTCTAACGATGGTAATATTTTTTCAGTGGCAACTTGCTATTCGCAAGCAGGAGTCAAGAATGGAGGATTTCTTTTGTGTGCGAGCTGCGAAGTCCCCATTATCATTTTGACTCGACGACGACTCTTTTACGCGGTCTCTTCACTCTTCACTCTTGAGTTCAGTTGCCGCTGCAGCAGCAGCCAGCGTCTGCGTCTCTTTCTCACGCTCACCGGAAGGTGGCGCGAGCGGCATGGCACGGAGGTGCGGCGGGTGGAGGCTACGCCGTTGGAAGGGGCAAGGGCAGCGGGAGACTTCTTTCTTTTCGCGAGCCGGAAGTGTTTGAAGCTAGTTTATTGTCTCCATTTAGAATAGAGGCGAGCTTTCAAGAAATGGAAACTTAGCGAGGTTGTCTGATAGAGCATGCCAAGTTACAATCAACTAACGAGTTACAACACGGAAAAAACTACGGTGAAAATAACCATACGGATACCTGATTGTGACACCTGCTAGATTTTATGGTAATGTTAACCAGAAGTATACTATGTTTCGACTAAGTACTAGGTGATGTTACCTGATTACATGTCGAATTTACTCAAAGTATCGGTAAATGTGCCATGCTACTGGTCAAGTTTACCATAACATCTAGCAGGTGCCAAAATCATGTATCCGTATGGTTATTTTCACTTATCTTTTTTTTCCGTGAATAATAGAGGGGCTTTTTTGTGTATGTGTAGAGTCCCTATTTATGAAAGAGTATCGCCATACTAGGTTCCATCTCTGATTGGCAGCTGAAAACTCAAAAAGAAGAAGGGGTCTATGAAGCCTGGAGGCGCGCCTCTTGTTTACATCTTCATGGAACCATCTTCCCAGCCGCCCAGCTTTGAGGAAACTTTCGGCATTTTTATCTTAAAAACTGATGAAATTTTCTATTGAAATTGACGGAAGTATGTTCAGGACAGAATAAAATTCACGCATTACTCTTCACTGTACATTAAAAACAGGCAGTGAAGCTAACGGTTAATTGAAGGTTAGGTTGACCTTACAAAGATTACTTACTCACGAATTGATGTGTAGGTAATCTTTGGCGGGAAGATCGTTGGATAAACATGGAAATAAGAGGCGCGCCTCCAGGCTCCTCTGGGCTCTTCAGACTCCTTCTTCTTCTTCACTTCTGTTCACGTGTCTTGACTCTTTCATATATCGGGACTCTAGGTATGTGAAGACACCACGGGGGAGGCAGCCATGTTAGACATATCTTATGGACATATTAATCGGGCTCTGGAGGTTTGCTTCTACGAGCTTTACTAACAGAGAGGATTTTGTGGGGACGTGCTTTTGAAGCAGCACGGAGGCAGCCATGATAGACACCTCCTATGGATATTTTCACACAGGCTAAGTTTGTTTGCCTCTTATTTTTTAACCGTTAACATTTTTTTAGATAAAAGTTGTGACTGATCCGTTTGAGATTGGTTATATGAATATGAACGAAAGTGCACGCGTTTTAGAGTGACTATCTGGACATAGAAATTGATATAACTCTTCCTTTTGGAAGGATTTGCACGATAAAAAAACAAACGAATGGCAGGAAGAAGCAAAATTGTCTCTTCTAAATAGTTTTATTAAAGTTCTGTGTCCAAATAGCCGCTCTGAAACACGTGCACTAACATTTGAAACTAATTTCCGCTGAATTAATTGCAATACTTGATTTAAGGCAAAAGAAAAAATGAGGCAAACAAACTATCAGATCGCCCATCTTGTTTAACTTTGGCGTAGGGCTTAAAACACGTATTAGCCCCGCACAGGTATAGCTCGTTGGTGTGCCTCTTATTTTTTAACCTCAAAACAAAAGTATCGACAGGTCCAGTTGAAATTGCTGTTTAATGAAGGTGAAAGTGGTTCAGAGTGGCTATCTTGATACAGAAGTAGATTTGTGACTTTAGTGTTTCTTTTGGAAGAATTCACGCAATAGAGAAACTGATATATGACAGAAGCAAGCAACATGTTCTCACTTAGATAGTTGTATTGAAATTCGGTGTCATGATATAGGAACTCTAAAACACTTGCACTCTCATTCAAAATTAGTTTCAATTTAATCAATTAAAATTTTAGATTTAATGTTACAAACGTTAATTAGAGAACACATGCCTGACGGGTTGTTCAATGTGTACCTAGCTTTTTGAGTCAGGCACGATTTGCGTGATAGTACTGAAATTTATTATTTCATTTGAGATTGCACCTTAATGGCTGTTTACTAACGTATAAAAACGTTAAAATTAAACCAACAATTAAATATAGATTTTATGAGAATACGATTTTTGAATATCCCGTTGTTGAATAAATTAATTCAATTGAGTAAAAACGTTTGAAACGACGATGGCGGTTTGGAACCAACAAATCGAAAACGCTCGTACTTTTATAAAAACGTCTCGTAAAGCAGGAAGTGACTAAAACAACCGCAGTCCATAACTTTCATGACGATAAATCCCAAGGAGTTAGAAAACTCGAATTTCGGCAGCGTTAAAGCAGTGCTGGGAAGTGAGCATCCAAAAGGCTGGAAGGCAAAGCGTGCTGTGAAAAAAAGTAATTTTATTGTTTCGAGTAATTACTCTTTGAGCAGTGTTACATGGCTCGTTGTTTGTTGTTGCCGATTTTCTGAAACTGTGAACGCGATTTTTACTGTCCGTTTTAAAATTTGCCACAGACTCATGCAATAACCCAACTTTTTGGATACATTTTTGGAAAATACAGAGGCTATCCTTTTCTGGATTTGAAATGGGTTCGTGACCTTACCCGATGTTTCCTTCACCCTCGTTTTAAAAATATAGTATTTGTTTTACAAAAAAGTTTTAATCTAGTTTCCCCCCCGTTTTGTCCAGTAAAAAAGGAAATCTGTTCCAATTTGTTATCCTTAAAAATACCAAATTAGAAGAGGGGGAGGACTACGTAACCCCCATTAAAATCCTTGGGGAGGCTTAGCTAAGGGCACAAATCAGACCGAGCATTTTTACAGTTAGTTATCATTGAAAGAAGCATCACGGAAGCTACTCTGGGGTCAAAATATAGTTCCTTTCTTCCCATTCTTGGTGTCTATAAGCTCACAGCGGTCAAGCAGTTCATTAAACCTCTAAATTCAACTTATCAAAGTCTTTCTTTGTGCGTTATTCAAAACTTTCTTGGTATCAAAAGCCACTTGAAGCATTGATCAATAATTTGGCCGAAAGTACTCCTGCCAGACTGCGCGTACTTTGAAGCGGACTTCGGTATTTGGTTCCACCTTTCACTCATTGCAAGACTCGCAAGAAATTAAGCGCTGAAATCCCTGAGAGAGAAAATCTAGTTACTGAAAATCGAAACCGCGCTGAGAAAACTCATTCATTACAGCAGTACAGCTCCCTTTTGTTCATTTTTACTCATCTATTTAATACACTTTCGCTTCAAAGTCTTAGTCTTCAGTTTTCACTTTCAGCTGAAATTGTTTTCACTCTCGTTTCCTTTTCTCGACCGACGTAAGTCTAGTAAGTTTTATTGGTGTGATTTTCTGTGTTTTGTTTTTATTTATATGTATTTTCTCAATTTCTGTAGAAGATTTTTAGGTTTAAGCTCAGTGGTTTAATGTGATGCAATTTCAAATGGTCCAATTCAATGGAAATGTTAAATAGTGCGCTCACGGACCTTGAACTTTTCTTGTGAGCTCTTTGTACTGGAAAAAAGCGATAGTCATAAAACCAGATTCTAGTTTTATTATCAGAAGCACAACGATATGTAAACGACAGAAAGTCTAGTACTGTGACCAGAAAATTCTGGTGTCAATACCAGAATATGGTCTTAGAACTAGAATTCCCTAAACATTTTCAAGCACTATGGTGCAAACATTAGAATTCTGGTCATTTTACTATCCCTTACGTAGGCTCACCTGTCATGCTTCCGGTAGTCTTCTTTTTTAGTGTACGTCGATAACGACAGCCCATGGAGGTTATGCGCCAAAATCCCCTTATTTCTTGGCCATAATGTCCTTTGATGGACTTTTCGGTCATTTTTACACTCATGCTACTCTTATGGCCCGTTTACCGAAGGCATCCATTCCCATGAGTCTCAAAAATCCTCGGTCGGAACTTCAGGCGTAATCTCAGATTTTATCACGCTGTAAACGATGGTTGACAAAGATAAATTTACAGTAAATCGGTTCGTTTTTCATCACTGACCGTAGTCTATTCTCTTTTTTTGCAGGCATCGGTTATCGATTAGCTCATTGGAAGCTCGGAAAATTAGGTCAGTATTTTTCTATCGGTTGTATCTTCGTATTGCACTAAATCAGAAATTGAAAGTGTCACAGAATTTTGGTTGTTTTTGTAATAAAGAAAACACAAGCTTAGCAGGTGTTCATAAGATCCAAGACTTTGTCCTTCTCTCTCTTTTCCTATTAGAACGCCGGTGTTAGAAGAGGATAGTAGAGGGAGCGAAAATCACGTGACTGTCCATAAGCTATCTTTCTCTAACATCCGCTTTCTAATGGGAAAAGAGAGAAAAGAATACATTTGGATCCGCCAGTGGTTGCAATTTTTCTTTGAAGTAATTAAGAGGGTAAATTTTAGTGTAGAATATCCCTGCAGAAAATTACGTTAAGAGCACCAACAAATTCCAAGCTCGACATAAGAACTCAATAAATGTGTTGAAACAATATTCCAATATGGCTGTCGTATAATGAGACAAGGAGGAGGGGGGGGGGCTTCCATCTAATCTGTGTCGCTCTAATGGATCACTTCTATCAGCATAGAGTAATCATGCAATTAGATGGAGCTTCCCCATCTTGACTTGCTATCCTGCACGACTGTCACAATGGAATTTGGTTTGAATACATCTATTGAGTCTACGAATGAATTTTGGAACCTTTTGATGCCACTAACGTTATTTTTTAAGTGTTTATACTCTAGCGTGGGTCCTCTTTATTGCTATAGCAAAAGTTCGCTACGAACCTATTGCCGTGCATCCATAGCCTATATCTTCTTTAAGGTATCTTCAGATGATAAAATTGAATCCTCAGAGTAGTTCCCAATTGGACTTTTGGTAATCGGTGCGCAATCTACTATACGTATCGTTTTCAAGTATTCACAAATCAACGGACATTTGACGTCAAAAATGTCAATTTGTTGTTAGCGGGAAACGGTCATCTGCGATCAATAACGATCACAGATGATGATGATTGTCAAAGGTTTGTGGGTCTTCAAACTATGATGGTGGATGGGGGCGCAGGCGCACCAATCACCAGTGCACTTAAAGTCCACTTTAAGGATCCAATTTGATCGTCTGAAGAGGTCGTTACCAACTAGCTACTTAGTCATCTAGAGTGGCAGTTTAATGGCAAACCTGCGTAACCAGCATAGAAAATGTTTTAGGTTAGCTTAGGTTTAAGATTTAATTTTGTCCATTTCCTCCAATGTATTTTAGTGCAATCGCTCCGTGGATCTAATTATATTCTAACCAACGAGCTATACATTTATCTAGAGTGGTGGTTTAATGGCTGACCTGCATAGTCACAGTGGGGGATTTTTAGGTTAGGTTTAAGCGAGTAATTTGTCCATTTGATTCCGTGTATTTTGGTGTGGCGTCATGCGCCACAATGGATCTAAGCATGGTCCGGTCCATTGTGCGGCGTCGCCGCACCAAAATACACGGAATAAAATGGACAAATTACTCGCTTAAACCTAACCTAAAAATCCCCCACTGTGATTATGCAGGTCACCCATTAAACCGCCACTCTAGATAAATGTATAGCTCGTTATTGGTTCTAACTCTGTTCGTTGCATCAAAATTCATGGAAATAAATGGACAAAATTACACTTTAAATCTTACCTGAAAATCCTCCATGGTGGTTGCACTGGTTACCCATTTTTACTACCATTCTAGATAAATGTATAGCTCATTGGTCGTTACATAAACCATCCAAAGGGAAAAAATCGATCCTTTCGCTTTCTTTCAAAAAAGAAAACAACGATTCAGTGGAGGTGTTTGCTATTTGGCAACCCTGTTTTTTACCATTTAAACCCATGCAAAAGTATCGATTTCTCAGGAAGTCAGGGAGTCCTTCGAATGTGGATTATTTTACGTAGGTTTAAATGGAGAGAAGCCGTTGTTGCCACATTTTGCAATCCGCCATGCCACTGCTACCATGAACAACTTTCACGAGTCGGCATTCCACTGTGTGACACCGTAGGGTTGTCTAACAAGACGTCAATACTGATCTCTTTCAAAACGGTACACTACCGCCTAAATTGAACCCGACTCACGAGCTAAGCATGCAACCGTGCACGCTCAAATGATAACACATGCATTATATGTTGCCTATCCAGTCCTTGAGTCAGGTGCAATTTTAGAAGGTAGTACATACATCGTCGCAAATTAAATCATTCGTGTGGTTTTTTTCTCTCTCTCTTCTCTCTCTCTCTCTCTCTCTCTCTCTCTCTCTCTTCTCTCTCTCTCTCTTCTCTCTCTCTCTCTTCTCTCTCTCTCTCTTTCTCTCTCTCTCTCTCTCTCTCTCTCTCTCTCTCTCTCTCTCTCTCTCTCTCTCTCTTTTTTTTTTTTTTACGCCAGGAATATTTTATCACTGCACTCATTGTTATAGCCCGATGAAACGTATTTATAAAAAGATACCCTGGCTCGGTGTATCGCGGATCTTGCTTCAGCGGTATTCGGTGAAGAAGGAAGGAGGGGGGGCAGAAGAAGAAGAAAAAAGGTATAAAGTTTGAATTTACTGCACTCATCAAGTCGAAGGAGCGCTCAGAGTCACACTGGAGCCCGAAAGGCGAGGCGAGGCGAGGCTGGGCGCGCGCTGAGCAGCTCTCTTTAATCGAGTCTGAACTCTGAATAAAGACGCGGAAATTCGCGTTTCAATAATGAAACTTTTAACATTTTGTATGCATAAGTTTCCTCCTTCCTCGTACAACTCGTATTCGTGCGACGGGCGACGGGCGGGCGCTCGGCTCCGCCCCATCCGCTCACTCTGTGCGCACCCTCCCTCTCTGGAAAGTAATCACCAACTAAAAATGCCTTTTCAACACCTTTATCATCTCGGCGCAGTTGCCCGATCCTGAAGGGGAGATCAGCCTATTTTGCGGTCTTATGAATCTTTAGCGCCTTGTACCGATCTCGGTCATAGCAGCTATAACAACTGAATTCCCTGTATGGAAAGAGTTGAAAAAAGTGAAACCATAAAGCATATTTTATTTAGTAACCGGGTTCGGTCACTTTATTACTGTACTATCGACGAATGAAAGACTGTCGCGAATTTTTTTTCAACGAGCTAAGCTTCGCCTTCAAGGTTCCAGTTTGGCCACTCTTCATACTCCTCACACCTTTCAGGCGAGAGGCCAGTGTGGGCGGGGCAGGAAGCCGTCACAGATCAGTCCCACGCTCACACCCATAACTGAAAATGAGTGAACATTTCGCGACAGTCTTTAATTCGTCGATAGCACAATCAAATAAGTGCCCGTCATCTTTTGTCTCCAGAATTTAGTAACCAGGTAACGGTTTTTACGCGGTTGGTGGTCGCATTAATCAATTCTGCGGCTCAATATCCGAAATTTTCACTGAAAACTAATCTCTAGGAGAATGGTATCGAACCAGAGTTCGCTTGTTACAAAAGGCTCTTTATGAAGTCAATCGATAAGATCTATTAGTTCTCTTACACCGTCGATAACCTACAAACAATTTTGCCGCCCGTTGAAAACTCATAATTTTATTTTATTTTCTCATTATTTGTTCCAGGTAAGAGATCCTGTTTTTGCTCTTTGAAGAAAAGTTTCCGGGAACGAGGTGAGTTTCACGTTGATATATCTCCCTCCCCCAGCCTTTTTTTGTGTTTGTTCGTAAAACTTTACCTCGGGGTCATTGGAGCACAAAATTGACCTTTTCTAGGTTAAAAAGTCAATGTTATTTTCTTCCTGG
The DNA here is from genome assembly GCA_011764245.1 of Trialeurodes vaporariorum. Lineage (NCBI taxonomy): Eukaryota > Metazoa > Arthropoda > Insecta > Hemiptera > Aleyrodidae > Trialeurodes > Trialeurodes vaporariorum. The sequence continues at coordinate 24,786,220 of VMOF01000369.1, read as the reverse complement.
TTTTTAAGGGAGTTAGGGAGCGTTTTAAAATTCATTGAACCGGTAAACTGGTGAAAATGAGAGAATATTTAGAATGGCAAGCTTTATAACTAAACGATCGACTTAGCCTTTTTTCCAACATTTCTCACCAAAATAAGGTGAGGTACTAAAATAGTGCTTTCTAAGTAAAAACTAAAGTGCATTTCCGGTAAACCGGTGAACACCGATTCCACCAGAGCTCCAATCTGATGTTGCGTCATGGTGCACTAGCAAACGCAAAAGTTTTGACTGTCAAGAATGCACGCGGAGCGCTGAAGGCTGCTTTGGTTACACGAGGACTCACCACTTATCTTGAATTCTCGACTGTCAAAACTTTTGTGTTTGATAGTATATCAGTTTACCACGCGGAGATGTATAGTCGGGGAAAAAAAGAATATCGAACGACCTCTTAGATTTTGGTTGAAGTAGACAACATGCGAAATTCATTGAGATACTTATAGCGGGTTGCTTAAATATTTAGATGTAACATATTCTTTTCGTCCCCAATTGTACTTTTATTTTCGAAGAAAGCATATGTATTCTGTGTTTTACTGACTTTTAATGAAATATGGTAAAAAATGATGGACAAAAGGTTATGATCTATCAACGTGTTCGCAAAGTGGCGAAGCGTAAAATCTCACATGCACAAGTGCATGTAGTGGTCGCTAGAAAGGATACAACTTATCGTGTCTGCAGGAGCTGATATTGCATACTTCTAGGATTGAAGGCGTTTTGGACTCATCGGCCGTCTTTCGAATCGTCGAGTCTCGCTTCAGAACTCCTCTCTCGATACTCTCTGTCCTTCGCGGTCACGTCGTCCTGTTGTTTTGATTTACTTAGTTTTACCGCTAAAGCCTTGTGTTTAGAAAGCACAAGAGAAGGAGCGATCATGTTACTTTAGCCCCTATCTCTTATCATTTTTTAACTCATGTGTCCAAGTAGAAGCACCCACCTCCGTCCAATTGAAACCTTTTATGTCTATTGGATGCGTGCTATAGACTCTTAGTAAAGTCCGTGATCAACTATTGACTATTGATAGAAGTCCATTGATCGATATTTATTTTAACGATTGGCTTAGCAAAAAAGTAAATGATCTGCCCACATTTCTTTAAGTGAGATAGATAAGTTACCTATGGGGTTTCCTTGTTTTTCAGAATAAGGCAAAACATCTTCGCGTATTATTAAAAGAACTTATCCCCACTGGTAAACAGGCTGGAAAAAAGGCCCGTGTGACATAAATGATTTATGTGCTGTATTTATTTTACCAACTTGTTTAAGCATTAATACTCTTCCTAGTCTGATATGACTTAACTTCACTAATAATAAGTATTACTCAATTTCTCTCCTAATAAACCAATTAATGAAGAACAGATGCTATGTGCATGACTGCATGCACCTTCCCTCTCTGCATCAGGTATCAACCGAGGCGATTTCATGGAGATGAAGGGCTCATTAAAACATAGGGTGTGCTCTTTACGAGGAATCAGCGCTGTGATTGAAAAAAAGATTTCTCCGAAAGAGCACACTCGGTGTTATGCGGGTTCGCTCTTTAATCATGATGTTTATCTCCAAGCGAATGATGCCAAATCTACGGGAGACTTCACTATGTTTATTCCCTTTTCAAAAGGCGCACCCAGGTACTTGCCTTTCTCTCTCTTTTCTCTGTCCATTAAAATGAATGTGTTAGAAAAGTATGAGAAAAGTATGCCTTATGGTGGTTACAGTTAGTAGAGGTACCAACTCGGTGTTTATTGTCTTGTATACAGAAGCCTGAGCGGTAGGAGTTTTGGTGAGTAGGGCGATACTTTAGTGGATAGTCACATGCCCCTCTTGCCTCTCGACCACTGGAGAATGGTGAGGGCGGTTATACAAACCTAGTAGGGGGGGGGGGGAGCGGATCTGAAATGAGGCAACAGTTCCAACCTATAAATAAATAAAACAAATAAACTTGCATAACAAATTAAATGGAAGCAGGGATAAGAAAACAACCCCCTTTTTACTGAAAAGAGAGGAAAAGAAAATCTTGGAAATAAACTACAGGTTGAAGATAATTAGCGGAGCTTGAATAACAAGCTGTCTACAATTTTATTCCTGCTCTATAACGCTTGTTAGTTTAGCGAGAGCTGTGAACGGTAAGCAAATGCTGAAGCCAACAGAAATTAAATACCAAATTATTATCCTAGATCGAATAAAGTGAAATTTCCGAAAGCCCGAGGAAATTCGGGAAACATTTTTCAAATTACAGTAACTTCTCAGTATTTCTGATTTCCGTCACAACAAATTCTTCAGAAACATCCGATGTGTTTCAGGCATTTCCAGGAGACAGTTTAATTAACGTTGTTACAAGAATAAAAGAAAGGAACTGAAGATGAGATCGTTTCTAAATTAAGGGCCATCACTGCCATCAGCCTTCAGATGACTGTTGGATGCCCCCATCCCTTTTTCCTCACAAAACGTTCTTACATAGTGACTAAACATTTTGTAAACTATGAAAGCAAGATTACAGGTTTGAGATCATTTATTCCATCCTTCTTTGAATCCAAACTCCACAATACTCACCTTACCCTCATAATCATCACTGAAAGTGTTCTTGGCTCAGAAAAACGGCCAATTTTTACAAGTTCCTTTTAAAAATTATTATTCTCAGCTCATTACCTCTTTTCTTCTCACCTGCTTCTGTTTACATGTATGAAAATCTTCAGAAGGAGAAGGAGGGGGGAGTTGGATCCAGTCAACCTCTTCTGATCCCATTTAATTACGTCACAGACTATTTGTAGTCCCCTTCCCCTTTAATGGAATCCCTTCGAAGAAGTAGTGAGAGCACAAAGGAGGGGGGGGGGTCATTTCGATAGAATCAACTCAAGTGAAAGACTCATTGCAACACCATTCACAGATAGAGAAGACAGGGGAGAGAGGGAGGGCGGGTAAGGGGATTGTGGGGAGGGTAGTAAGGGGGGGGGGAACACAAAACAAATAGAATAATGAAGAGGCACGCCACATTAAATGATCTCCGAACCGAAGAGGCGAAGAAAGACGGCGGAGGGTGGAAAGAGAAGCAGGGGAAGAGGAAGGGTTGAAAGAGGGACGGAAGAACGTTGAAAAGTGTGCAGAGCGCAGAGGATCTTCGGAGCGGATAGGGGGTAGTGGGTCGGGGGACAGGGGGTTTCTTTGGGGACGTTGTTAACACGGGGGATGAGAACGCGAGCGAGGCAGGCGAGCCCGTGTGGCGGCGGCGACGTAAGCGATATTAATGACGTCACGGCTAAACCTGAATTACGTCATACTGCAACGTGGATAGGGTAGGAGGGGTAGGGAGAGGTGGACTCCAACAACCAACCCCCCCCCCCCCATTCGCGCGGGACTCGGTCGGCTAGGTCATGAGTTGAAGCGCGGGATAGAGCGGATAGGAAGTAAGGTACGAGGCTGTTGTGAGGGGGGGGGAGGGAGGTGCTTGGTGAGGCGCGAAGGGGTCGAGGGTTAGGGTTTACGAAGGAGCTAGGGTGTCTGCAAATGTGTGAGTGCGAGAGAGAGAGGGAGAGCGAGTCACTGTTGTGCCCACAACGCAGGGGGAGTGAGCGAGAGGGAAGGAGCGGGGTGTGCAGTGCATGTCGACTTAACGAGAGGGGTGAGTGAGTGAGCCGTGAATCCTCTTCCACTGGCAGGCTCGGCTGGGGTTGTAAAAGGACCCTCCCTCCTTCTCCTCCCACCGCCTTCCTCTTTCCACTCTCTCGTGTCCTCATCCGCGAAGCCGCGATTTTGCATGCAAGTAGCATTCAAGTGTATATTGATGTGATTCCGTATCAAAGACACTAAATGAGACGCCTGAAATCGAGGCGGGGGCTGCGGGAAAAGGGCTCGGCCCGTGAACATGGGTTGTTCTCTTTACGCGAATTTGGCAGCCGTGAAATAATGTGAGATTTTCAGTAACACGGAGGTAATGTTTATGGGCTCTTATCTCAGCTACCATTGAAGTACAATGAACGATACTCCCGTCTTTTTGTGAGAATAAAACAGATCACAGTATGCCTCATTAGCTAAGTGAACTTAAGCTCATCTAATTTTAGAAATGAAGTGTTGAAAGTTTTAGTAAATGACCAAACCCACGTTTTATCAGCCATTTTCCCCGCTATTCCGCCAATCAATAAGGTTACTGAAAGATTCACCTTCAACTTCAGAGATTAAGACACACACACCACGCACACAAAAAATTAGTTGTTAGTTATTAGTTAAATGGACAATGTTTCACAGCGACGCGGTATGAAGAGTCCCTGTAAATAATAGAACGAAACTTGTTCAAATGTTTGAGCAAATTAATTAAAAGCCTGTAAAAAGAAACGATTATGTTTCAAAATTTCTGAGAAACTGATCTATCCTAAAGCAACAATTTCTCAGGAAGAGTTTTTGAAACGCAATCGCTTCTTCTTAATATCTATCAATTAATTTGCTTCAATATTTGATTAAATTTTGTTCTGTTGTTTATAGGAACTCTTTTCACCTCGCTGTTAATTTCTCGGAAAGAGCATATCTGTTGTTTCATCATCAATTTTCTTGAATTCCAGCTACGACCTCTTTTCTGAAATGTCATAGCCACGGCCACTATTTATTTTGAGAGGGGACTTCGTTCTTTACACGTCAGTAAAAAATATGAGCATTGAAACGCTCATTGAACAGAAATGTGTCTCTCTCTCTCTCTCTCTCTCTCTCTCTCTCTCTCTCTCTCTCTCTCTCTCTCTCTCTCTCTCTTTAGTCTTTACTCAATTAAACGCACGAGTTCGAAAAGGATGGTAGAGGGGGTAGGTGCACATTTGTGACTTGTGCTGTATATCTCTTTCTAATATCTGCGAACGCACAAAGTGAATAGGCAAAGAGGGAGACAGAGGAAGTTCTGTAGATCTGCTATAGTGGATATACGCTGTTTCATTTCCGATCAACTTCTGGTTGGGACAGGTAATCCAAATAACGACGCATTATTTATTTAATTCTAAGAAATAAAACGCTCGGCACCAACCCGATGATTTAAAGCTCACAATTTATTTTACTTCTTAGTCGAAGGTCATCTCAGCTGAAATGTTGACGGTTCCTTGGAGTTAACTGGCCGCAGTTAAGACTCAAGTGATTTGTAGAGGGTTCTATAAAACGATCATATTTTTCCGCTCAAATTGGCTTGAAGTCCTCGGAATGACATCCGGTACTCCAGAATAGCTTTTTAATGCCAAATAGTTGAACCAGAAATGGGGGAAAAACTTTTTATGATCACTTTGAAGTGGCCTCGTTCAATATGTTATTCTTCATATGTAAGAAAAGTACGTACAGTTTGCCCCCCCCCCTTTTTAACATGTATACCTGTGTCAGTATTAACCGCCATATGCCCCGCCCGCTCCCATGTTCAAGTTCGAAACTAACTTTGCTGACTTTTTTCGATATAACTGTGATTGTGAATTAATGCGTGATGTTTTGAAAATGTTGTTAAAACGTGATTATATTTTGAGCTAGGTAAGTCGAATCCAATGGTGTTACAAAATCTGAGAGGACCTCTTGTTTACTAGCACGAATTTGCTTTTGAAAATATAGATCCGGTTTCTCACGGGAAAACTCACGAGAGCGAGTGAGATGGAGCATTTGTTTGGATTCAACTTTTTTCGTGACGTCTCACTAAAGAGGTCCATTTTGATAAGCGACTAGTGGCGTCATCTAGCGGATCGAAAGATCCCAAACTTTCGCCTGAAATGGAGCTGGTGCAAACTTTTGCTACATGCTCATTAATAGTTGATACTGGGGTAAAACCCTGTAAAAATAACGATTAGCGCACTAAAAAATCACGAAATTTACTCCTTAAGTCACAAAGTGCTTTTAAACGCGAGACCGTAATGGCGACCGAGGCCGCGGTTTGCATTGGGTTTCCCTATCTTCAATCAGCGCCATCTACACGAGGTGTTCTCGCAACACCACACAAGAAGAAGAAGAAGCAAACAATTGCCATTAGATGACCGCTTCGGCCGCCATTACGGTCTCGAGTTTAAAAGCATTTTGTAAGTTTAGGAGTGGATTTCGTGATTTTTTAGTGAGCTAATTGTTATTTTTACAGGGTTTTACCCCATAATCAACCATGAATAAGCCTTTAGCAAAAGTTTGTAATTGCTCCATTACTCAATCAAATCGTATCTGAGGATCGAAACACTTGGCAACACCGGCGACTATAATTGGAATTAAAAAGGCCGGAGGAACACAAGATAAAGACGCCGAGAGAAGATCTTTGTGGTGCAGGTCGACAACGGCACTCCAGTTTCCATTTCCAGTATACTGACATCCGATGCGATAATCAACCGGTTCGTTCGCTTTCCAATAATCCCCGTACCCTGTAGTCGAACAGCTGTTTAAGATGTTGTTTTACTCTCTTCAACCTGGCGACAAGGAGCGGTGGTGGTGGAGGGGGGGGAGGGGTGATAGAGAGGAGAGAGGAGAGGCGGTGAAGAAGAAAGGATTGCACTTTTTCCCTCCCTCCCCCATTCCTCTCCCCCACCTTTGTGCAATGCTGAAGCTTTGCGATGAAGAATTTAATATCGAGAGCGGCGGATGCCTTTAGCATCGCTCCGCTGAGCAATCGGGAAATAATTAAAACCGGGTACACTTATTTATCACTATTGTCGCTTCTGGGAGTAGCGTTGTATACTGTATAGGTACGTTAGTCGAGATCTCTCGCTCGTTGTGACTTGTGAGTGTGAGTGTGAGAGGGAGAGGGAGAGCAGGGAGGAAACTGGCAATGCTCTTGGTGTCCCGTCTTTCAATCTAGATTTTCTCGTGGATGGGGGTGATGGGTGTGTAGGTGAGGGGAGGGGGTAGTGGAGGAAAAATATGAAACTGTCGTAAGTCAATTTGCACTTTTGGGGAGCGTTCTAGAATTCAACCATTGACTGTATCCGTGCAAAAAAGATTACATTGTCATGTGATGTAGTATATCTATGTATATTGAAAAGTGCTGCTATTCATAATCTTTTCTGCATCGAGACAATGAAGGGATGAATTCTAGAACGTTACCTTTATTTGCCACTTTTTCGACGCGAATCATTGATTGCAGGTAGACGCTCGGATAAAGAGGTCGTTGAACCAGAAGTTTTCAATGAATATAGTAAGAGCAATGAGTTTGAAACTTCGAGGAAATCGTAGTAGCTACTGAATGCTTGGACATCAATGAAAAACGAATAACGGATTAAATGCACTTTTTCTTGGAAGGTCGTTGAAATGATTGAAATTTTCAACAAAGATTACTGGATAGTCGTAAAATTTGAAAAGTATAAAGCTCTGTCAACCGAAACTTCTTGGATGTTGGATGCATAACAAAAGCATGTTTCATTGTTTTTGCTGTATTCGTATGGTGATGAATTTTGAATGATTTTACCGCAGTTGAATAAAATGGATGAGCTTATTTCATGTTCAATGAATGGAAAGGGGGGGGGTGTTCCTCGTATAAATCTAAGGATGATGATTATTCCGACCAACAACGAACGAGTAGACAGTTGCAGTGGTGGCTCGTGTCAGTGTTGCACCCAGTGGCGTCGCGTGCCACCTGGCAACAATGCAACTGCTCCATTTAAACTCATTAAATATATCGATTTTTTTGTGCACTGTGCTTCCCCTGAATTCGATCTTTTACATGAGTTTAAATGGATAGAATGCAGTGTTGCCAAATTGCACGCGACGCTACTGGTTGCACCAATGTTTTGCCTCCATTTGAATCTATTTACAAATATTATGTGGAACAGTTGATTGCTGGTGACACACGCGCTTTTTCAGACGATTAAATTGGATCTTCTTAGCAACATTCAAGTGAACATCTGCTGATTGGTGTGCTCTATCCACCTTCATCATTTGGCAACCCGTAAACCTTTAACGTGTCGGCCACCATGGTCTGGTGGTCAGCGCAACTGGCCAATAACCCAGACGTCCCGGGTTCGCATCCCGGCCGAAGTGACAAGATTTCATGATCTGAGATCTATCAATATCAGATGGACATGGATGTAACCCTTCTCTCTTTCATCTTTCCTTCTTTTTTATTTCTTCCATTTCGTCTGTTGGGCTCTTGTTGGCCAGAGAGGACTCTTAAACTTCAAAAAAACAATAAAAATAAAAACGAAAAACCTTTAACGACTATCGATGTTGTTTGTGATCATCGTCAATCATATCACTGATTCATATCCCATTCTTTAATGATTCACAACATTCATACTTTTTTTTAACGTCAAGTGTCCGTTAAGTCGCAATTGTTTGAAAATCGAAGCCGCCTCCGGAGAAAGGGCTCATAAAATGATAGGTGTGCTCATCCGAGTAAATTCTAATGATATCGCATGGCTTATTTTCTCGGAAGAGCCCACCAGCTGTTTTATAGACCCTTTTTTTCTGGAGACGGCCTTAATTATGCATGTTGCGCAATGCGCATCGATTACCCTAATCCTAATTTGGCGCTACTCTTCAAGGATCCAATTACAAATAGATTAGATCGTCTGAATTGACATTATCGAACTGCAATATTTTTTTTTTCAATCGGTGAGATCACCGGTGGATTGAAAAACGTCTTTAAAGATTTACACCAAGTGGCAGCTCTGCTCCTTGCCGCCTGCCGCGCGGGCCGCTTTGACGCGTGCAGTTGTATGACGGACTGCAAAAAATGTCCCGCGTGAAATCGCGTAGAAAGACTGCTCAGCTTACACGAGTCGTAGACTTAATTACTGTTGCTTCGGGATTAGTCCCTTTCCTCCCTTTCCCTCCCTCCCTCCCTCCGGTCAACTTTCTGCGTGTCGAGTACATTCAAAAGTTTGAACTCGAACTTTTGAATGGGACCCTGTCGAGTTGTACGGCGGAGTCGGCGGGCGGGCTCGGGCGCTGAACGAGCAGGGGAATTTTCATCACCGCTCAGCTCGGCTCGAGCGGACGCGGGGCGCTCGCACCTAGAATGCGAGTTTTAAAATCTGGCGTCTCCTCTTTGACAGCCTCGCTCAAGCCCCTCCCCTTCCCTCCTATCGCATGGTCGTATACCCGCGCTGTTTGCGTCACATTCCTTGAATAACTCACACCTTTATGCGCTTTTAGAGCTTTACGTTCCGTCGCCCTCTCCCCCCTCTTATTCCTCCATTCTACCCTTCTTAGCGCGAATGCGTTTGCCATGCAAGCTTCCTTTTAAAAACGTTTTCTTGGATGTTGTAAATCCAACGCTGAGAACATCGGATCTTCCTCAATCGCTGGCTGGAAAGGCCGATTGGGATCAAAATGCTCGTAAAACTAATACTTTTCTCAATTTGGTGGCGACCCGTGAAAGTCGATGTATCACGGCTGCAGTTTTGCGGATCTTTATAGTTGACTTAAATTCACAGATGATTTCACCGCGGTTGACAAAAATACTACACACTCTTATCTCAGCGTAGTGCTATTTTTGACTATAACCCACAAAAGGACTCTGATCTGTATTCTTTTTTTTCAGCTGATGGAACTATCCTTGATCATGTATCTAAATTCCATATTTTAAAGACAAACGCGTTTCTATCGATGGACGACAATAACATAAGCTTGAGTGTTTTTGTGGATTTTACTCGCAATTCGGACCTTGACTGCGCGATCTTTTCCTCTTCCGGTCGTGAACCTAACTTAATCTTAGTAACCCCCCCCCCCCCCCTCTTGAGGCCTACGAATATCGATTCGAATGGTGAATACATAGGCGCGGCTGCCTGTAACAGTTGGTTTGTGATAGAATTACTTTTACTTAAATCATCACTATTAGGTTTGTAATACTTACTTTTTATACTGTCTGATCCTTTTATCTTCCAACAAACTTAAAAAAGTAAGTATTCGTCTAATATTTCCGTCGGAAATCCAATCTCCTTGCTTCCCATCCAAACAAATACTGAGGCTACGGCGCTGCAGAATCTTTATATTTTTTTAACCCTCATACAGTGCTGAATTATAAAAATTAGTTTCACAAATCGTAGACTTTTACTATACCTATAGTGAATCGAATAACTTTTTCTCAAACAATTTCATGTGCATATCAATTTTTTTAAATTTCATAAGAATCAACCGTAAAAGCATGTAGGACCTTGGGGAAAAAGGATTAAATTGGTAAAATCCCACAAAATCCTCAATTTATCGTGACGTAAGCTCTAAATGCTTCAATCAGGTGTCTATCACGTAGAATCTCTCATAGAGCATGTATATAGGGTATGTAAAATAATGTACCTTGTATATTTACAGCGTAGACAGTTCTGTTGAAAGTTCATACCACAAGTATTACTCGCGAGTGTTTTCTGCGTCAGGAATAATGATTGAAATATTCAGCGCACGCCAACTCGCTCCTTGTAAAGATGTCTTTTTGTAGCCGGAGGTTGAAGAACCGTACTGTACGATCTTCTCTCTCATGTCTTGAGAAATACATCCGCTCTACCTTCTTCCAACGACGCACGATAGTCTGAAATCTTTTAATAGTGGCAAAAAATCAGAAAGTAAATTTCTCATCAATTTATCATTTATAAGCGTTCAATATACTAATTTTAATCACAGAGAACAAATTGAACAAGCAGGTGAAACTACAAATGTCTCTAAATAATTTTAAGTTAAGTTTTAAGGGTCGAGAACGATGATTTGGGATTACTTTTTTTCACTGATTTTCAGTCATCTCAGACTATTGTCGCGATGTTGTGGTTTATGTTGATTCCGATGCCGCAAATTTTGTTTCAAGTGAACTCCTCGTTCAACCTTTTGCGTCACCGCGCACCGATCCGTGCATACATTCCTCACATAAGGAACTTTCTGTCTGACGTGAAAACTTTCCTATCCAAAATATACTAACCTCGCGTCTTCGCGAGTTAAAACTACTGAATTCCTTTCCTATATTCAAGAACCGCGAACGAAATTTCACCTTCTTTTGCCACTGCTAGATACTATTTCAGCTTTATTGCATCTTTTTTTTGGGGAGGGGGGATATACTTCGGGTGATGGATTTAAGATGACCGTTCTTGAAGTTGCTGATCACATAAATTAACACGTTAGGTTTAAACGTTTTAATGGTGCTGTTTCTCTGAAAATTAGCATCAGCGAAAATTCCCCACCGAGAGAAATCACTCCTTTAAAAACAAGGAAACACGTTTACTTGTGAGGTTTTCCTCACGCAAAGTAAAATTCTGATTGCATGAAGGAGAAACACTGTCATAACAAGGAATCTTGTCAAACACTTGTAGCAGCAGACATTTTCCTTGGATTAAAGGAATTCGCTCCTTAGTCAATATTTCACTGTGCATTTCTTTAACACAAACTAAATACACCTTGGATTAAAAAAATAATTCTCTCAGTTCCGTTACCACGAAATAACTCATAAGACTGGCGTGGCGTGCCAGCGAGAATCTTATACTGCACCTTTTTTATCAGTAAAAAATGCGCAACAGACTCACTGTTTCCAATCTCTCTTTGTCTTCAAAATAATGGATTTTCCAGTACATATTCGATAACTCGCTCCAGAACCGATATTTGCTGCACTCAAATGCAGCCGTAATTGGAATTCGACGGCAAACTCCGCAATATTTAACATTTCCCGAGGAGTTCTAATGCGAGAAATACGGAAATAACGGATTTCAGAAGGGGCGAAAATGAGGAGGGGGAGATATGAAAGAAGTCACCGCAATTGCAACTGAATGGAGCCAGAGTATACTTTTCCAAACACAGGGCATTCCGTAGATTTCTTAATACGACCTTTCTCTCTCTCGAGAGAGCTGAAATTGGATTCAGCGCTTCGGTAAATCGAATTGTTAGAATGACGGTAGCGCGCATTAAACATTTCAGTCTTACACGGAAAAAAAAGATTAGTGAAATTAACCATACGATAGCTGATTTTGGCACCTGCTAGATGTTATGGTAAACTTGACCAGAAGTATGGTACATTTACCGATACTTTGAGTAAATTCGACATGCAATCAGGTAACATCACCTAGTACCTAGTCAAAACATAGTATACTTTTGGTTAACATTACCATAACATCTAGCAGGTGCCAAAATCAGCTATCGTATGGTTAATTTCACCGTAGTTTTTTTTTTCCGTGTACGCTGCCTTTCAGTCATCCCCTTCCTCTCGTCCGGCCAACACCATTCCCAGCAACCATCCCTGCAACGGCGGCTTTACGCATATTGAAACTGAATGGCATTCGACAGTATAACGTTAGAGTCCCCTGAAGAAAAACTATTTATACGTAGGAAGTATAGCCATTAGCTTGAAGGGTTCTGAATTTTCGTATATTTTAGACTTTAACGGAGGTGGGAAAAAAAAGTAGCAAAGGCATTGAAGAATCAACATAAGATGAGACGAGTGAGGAAGAGGGCAAATAGTACAGTTTCGGCTCATTCAATATTGGGCTACAGTATGGTTTCCGTGCATTTGATCCCATTCAAACCCAGTTTCAATTTAATTAATTACAATTTTAAATTCAAGGTTATAAACGTCAATAAGAGAAGTATGGTCGTATCTGACGACTTGCCTACCTATAGGTCTTTAGTTATGCGCGGTTTGCGTGATGGTACCGAAAGTTATTGTTTTAACTTAACCGGCCTCTCTGAATGGCTGACAAATCTTCCTGTCTTTGATATAATTGCTTTCTGCGGGATCTTCCTGTCTTTGATAAGATTTCTAAGACCGCCTTGCATCTATTCTCTAGCACTTACTGTGACTGCCATAGGTACACTCAAGGACCAAAATAACTAATCGGCTATTCACTGAGGGAATTCTTTTTTTAACCAAACCCTTTTTTTGACCAAGGGAGAATTCCTTTAACCCAAAGAAAATGTCTGCTGCTACAAGTAAAAAAGTCCTTGTTGTGACAGTGATTCTCCTTCATGCAATCAGAACTTTACTTCGCGCAAGGAAAACTGTCCCAAGTAAACGTGTTTCCTTGTTTGCAATAAGAAGTGATTTTTCTCAGTGTTGAGAATTTAGCATTGAAACGCAATACCTAAGTCCTCAACATCCGTCAGTCAAGAGGACCATCTGCCCCATTCAAAATGTCGGCCCTGATTTTTGTCTCTTTTGCACCAAAAAACAAACAAAAACACTGATGACAACATGTTTCTCCGACTTGTAGGTACCGTTCTGAACTTTCGCTTTATCGATCTCAACTTTCCAGGGTTTTCGGACACACGCCCTAGACCTAGAAATCGAGTGGCTTCCTCCTTCCTAACCCATTCATAAGAACATATAATTTGTTCGAATTACCGCGGGGATCAATTGAGTCGGTCTCCGGAAGAAGGACTCATAAAACATTGAGTGCGCTCTTCCGAAAGGAGTTGGCCTTTGCCGCCGAGTTGAGACCTCTACGGAAGAGCTCACCCGATGTTTCATTCCGGGGTCCTTCGTTCCGGAGACCGTCTCAATTTCGAATGCTTGTTCGAGGGCGCCGCGAGCCTCGCCTACTTAATTTGAACGAAATTAGAAACTCGTGACATTAACTTTACTTTCGTTGGGCTCGAGACCCGAGTCACGCGAGGATGGTTACATTTGAACCACCGACGTAATCTACGGGGTACAGGGTGCTCCTGAAGTAATATGCAGGGTACAGGGTGCTCCTGAAGTAATACGAACTTGGCAGACTTCTTAGTTTTCGATAAACTGATTTAGTGACTTTCTGGTTTCTGTGATGTTTTCATGGAAGTGCACTGAGAGAAATCACTTCTTTAAAAGCAAAGAACTACGTTTACTTGTGACAGTTTTCCTTGCGCGAAGTAAAGCTCTGATCGCATAAACGAGAATCACTGTCACAACAAGGCATCCTTTGCTTCCTTGGGTTTAAGGGGGTATCCTACCCAAAAAATTTTTTTCACCAGTTAACCTCCAAAATTTCTGAAATTTTGGCAATGGAATAAGCACATTGAAATTAGGCAACCCTGAAATTTTTGTTGTGGTGGTTGCATACCTGCCCCTGAAATCTAATAAGAAGCAGAAAAAAAGGTCGTTTACAGGAAAGTTGCTAGAGCCTGATATAATTGCTCTATCGACTTGTTCTTTGGCTCAAATGATGCACAGTTAGATTCTCTGTGATCTGTTGGAGACAGATTTTTTTTTTCAATGCTTAGTTGCCCGGGTAAGAATTTTTCAATGGCATCTATTTTTTTTAGCTTACTTTTTCACTTTAAACTTTAATTTGAAAAAAATATTGAGGGTAGGTTAAAAATCTGATTCCAACAGATCACAGATAATATAATTTTGAACATTTTAAAAAAAAAAATGAAGTCTGTAGCTCAATTAGGGACTGAGATACCAACTTTCCTGCGCGGCAAAACAGGGGAAAATTAACATGCTCTAAAAATGGAAAAAGAAAATAACAAACATTTATTTTTTGCTCACCATAGATGTGTAAATTATTGGCGCATGACTTTAAAAAATTAATTAAAAATATTTCTAAGCCTTTAAAAAAAAAAACCAAAAATATCACGTTCTTCACGAGGATTTCCTGAACAAGAAAATTCAAAAAAGTCAAAATCCCCAAAAATTGCTAAAGTGACCCAAATTTAGGGTAGGATACCCCCTTAAGGCATTTCCCCTTAGTCAATATTTCACTGTGCAGTTTCTTTAACACAAACGAAATACACCTTACAATCTTACATTAAAAAAAGAATTCTCTCAGTGTAATACTAGAAATCGTGTTTTGAGACTGTCAGAAGCAGAATCCTCCTCCTATTATTTGTTTAAAAAACCATTCAAATACCCGAAGAATTCATTTCTCGTAAGCATTTCATGACCGTTTGCTTCAGAAAAGTCTTAATTAATTGTCACCGACGTCCTTCGCATCGTGCAGCGAACGCATCTGTCAGAAAAAGAAAGCTTTCTGATTGCAAGATAAGGACCAAAGTTACGTTATAGCCCATCTCGCTATCCTTTTGGAGCTCAAGTGTTTTAATGTGATGGTATGAGGGAGTGGTAGAGTGTGAGAAGAGAGGGAGGGACCAATTTCTTTATCCACTTCTCTGACAAAACCCATAAGTCAGGATTCTATTTTTTTGTAATCTTCTGCATCACCGAGGCAATCGTTCTATATCATCGTAAGCTGAACGCTTCCGGATTGTATCGAAAGAGGAATACAGCAGTGGATGTGGAGGGGGGTCGTGTCGAGAGGTGTGGGAGGGGGGAGGGGGAGAGTCAAAAGAGTGAGATGGAAGGAGAGGGAGCAAACAAGGCAAACACGAAAGATTACAACTAACGACGACATCAAAGCAGAAAATCTCTGCTAATATTTGAAACACTGCAGGCTCGTGTACGTCGAACTATGACGTGTTTGTGTGTGTGTGAGTGTGGACACGTATAACCCCTATTGTGGGGACACGTGCACAAGTATAACCCCTATTGAGGGGACAGACACTTTTCCGATGGTGCCTGTGGAGACTTATTAAGGTCCCCACAACCATTTTTACCCCTTGTAAGGTGAAGCTTTGTAAGGTTAGGTTAGGTTAGGTTGGGTTAGGTTAGCCCATTATGAGGACCTTCATGCTGTTTTATCCTACATTGTGGGGACGGTTGCCACATGAGATCTGCAATTCCTTAGATACCAGATTTATGTTTTTACAAGGGTTTCTTCGAAAGAGCACACCCCCGTTTTAAACCGGCCCCTCTCCTTTTGACCGCCTCAATTACCTCCATCTTTTTCATTCATCGTTCGTTCCTCTCAATTTTTCTCCTCGGCCGCTATCATTCTTTTGAATCTTGTCATTATTTTTATTTTTTTCCAAAATAACTACTAAACTCAAAAATCGACTTTTTCGCTTTGTTTCCGCTTGTGAGGAGGCGGAAAATGTATGCACGTCCTCTTTAATTTTAGCGTTGACCGTTGAGTGTGTTGATTTGTATCTCAAGAAACTTATCAGTCGGGAACGGTTGAAAATTCGCGGGTTGATATTCTTTTTTTTTTTAGAAAAAGAAGAAATAGAAGGAAATGGAAGTGGGCCGCAAAGATAAACTCTAAATTCAGTTCTTGACCAAGCGATGAAAACTTTATCTTCATCAACTTCATCAAAGGATCTCATGGGAAATAGCCTTCGACGAAGTTTTGATTTTTAGGTCTCAAGTGAAAGCTCAGGTGGTGCTGAGCAAAAGTTCTCGAGGCTCGTACAGTCGTACCCGTTAACCTTATGATAAGTTTTGGAGATATCTCGTAGGTAAGCGCCGTCATTAGAAGTCACTTTCAGAGCCCGATTGCCCACTAGCAACTGGCGAGAAGTACTCGAGAATTGACCGTTTACCTGCCTCCGCGGCGGACCCTCAGCTCACCTTTCCTCCCAACTCATGGTGTTATTCGTGTGTTGATATCGCACCGCCTCGGGTTCATGACCCGTATTCAAACACATGTACGGATTTCACTTCCTAACATTACCTTTCCTCTACCTGCAGGCATCGGATTGTTGACATTTTACCGTTCGTCGAATTATTTATTTTCCCTTCTTGCCGGCTAATTTATGAACGATTGAATTGTAATGTCATCTAGTCGATGATCGATTACGTGTTATTATAGAGGGTTTTAGTAATGGCGACTGCCGGTGATGAGCGTTCCAAACAAAGCCGGTTTGTCTCTCTCGCTCTCACGTGACCCCCATGTACTGCCATCTCACTCTAATTTCAAAAATCGTATATAGAGACTTATTTTGTGAAATTTTATGGCAGAAATGAATTCCTCGAGGCATTTTAATGCGATTTTGAGAATAATATATCGTGAAACAAGGCCCTGTATACGCATTTCGGAACTAGACAGAGATGGATATAAATGGTGATCACGGGAGAGTGGGTGAGATAGTTTGGAACGCTACGCGGGTTGTATCCCAACCGATTGCAACCGATGAGCGCATTGTTGTGGTTGTTGGTTAACCGTTGACTTTGCACTAAAACCGTCTATTATGAGAAATGTCATTCCAATAGGCTCCATTCCTATATGAAAACCCTTTCATCTCTCCGGAAATTCACCAATGACTCCTAAGCTGTCGTGCACGCATCATAGAGACAGAAGGATTTCTATCGCAATGAAATCTACTATCGTATCGACAGCACCCATAAGAATAACACACACCCGATAGCGACTCTCTACGACATAATCAGCAGGCTGGTTATGAATGATCGTATCGTGATGCTATCGAGTCGATGATCGAGTACGTGGAACTCGTGGAGCGCAGAAGGTTGCTTTGATTACACGAGGATTTGCATTTTACCTTTTACTGCCAATGCTTTTTTGTTAGTACGTGTTTCATGTGACTTAGGCCATCAATGCACAATATTGATCACCTGTCCTACATGTAGTTATTGTAGTCGCTTTGTTTTCGGGATGGTGTATTGATTGTGATCCAGTAGCGCACCGAGAGTTTCTTCATCTCTCTCTTTTCTCCATTAAGAAACGTATGTTAGACAAGGATGGACAAGGGGATAAAACCCCCTCCTTCTGTCCTTTTCGTACTCATACATTCAAATGGGAAATGAGAGAGATGGAAGATATCCTGGTTGCGCCAGTGTTGTGATCGTATACTTAATCGCATTCCGGCGCTGAAGTAGCCTTTATTAGCCGTCTTAAAGCATGTAGAAGTATCCTGACAATGCCTTTCCCACGATTTGCATCCCTAATACATTTAATCGGGGTAGCATCCTCCCGTCCTCTCGGACACCGTAAAATGGCTCTTATATTAATCCTATAATGCCCGGTTAACTCGGCAACAAAAAAAAAAAAAACCCGAGCGATTCAGCTTGCCTCCAACGATGGCCACTGCTAAAGCGGCAGCATGGTTGCCTAGTTGAGCATTCACTTATCTTATAGAGGGTTTTAGTAATGGCGACTGCCGGCGATGAGCGTTCCAAACAAAGCCAGTTTGTCTCTCTCGCTCTCACGTGACCCCTATGTACTGCCATCTCACTCTAATTTCAAAAATCGTATTTAGAGACTTATTTTGTGAAATTTTATGGCAGAAATGAATTTCTCGAGGCATTTTAATGCGATTTTGATAATAATATGTCGTAGAATAAGGCCCTGTCTACGAATTTCGATACTAGAAAGAGATGGATGCACGTGGGGGTCACGGGAGAGTGAGTGAGATAGTTTGGAACGCTACGCGAGTTTTATCACAACCTATTGCGACCGATGAGTGCATTGTTGTGGTTGTTGGCTAACCGTTGACTTCTCACTGAAACCGTCTATTGTTGAGGATGTAACAAGGCTGGGTTTCAGATATGAAAGCAGTCTCTCACCTAAAAACTGACAAAAATAAACACGGAATGTGACGCTACTACATGGCTCCTGATTAAACACAGAAAAAAAGTAGCATTACTGAACCACCGCGGTAGGGATTTTTAATATCATTTACTTGCTCGGTGTTTTTTGAGCAAGAAAGGACTATTTTTTGTGACAGTTTCAATATTCCGGTGCCATCGGTGGAAAGGTCTTTTTGTTCCTTGTCACGATGTGTTACTAGACCGGCACCGAAAATTAGCATAGGTGCTGGGGAATTCTCATCCGGTTTCCTACGACTACAATGTAACGAATGGTATCTCAAAGTTTTGGAAGTACAGCCCGAAAAACTCCGATTTTTCTGCCTGATGGGGAAAAAAATACACACATATGTTTCAGTTTTCAGTATGTATCGCTGATGCTTCTTTTCAGAACAGTTTCGTCAATTGAAATATTCTGTGAGCAGAGGTGGCGCTTGCAATCTGGCAACGCTGCATTTTGTCCATTTAAAGTCATGAAAATGTCAATATGTTGGGGGTACACAGTGCAGTCCCTCGAATCGATATTTTGCACAGGTTGAAATAGACGTGCAACGTTGCCAGATTGCACGCGCCGCCACTGGAGGTTAGCTCCGATTGTGATTTTTTTTTCTTTATCAAAAAACATTACTTTCTTTCTGTGCAAAGTCACTAGTTTTATGAACCACACTGTACAAACTTCGAGCCTCGATAAATTTTTCTAGCAAAATTAAGTACAAAATGTATCTTTAAAAATAGCCAAAATCCTTGCGTAAAAGAGATTCTTGAAAGTTCGCAAAATTCGTATATGGTTTAGACATTTTCAAATTTGACAGTTTTTGATGTCAATATTTCGGTCATTTTTCTGCTCATTTTGGCAACTTGGAGCGGGAGCTCATGCATTTTATATGCGCGCCGTGGCTAATGGTTCGATTTACCGTTGCACCAATGCACCGGTGCACTCTCGATGTCGAGCACCGTCCATCGGTGTCACCGTCGCGTCGCATCGAAAATCGTTGCATCTCTTGATCGGCAATTTCCGGTCCTCATCGAATATTAACCCCTCTCTCCTCCCGTTCCCCCCTTTTACACCTGATGCCCCTTTCCCTCCCGATCGACATCTTCGACAGGTATCTCTTTTCGAACTCCGCCTGTCGCACCTGGAGGCGGGACGTCAAGATATTTGTGATAGTCTTCGCCGGAGAACATTTTTGCTTGCCTTGGAAATTTTCGGGAAAAAAATAAATAAATAAATCCAAAATTCTACGTTGATTTTGGTGATATTTGATCATAGTCAGCTCAATACTCTCAAATACTAACGGGTAATTCAACGGCAACAGGACTTTTCGCTGTCGCCAAAAACTGTATTGTAAAGTTAACCATCCAAAGTTTTAAAGCTACCAAACGAATGAATATGTTTCTGTCGAAAGTGTTTCTTTTAGCAAGTTCAATAAAAACAGACCGTGAATTTAATGAAGCGTTGAAATTTCTCTGCTTTTGAGGTGTCAAACGGCCACTCTGCCGTGACGGAATGACTATTGGTAATTTTTCTAGACTCGCCTGTTTTGACTTTTAAAAAGCTGTATAATTTCACCGATATATTAATAATAATTTACTAACATTAATGTTATTATTGTGTATTAGTTTAATTTTAAGATTAGATATTGGAACCGTTGAGTGAGAAAATTGCTATTTTATACGTCATAGTCCACGTACTTAAGAATTATTTTTTAAATTGCGGTGGCAAAGTTTTTCAGTGGGTCCATTACTGATAGTTGCATCGACATTATGAAGCTTTTGATCGGAGTAAGTGGATTTTGTACCTTGTAACTTCTGTAATGCAGAACATTAATCCGGCCTGATCATGTTTTCACCTCACTCCCTCTCCATAACATTCAAAGCGAAACTTACTGCATTAAAACTTCACGCACCTTAAATGAGAAAAGCGTGTAACTAAAACAGAAATAATTTGATAAAGGAAGGCAGGAAACATATTTGTCTGGAAAGAAGATGCAAAAGGATTACTTTGAGGATTTATTGGTGTTCATTTTAAGAAGTGAATTTTGATTTAATTTGATTTTTTTTTTTTTTTTTTTTTTTTTTTTTTTTTTTTTTTTAAAGTTTACTGCAAACTAAAAAGAAATTGCATGATTCGTGATGTTCGTAGAAATAGGACATTTCTTCATTTTTCACCGAGGTTCTCAAATACTCGGAGCCAACGAAAGAAGAAAAAAAAAAAAAAAAAAAAAAAAAACTCGTAGGTTAGGAGGTTGCAGATTCAACGAATAAAAAGGTGAGGTAAAAAGTTTCGTGATGCACTTTGCACTGAATGCCTTCGCACAGTGCAGCTTTTGAGACATGTTTGTCAGATTTGCACTGGAAATCTTCAAAATTCCCATTTGATGTGACGTGACTGAAAAGGTTTATCTGAACAACTTTGCAACCACGATTCGAGACCTCATAGTTTTGGATTCAGCTCAGCTCAGCGTCTTATGACTCCCTCTCGTCCGAATGCAATCAACTGAGCAAACGTCTAGAAAGCTCATTTTTGTCGGGGGGGAAAAACGGTCCTTTCCTGATAAATAGGATACAGCTTTGATCAGGCATGGACATGTACTCAACGCACAGTAGTCAGAACGACAAATTTTGCAGCAAACAATTAGCAAGTGACCAATATACCACACAGATAATGTTATAGCACTTCTTACACGATTTAAAGTGATTTCCTTACCTGTCTGAAGTGAGATATTCTCTACGGGTCAATAGATATCGCCACAAGTCACTTTTTAAGAATTTGACTTTTATGGCTTTTTTTTTGTCTTGAATGCATTAATCGAAAGGGGCATTCCCACAGGAGCAGCGTCATTTTTTTACTTAATTTTTAAAGCCAAAAAATTTTTAACGATATTGGTCGTAGATTGACGGTGAAATCAAACACCGAAATTTGGGTAAAACAATTGGCTTTGTAAGGACGTTTTCTCATTCAGATAAATCGCCCCTACATACTGCACTGAGAGAAATCACTGATTTAAAAACAAGGAAACAGGTTCACTTGTGATAGTTTTCTTTGCGCGAAGTAAAGTTCTGATTGTTTGAAGGAGAATCACTGTTACAATAATAAGGAATCTTTTACTTGTAGCAGCAGATATTTTCCTTGGGTTGAAGGAATGTCCCCTCAGTCAATATTTCACTGCGCAGTTTCTTTAACACAAACGTAATACACCTTGGATTAAAAAAAAAAGAAATCTCTCAGTGTACATAGCCTAATAGTTTGCCAAAATTTCGGTGCTTAGTTTCACCGACAATCTACGACCAATATTGTTGAAAGACTCAAAAATTACAGTAGCGTAGCGTGCAATTCGGCAACGCTGCAGTTCGTCCATTTAAACCCATTGTAAAGACCGCACAACTAGGTGTTTTTTGAACACCTTCGCATTCGATCTTTTCTATCGGTTTAAATGGACACAATGCACCGTTGCCAAATTGCACGCTACGCCACTGTCAAAAAAATGTAGTAAAAAATTACGCTGTTCCTGTGAGGATGTCCCCTTCATATTAATACATTCA
This sequence comes from Trialeurodes vaporariorum, assembly GCA_011764245.1. Taxonomy (NCBI): domain Eukaryota; kingdom Metazoa; phylum Arthropoda; class Insecta; order Hemiptera; family Aleyrodidae; genus Trialeurodes; species Trialeurodes vaporariorum. The sequence continues at coordinate 24,764,400 of VMOF01000369.1, read as the reverse complement.
GGGGAAAAATTCTATTATAAGCCATCAAAGTCAAATTCTCGAAAAGTGACTAGTGGCGATATCTATTGTCCCAGAACCTTGCTCCAGACAGCCGAGGAATCAACTCAACAGGTTTGCTCAAACTAGCATCGATGAGCAGGTGAGCCAACTGTTGTATGTTGAGTCGTTGCTTCTTTTGTCGGAAAGCTGTGCATTTTTACGGCCCGTCGAACTGCAGAGTTTTATGACGATGGATTTGTATGTTCGTCAATTTTATTTCAGCCAAAAATACCTGTTTTGAGGTGTTTTGGCGAAGTGTATGGAGGTTTGAATTTTTGAAGTGTCCACTTTGATGTCCTGCAGTTCGATACTGCGAGTCGTTCAAAATTAATGATTCTTTAAGGGAATTCCATAAGTTATAGGGACTAGGGAGTGGAGTTTGAACATGTATAATGTGCGCATCGTTATTCGAGCGCAGGGCTGCCAGATTTTAGGCCAAAAACTGTATATTTTATACATTGATTACTTTTATGAGAAAAATACGGCCTAAACACTGGCAACACTGTTTGCGCGGTTTAAGTTCTAAAAATGTGCAATATTTCCGATGTGAAAGTACGAACAGATCTGTTCTTGAAGTAACTCATGATAAGCGATTCCAAGAAGCAATACCTAAGTCGATCGGCAAAGGAAAAAGCGGATATTTTTATTAAAATTCCTCTTGTTTCTTCTTAAATCCGCGCTAAATCAAATTAGTTTTTTCCTCTCTCCCTGAAAGTTGTTGTTTTCAAAACTGTGTGAATTTAATGAGATATTTTTATTCCTGTGTTTACGGTTTGTAAATGATGGCTCTCTCCGCCTTTTGAAATTTGTTTTTTAATTTAATTTTATTATTTTTAAGTTGAAAATGGCTGCAATTTAAGCCAAAACGTCCTCGCCAATTTAGGTTGTATCCCAGCATTTTACCCGTTCCTGTTTTATTTATTGTTTAATAACATTTAGCCACCCATTTAATTGAGACCCATAATCAGATGCAGGGATTTTAAAATATCAAATCTGCTCTTCCAAACAAATCCTAATAAAACGAACAATGGTAATTTTCACGAACGAGCACACCTGAAGTTTTATGGCGGCTATTTTTCTTAAACTCACTTTAATTCAACCGTCTCTTTCCGTATCGAATCATGGACTTTTTGAGCCTGAAAAGTTGCTGTTTTGTTGCTATAAATATATATTATGTTGATAATTGGTTGCGAAAACCATGCTCTATGGCTCATTTTAAGCTCTACCAATCATCATGATTGATAATTTTGACGTATATTTTTAAGTTATCTTGCTGTACATTGTTCATAACCATGAATTTTATGCGTAACATTGTGTCTGGGAAATTCCATATTTTGTTCCACTGTGCGTCGTAACTAATTTTACCTTTATTTTCTTCTTGTTTGCGTACTCTCGGAACTTGAGAGCGCATATACTCTCTTCCAGTCCTCACAAAATTACATTCAGATCTCTCAAACGCTCTCATTGGTTACGCTTTGAAGCCGGTAAACCAGAGTGACTTTCAAAAGAAAATTCTCTGGTCTCTTCCCATTCCCCGAGTCTAGAGAAACACACGGAACTACCAAGGAGGCGGAAAAAATTTGCCAGAGCTTGAAACTTGCAAAGAATGATTGTTAATTAGTGGAATTCAGATCTCGAAGAAATTAAAACTATTAGAAGGGAATATTTTTCCAGAGAAACGTTTACGTTGTTAAGTATTAAAGTCTCCCCCAGACTGGGAACTCTTCCGTTAAGTAATATTTTAAAAGTTTTTCGCTTTGATTCCAATTATTTCATTTCCGCAAGATGCGGAGCGGAGCGTGAAGAGTGGGTGGGGGAGAGGGGGTTGCGAAACAAACAAGAGTCCAAAACCCAATTAAGGGATTCGTGTACGAGTGTACGAGCCGCGTTTTAGTTGTGTCCTCGTTAAAGAAAAGCAACAAAAGATAATAATGATAATTTTATTAAAAGAAAAAAGACAAAATTTAATTTCAAGATGCTATGCCTTGTTGTCAATTGTTCCCCCCAAAAAAAGGAGAAACAAAGAATGTATTTTGGTTTTAAGTATAGTTTAAAATCTCTCCCTGCGGGCCGATCCTTCAAATTCCCGCCTTTTGGGTAGACTGGATTAGAGTATACTATAAGACCCGAGTATTCCCGATCAATGCTACTTATGAGAGAGTCGAGGCTAATCGAAAATGGCGGCGATCAGTATATCAGGAATGTAAACATTGAGTGAGCAATCGCGTTTCTTCAGTCGTGTCGTATTTATTAGTAATTTTTTCGGTGCAAAATTAATCGTGATTGTATTTTTTAAACAGCAAAATGAGTTAATCAACATATTTTTCTAGCAAAGACTTATAGTATACTCTAGACTGGATAAGAATGGAAAACGGTGATTGGTGGAGACGAGTCACGTGGTTGCCCAGTCTAATCAAAATACGGAATGGATTGGTTATCGGGCAGTCTTGGAGTACCCGATAACCAATCTAATCCATTCCGTATTTTGATTAGACTTGGCAACCACGTGACTCGCCTCCACCAATCACCGTTTTCCATTCTTATCCAGTCTACCCAAAAGTCGTAAATTTCAAGGATCGGCCCACTGGCGAGCTATTCTTTAAAATTATTAGATAAGAATAGTAGACTGGCGAAATAGAAAGTTACTACCGATTTTATCAATGGCAGATACGCCCACCTAGGGACCCCAAATGTCGCCTTTTTTTCAACAGAAATAGCCCAAAATTGTTTCCTGTGATGCTTCAAATTTCATATGCGTGCTCCCCCCTCCCCCCACAGAAATTTTTTTGAATCAGCCACTGCGGCGGTGTTAGCTAAAGTGTTAATGGACGAGTAAAGCTATGTAACAAAGAATCCCTGTGTTATATTAGATAAGCTAAAAACTGCTTAGAACTAGAGTTTCGCTTATCGATGTGGATATAAGTTATCGCTCCTTAGCTCTTACATCAGATCACGTAATTTAAGGGGATTGCTTTGTTTTTAGACTCATCTTTGCGCATTTATCTAATTCCATGTTTCTCAATGAGAATTAATTATAAAAAAAAACGAAATAACCGTCGGATTTTTTCCCCTCCCGTATAATAATAACATAAAATTTAAACTTGCCTGTATTGAATCAGAGGGAGCTGAACTCTGGCAAGAATCAGGGAAAGTTTTATTCTCCTTTAATTCACTCTCGCTCTTATATGATCAGAATATAGCAATCTTCTGCAAATTAAATTCAAATAAAATTCAAAGAAAATATGATGTGTATTTTCTTTAAATAAAATCTAATTTTTATTCAGAAAGTATATTAAAAATGTTTGGAAACTGTAAATGAGAGGGCAAGAGTTCTTGTTACCCAAGTGGAAGACTCGCTCTAAATCTACCAGAAGAAAAAATGGTGGAGAGAATGTCTCCTTTTTTGTAGAAATTCTCCTTTTTATTTACATTTTACTGAGGAATTATATTGAAAAAAAAATATAGAATAGATAAAAAATTTATTTAAATAAATTACATACTTTATATCACTTTTGATAAAATATTACTTTTACACACCAAATAGGTACTTATTACAAAAACATAGGATAGATAAAACATTTATTTAAATAAATTACATACTTTATATTACTTTTGATAAAATATTACTTTCACACACCAAATAGGCACTTATTACAAAAATATAGGATAGATAAAAAATTTATTTAAATAAATTACATACTTTATATTACTTTTGATAAAATATTACTTTTACACTCCAAATAGGTATTACATCAGCGACTGAAAAAGCCTGAAAATCCTGAAATTTTCGGGGGCAGGGAATACAACCCGCCCGTCAAATGGGCAAAAACAGAAGAAGGCCCTAATGCAGCTTCAGACCTTCCTTAAGTTGAATCATTTCATTCTCTTTCACGCCTGAAAAAAGAAGGTATCAACATTGAGAATGATTGATGCTAAAAGCAATGTACAATTGTACAACATACACAATTACCGTACATGACAAGGAACAACTTTATTTGACAATTAGGGTTCCGTATTTCCTGCTAGATCTTCATTCACTTCTTGATCTATATTTTCTCTTCCTTTCAATTAGATGTGTAAAGCAGTAGATACTCAGAGACCAGGTAGTCCTCCAAACCCAAAATTGCAAGAAAATTTCCAATGCCAACCCCTACATCTTGTGATACATCGTTTATAATAGCAAAAAATTCTTATACTTTTAGCGCAAACCAGAGGTCCACGCAGGGATTGGAGGCCGGAGCCGTGGTCAGATCTGAATTTTATCATCACCTCGGCAGAAAACTGTTGGAATTCTTAAATGAGTTACAATTTATCATTCATATACTGAATCCAAAGGTTCTTTCACCAACAGAACTTGATTTCAAAGATTCCGTCTCAAGTAATAATTGCGTTGGGAGCTCTTAGGGAGTGATACTAATGGTGTTAAATAGGTATACTTCTCTATAAACACGAAAGAGGGGCCAGTAACAATCTTCCATTCAGACAGTCTACCAGCATTATTTAATGCTTCCAAATATCGGGAATGTTAGAATGGGACATGTGCTCTCAGAATAAGTCCACTTTGGGGGGGGGGGGGGTTACCAGAAGCACAGCGTTATGTCATCCGATGAAATATGTCTGTTGCTGTTTTCAAAATTATGGTATTTGCATCATAGTTCGTAAAATTATGTCATAACATGATGAAATATGCCTATTGCTGTTACTAAAATTATGGTATTTGCACCATAGTTCGTCAAAATTTGGAGGAACTTCTGCCAATACGACCAGATTCCGATAGAAATATCAGAGTTTTCTGGTAAAAGTAAAAAGTGCTAGAAGTTCTTTGGTTGACTTTTTCTTGTACTTCCGGTAGTCGTGTAGGTTGTGACGTCAGAATGCCTTACCATTTGAACCTATGCGTTTTGAGCCAAAATTGCTTCTCCAAATCTATGAAACCTGGAAACGAATCTGAAACACCCCTGTTTTTATCTTGCTGAGTACTTTTGTATGATTCATCTGAACGAAAAGAACGTTAGACAATCGTTCCCCATTCTAGTTATTGGAAACTGCTTTAGAAAAACTGGGAGAGTTCTTTATTTAGAGTCTTCATAATTTTTTCCTGGAAACCACTAGTTTGTAATTGAATTGCTTTTTCCAGAAACAGCGCTAGCGTGAGTGCATAAATCCTCTTTTTCGGGGGGGGGGGGTCCCCGAGAATAAAGCTCCATTTCTAGAGGGTGGAGAAGATGCTTCATTTCAAATTCAAAGGCTAGAAAAGATTGAGCGACCTCAGTTGTTTAGATAAAACTAGGGGCCTAGGGCCGCTTCGCGGCCCCTCCTGGTCCTTTTCGTTTGTTTTTTTTAGATGTTTTCGTATTACATTTGTTTCTTTCTTTCATTCTGTTTGGAAAAAAATTTGAAATGAAAGCGATTACGATGTTAAACTTTAATGGCTTTTCATTTTGGTTATTTTTACAAAGGAATAACTCGTAAACACCACTCAAACCTAAAAATGTAAGCTTTTAAGAGTATGTAACGCATGAATTTATAGACCATTTTAAATTTTGACCATTTTTGGAGCGAAGAACCGTTCTTCTCTTAGTTCACACGCATCAGCTTTAATCTATTAGTTCTTCACTTGCACATAAAAATGTAAAAAAAAAGAAGAAAAGAAAACTGGAACGAAAATGAAAGACTCATCATCGACATAAAAATGGTACAGACCGGACTACCGCACAAAATCACACGCATCAGCTGGGAGTATCAAGAAACGCGCACGTCAACCATCGACCAAAGAAAAAAGATAACCTTAAAAATCAAAGATCATGCAAGCAGATCGATCTGTAAAAGAATGGAATCGAAAATGGAATCGTAAGTGGAATCGGAAAAAGGACGTTTAGGTAGAAGTTGAACTGGATTGAGAGATTTAACCTATCAGTTCCCCACTTGTACATAGAATAAAATGAGAAGATAAAAAAAAAAAATAGAAAACTTTGAAGATAATCCTGCTGTTTAGATGTAAATAGGGGCATGTGGCCGCTTCATGGCTTTTTGAATTGTCATGAGTTAGGGAAATCGATAGTAAAAATACCGTTTAAATTTGATCAGAATTAAAAATTTTAACCTATAAGTTCCCCGTACGTAGAAAATAGAGACCCAGCGCAAAGCTTGCGACAGGTGTCCACTTTTCTGGCTCAATTTTCGTCGGAACTCAATAAAACAACAGCCAGCAGTCGCCTACTGTTGATTGATGAGCGCGTGGTATGCATTCGCCAAGCAAAAGCTGTTTCCGTTTCCGGGACCGCGGACAAATCACAACTTGTTGAGCTCACCACTCAACAGAAGGCGACTGTTTATCGTTGCAGCCGGTGACTCCAGAACAAAACTGTGACCGCTAAACTTGCTTCACTTTTCTAACACGGGAAGCATACGATGTGCTGGGTCTCTCTCTGACGTAGAATAAAATTTAAAAAAACGGAAAACTCTGAATTTAATACTCATCATCGACATACATATCACAGACCGACCTACACCGCACAAAATCACAAGCACCAGCTGAGAGTATCAACAAACGCATGTCAAGTAATGATCAAGGGTAAAAAAAATAACCTTAAAAATGAAGATCATGCCTACAGATCTACAGTCCACGGAGTCACCTCTCTACGTACATATAGTGTCGATGCACCCAAAAAGCAAAATATCAGCTGTCGACGTAAAACAAATTTAGCGTCGCTAGGTGACCGACCAGGGCTTAAAAACAAATGGTATACCTCTCTCTCTCTCGCGCACATTACAGAGGTACAGAGACTGTCTCCCTCCCACTCATTACGCCCATAGTATTCATAGTTTTTTGGATTTTCGAGAGAGAAGATGGCTCTGAACAGCACCGCTGGTATTTTTCCCACAATCCTGGTACTGAGCCGCATCGATCGATACCGCACTTGTCCGGAACGGTCCAAAGGATCGACGGGAATTTCCATTAAGCTTGGAAATTATATATATAGAAGATTCTGAGTTCCCCTCAAAAGCTCATAAAGATAAAAGACCTCTGTTGTGAAGCATTTTGATCCAGAAAACATTTTCAATGAGAGACTAGATTCATCGTCGTTTAAGCGCTTAGTCCGCAAGAAGGTTGGTCGTAAGTTTGTAATATGCGAAGTATGAAAAACAAGATATTTTCAGAAACAAAACGATAGCTATTCGTAATAAATTAAAATTTTCGGTTGATTGTTAACCGATTTGAGCCGATGATTTTTGCACTTATCTGACGTTCACCAACAATGGTTCGGTCGCAAAGGTCGGAATTTTGTATTTTTTATATAGAAAATGAAAGTACTTGATGAGCTGAGAATAAAGATGTCTTTGGTTTTCTAATTATGTCTCATTTTCGGTACTGTGACCAGGTTCCGAAAGAAACTCCAGAATATTCCGTTAAAAGCAAATGACGTTTATTCATTGACATGTCGTTGTGGGTTTGGTAATATTATTAAAAAATGAACAGTTCTTCGGCAGAAGAGCATATTATGAAATGTATAGGGTATGCTACGGAACAAAATTTCTTTCTTTAAAATGTTTTAGTATGAAATAAGCAAGCATCAATTTGGAAGTTTTCATTCAGCTAAGAGAGAAACTGTGATATGATTGATGAATGAATAAACAATCAAGTTGAACTCATCAGTATCGCTCACTCAGTAACGCTTTCAAAAAAGGGTTTTTGATTAGTCGCATACTTTCTACACTACGTGCTTATACGTCCTTTTGCCAGAGAACGTGCTTATGCTTCAATGTGGGGAGTATTTTTTCCAATGTGACATATGCGGACTCTCTATAAACGGAGAGACTCTACACATATATTTGCTATAGGAATTTTTCAGAGGATGACATTTTTCTTGCTTTAAGAAGGGGGGGGGGGGATATAAAGCTTTCCGATGAATGTTTGAGACTTGTCTTAGGTTTCATTTGACAACTCTGGATGCGCCTACTCGACGGCCACAGCTCTGAGTCAAACGACAATTAAGGCTTCCTGAATAATTCAAGACTAATCTATGTCGCTTCTCCTCCAACTTCGTTATGAAATTTCGAGGCCTTCCCTCTGTGAAGATCTCCCTCTCTCTTCCTCCCCCCTCCCCCCATATTTTCCAGTTTGCAACTTGGCCACATTTAAACATCCACCCTTCCACATCGTGTGAAAAGTATTTTCCGGTGGTGTTGCTATTTGGCAATGTTGAATACTGTGCATTAAAACTCATGAAAAAGATTGAACTATTGGAAGCGCTCCAAGTTCCATATTCTTAACGTCCGATTTTACACACTCAAGTCAACATTAAGCCCGGTTTTGCGGGTCAAATCGAAAATTCAGTGATTCAGATCTACTATGGCTTGTCAACGGCCAGTCATGGCTAGAGTACATCCATTATTCCCTATTCCACGTGAGCTTTTTTATCCGGAGCAGTCAGTGAGAAAGATCTTGTCAGGTGTTTAAAAACAAAAACGCGTACTAAAGGTAACAAACAAAGCAGGCTCGAAGGAAATCATTCAATTTACGAGTCTTCCTTTGTTTTATACCATGGCGCATCGCCGCGCCGTTATAAAATCCATGACCCGCTTTATATAAACATGGGAGAAAATCTGGGTTACGAGGATATGATTTGAGCTTTCCAGTTCTTCCAGGTAATACGCTCCAGGTGGAAATGTCATCATGACATTGTCATGGACTCCTCTTTTTTCCAGAGTTGTAAAAGAAATTCCGGCTCTTCCGATTCTAAGGAAGGGAGAGAAAGAGAGAGAGAGAGAGAGAGAGAGAGAGAGAGAGAGAGAGAGAGAGAGAGAGAGAGAGAGAGAGAGAGAGAGAGAAATATCTCAGAAGGGCGTATACTCTAGAGTCTAGAATCCTCTCTCGCTCTAACCATCTCTCTCCCGCACTCTCTTTTTCTCTCTCTCCCTCTCTGATGCGTAATCCTCTCCACCTCCTCTTGCTTTTCGTTTCTCGGCCTACAAAAGAGTTAAGAAAACGGTAAATATTTTTCTATTTCCTGCATCTTATCCCCCCCCCCCACCGCCATCTTCTCTTCCTATTTTTTTCGATACCTGAAAGCAAAGCACGTCAACGACGGCCCGTTCGTGCTGTCCCTGTCGCATCAAAATCCATTTATCAAAAGCAAGAATATGGTGGAAGGGGAGGGGGTGGGATGATGGGGAGGAAGGGAGGATCGTACATTTCACTAATTTCCGAAAAATGTCCGAGCGTTTTGCGACATAAATCATTTGTCATATTTCGATGACCGTTCCTTCTTGAGAGGCGGATCCGGATCCGGCAGAGGCATTTGTTCTTCTCTCGCTCTACGCCCATCCGAACACACGCGTCAGAAGAGGATAGAGGAGGGGAGTCATCACGTGACTCCAGCCTCAGTCTCCATCCTATTCCAACACATTGGCGTTCGAATGCGTGAAAAGAGGGAAGCCGATCGCGGTGGTCCACCTCTGATTATTTCGTTGTCGTCCTCGGATGTATTATGATTTTATCTGTTTTATTTCCGTCCGTCCTTAGCCCTCCACTCCTCTCTAGTGGCTACTCTGATTTTTATCGGTTACATCCAGGGCTGCCGTTTTGCGTATAATCAATGCTATTTTTCAATTCACCGATGATTCCACCGGTTGAGAAAAGATTACACGGTTCAGTTCAGTGCATGACTGTAATAAACTAAAATACTCGTATCTGTAATCTTTGCTCAACCGGTGGAGTCTTCGATGACTTTAAAAAAAACTTGCGGATATTTTAATTAATCAACGGAGTTTCCACCGATTAAGGAAAGATTACAGATCAGAGTATTTTCGTGCATTACAGCCGTGAACTGAACTGAACTCACCGATTAAGGAAAGATTACAGATCAGAGTATTTTCGTGTATTACAGCCGTGAACTGAACTGAACTGTGTAATCTTGTCTATACCGTTGGAATCATCGGTGAATAGAAAAATAGCATTGATTATACGCAAAACGGCAGCCCTGGTTACATCCCACTTTTTATTTAAAGAAGAAAAATGAATGGAAGAAGTAAAGATTTCTTAATCTTTACTTCTTCCATTCATCAGAAATTTGAGTGGCTCCCGCGTTTAAAATAATCAAACTGAACGAGCTATGATCCTTAAAAACGCTTTATCGTTGTATACGCGACAGTCGAGTCGTAGTAACTGAAACATCAGCGCATCGAGAAATTCTCCATCTCTCTCTTTCCTCCACTGAAACACATATATGTAAGACAAGGATAGACTAGGGGTTGAACCCCCTCTTTCTATCTTTTTTCTTTTTTAAAATTAAACCCTTAAAGAATAAACGAGAGCGATGGCAGAGAGACTCTAACTGCGCCACTGAATAAGATCAGAACGAAATTGGATTTTCTTTTGCGGTTATGGTGAGAGTGAAATGTAAAGGGATCGTTCATTTTGCTAAATGCTCACATCATATGAGGCGTTGCTTTAAGCTGAAGAGAAAACTTGAAGACTGGAACAGAAATCTACCGAAAAAAATTATTTTGCACACTGATAAGTTCGTGGATTAAGTGGGTGGGCGGGTGGCACCTCTTTGGATACTCACTGCATAATTCGTCTCTGATGCATGATTTGACGAACACGATTTGGTTTGGGGGAGGGGGTTCAGGTGACTGAATGCAGCACACGGGAGTAACTTACTGAATATTGATCCGAATAATGATAACGACCAAAGAAATATTACAGGTGAACAGAATCGTCCGGCCATTTCTATCATTATAATTCGTCCGAATAAATAATCCTTGTCATAGTTGTTGTTGTTGTTTTAGTTAATCGGGTGGGGGGGGGGGCAGAGCCAAGATTTTTGCTGCGGCTGTATAAAGCAATTAGACTAACAAGGGGAGGCTCAGAAGTCGCCACCTCCGATTTTGAAAACAATTGCACGAAAATGTAGCTAAAGTAAAACTATTAGACCCGTGTTTCTCACTTTTTGCCAATGGGCCTTCCTAAAGCGTCAGGAATTTTTTGAAAGTTGCCGAAATTCACATAAATATGAGGAACGCTCTCCGCTCGGGCTTTTACGTGAATTTCGGCAACTTTCAAAAAATTCCTGACGCTTTAGGAAGGCCCATTGGCAAAAAGTGAGAAACACGGGTCTAATAGTTTTACTTTAGCTACATTTTCGTGCATTTGTTTTCAAAATCGGAGGCGGCGACTTCTGAGCCTCCCCTTGTAAGTGGGGGAATTTATAAATTGTGAATGACTGCAGCTTCGGTCAAAGGGCGAATAACACTAAAAGTATGCTTGTGCCTAAAAATTCTGATTTCAAACTATTCTAGCGTGAGATTCTGCTGAAGAAAACTACGATTTCTTAATTATCGAACAATCAGAGCTGGTGGTATAGTTGTCAGATGATGAAGGAAACCCAATCCAAAATATTATTATCTCACTGAATGACGTTATTAAATCGGGTTTCTGAGCACTAGTACACCCTCCTGCTTCTATACGCCCTTTTACCGAAGTACTCCTCAAACACACGTGACGAGAAATCATGCGACCAGAAAATATAAATGTTGCGTAGTTGTAAACGTGAAAAGAACGAAGGACGGCGTTTTTTGATGCATCTATTCCTGCGGCCGGGATATGGTGAAGTATCATTCCAAAATGAAGGCGCTTTGCTTAAATTCACCTTGAATGATCAATGCTTTCTACGTTATTTAACACGCTCTCAAGTACGATTCATAACTTTTTCTTCGACAACTTGCAGTAAACATGTGATACATTGATTTGGTAAAATTCGATACTTTCAATGTTTCTAATAGCAACGCTATACGCTGTACGTTTCGCGCCTTTAAGACTTACAAATGCTTGGTCGAGCTTTCAAGATAAAGTTTAAACCTGTCTTTAGGTTTGAGGATCTCCTTTATTCGTTATTAATACTAACCCAGGCAGATTTTGAGTAGTTGAATCTATTTTAAAACTTACTTTTCTCAGAAGCACGTTATTTTTACGTTAAAAAGCACGTTAAAATCAGCTATGCAGGTGGTAAATTCCTCCAGTCTTCTTTTTCCGTGTATTCGAATACCCAATATTCATCATTTAAATATCCTCACGCACTTTGCGAATTAGTGCCGATTGTAGTCGAATAATCTGCCAATTCAATTATTCACACTCAATTTAAATTAGCATTGAGAATTCTGTTCGGATGTTCCTGCAACCAATTAAGTATTCTAAGATGTGATAAGTAAGTTTGAAGTACTCGATATTTAAGAATTGCTCATTAGGTATAGATTATTATTCGTACATTGAATATACTGCTCATTCTTTCCAAAAATGGCATAACTCACAATGAGTACGGTTTTTTGGTAAAACAAACCGTGGTATGGAAAGAAATAATCATGTCAATGCTCTGTCAGGATTTTACCGACAAGATTTAAATATTTCTCAAAATACCATGAAAAATATTTTTCTAATAGGAGCTCCAGATATTTTGCAATTTTTAAGATACAACTCTCTTACTAAAAATAAAAATAAGCGAATTATTTAACAAAGAAAATACTGTCGTTTAACAAACCATCACTCATTTCATCATCCTCTAACGTCGAGCAAAGCAGAGAGGAGCTCTTTGTTGGATAGGCACGATTGCCGATCCGCGGCGCGGCGCTTCGTGATGCATCTATTCCTGCTCTCGGAACATGGGAAAGTATCTTACCGAAATGAAGGAGCTTCGTTTCAAACTCAGCGTTAACGCGCGCAAAGGATACTCTTGTCTCTGACTTTTACACGGGATCTGTAGTATTTGACATACAGCCGTTTTCAAGCTTTATAGGGTTGCCTTACAGACAGGCAGGGGCGTCATGTTTCGAGTTCGGCCTGGGAGGTGGGGGGGGGGCAAAAATCTGATCACCTTTTTTTATGCTCATCAATATAATTTTAGAGTTCTACAGCCCTGTATACCCTATATATGTATTTACGGCTATTCCAACAAAATTTGTTGGTGACCACCAAATTCTAGTTCGCAATTTTTTCTATACCAAAAAAATGGTCAGCACTTTCTTACTCGTGGCTGGCTCTTGGGGAAGGGGGGGGCAGTTGCCCCTCCTGCAAATGACGCCACTGCTTTTAGGGTGTCCTTATCCACCAAATAAACAGTTTCGAACGTTTTGGGCTCGGCAACTCTCCGTCTTCTAAATAGATTTAAATAAGCATCTGAATACTCGTAGGTTGTTTTAATCTAACCGCTTAAAATTGATTAAGTTCATAAAATTGTCATAGTTGTAGGTAGATTTGCGACTTTTTCGCTCTTCAAAAATTCTGCAAAATAGTATTCAATTATGCGGATAAATCGAAGACATGTATAGGGAATCTGAAAATCAGCCAAGGAATCGAATGTCAGAGAATTTGATCATGGAACTTTTAATCATTGATGGCTCACAACACGGAGGCAACCAAAAAGATAAAAAAGAAAAAAGAAAAAGACGGTGATAAAAAGAGTGAGAGAGATGGATTGAGGATAAAAAGAGAGAGTAAAATCACTTAATCGCCCAAATGGATCCACGATTAATTCGGTTACCGGGAGAGCTGGACGTTTGTCGAAAGTCGAGTCTACTCCGGCGGTTGAGAAGGTGCTGCTCAGTGTTCACCGCTACAAGACTGGGTCATGGGAAGGGGGGGGGGGGGGGGGGTTGAAGGAAACGCAATTGCCTTGTGTCGGGCTCCCGTGCTCTACTGCTCTGTACCGAGCCTCGGTTTATTGCACCGCGTGGCCTGGACGAGTCGGGCAAATAGGAATCGATTACTGATTACCGGAAACGATTTGTTAATCGTATTTGTAATGTTTCTACGATTACTGGTAATCGATCCAAGAATGTATCATTAGAATGGGCGCACTCAGCAGAAGAGTTCGTTTAGAAGTGTAGGCAACCACGCAGAAAAAAAACAGGAAAAGAACACTTTTTGGTAGCGCTAACAAAAGCTGTGGTAGACAAAATGACCCAGCATAAGCAGCGCCGGATTTACACATTTGCCGCCCATGGGCCATTTCACTATTTGCCGCCCCCATCCAAGCCCACGCCCAAAAGAAGGTCGGGGTCGCCCCCAGCTACAGGGGTGCAAAATTTTCCAAAACGCCGGGGGTTTCACGCGATTCGGGACTTTTTCCTCACAGGATTTTCGAAAAATTTCCTCACAAAAATTTGGGAAGTGATAACTTTTTTTTGTTTTCTTATTTTAACATTTAAACACTGTGGGTACGCAAATTTACCCATATTTTGAAAATTTGAGACATTTTCTGTAAAAAAAAAAAAACTTGTAGGTAGCCATAAAAAAAAAAAAAAAAAATTGACAAATTTCCTCACTTTCACGCGATCCACGTATTGCTCGATCGAGCAATTTTGCAACCCTGCCCAGCTGGGGAGGGTCTGGAGATCCACCACCGGAAATTTTTGTGATTTTTACCTCTTAAAGGTGCAAAATGTCGTGATTTTCAGAGAAATTTCCCTATATTATTTTCACGCGATCCACGGATTGCTCAATCGGGAAATTTTGCAACCCTGCCCAGCTAAGAGGGGGTCTGAGGGTTGATTCTGCTCATTTTACGAGACAAGACGAGATGACTCCGAGCAATACCATCTGAACACATCGTAGCTCGGGGGTTTGAGGTTATGTGATTAGGTTGCCAACTTTTATACAGTCTCTTATGGGGGAAAGAGGAATTTTTGCTGTTTTTTCTAGTTTTTACTAATTTTTCGGCTGTGAAAACCATGTATACTTGATCAGGGCACTTCCTTGGATGTTCTAGAGCGTTTCTGTGAAAAACCACTTTTTCCGCAAAATTACACACCAAAATATGTAACACCAAAGGGGGGACCCTTGCTTACTTTGGGTCGATGTGAAAGGGTGACCCTTTGGTGTTTCGCGTAATTTTGTGAAAAAAGTGTTTTTTCGCGGAAACGCTCTGGAACATCCAGGGAAGTGCCCTGACCAAGTAAATCTGGTTATTACAGCCGAAAAATTAGTAAAAACTAGAAAAAACCGCAAAAATTCCTCTTTCCCCCATAAGAGCCTGTGTAAAAGTTGGCAACCTAATCACATAACCTCAAACCCCCGAGCTACGATATGTTTAGATGGTAGTGCTCCTGTCTCACCCTATCTCTTTGCATGAGATAGAGTTGTTTATCTCGTCTATCTCGTGTCCTCTCGTACGAGATAGACAGGGAGAATCAGCCTACTGGAAATTTTCGTGATTTTATCCTTCTTAAGGTGCAAAATTACGTGATTTTTAGAGACATTTCCCAATAGTTTTACCCAAAATGACTTGGATTTTAGTGGTGATAACAATGCAGTTGTTTTCGGCAAGAAAATCAGCAACAAGCCTGAATTCAGATGAAACGCAAGGCTACGAAATGATGCGCCGGCCGCTGGCACCGTCATGTCAGCGTCACCGAGCCGCCCGCCCCGCGCCCTCAAGTGGCCACTGCAATTTAAAATTCTGAGTCTTTGCATATTCTTTACTCGTCTACCATCGTGTCAGCTGTTCCACTTTCGAAGCTGCACTTGCGACAGCACCCATTAAAAAAAAAAAAAAAAAAAAAAAAAAAAAAAAAAATTGCCGTGAAAAATTTGCCGCCCCCAGAAATCTGCCGCCCTGGGCCACGGCCCATGTTGCCCGTGCCTAAATCCGGCGCTGAGCATAAGGCTTTGGTTGATTCATCAAATCTTTGGTTTACCCAGCACAAAACATTTGGTTTGCTCTACTGAAGTCATTTTTCTACCAAAAGTTTTGCCACCGCTACCAAAGCATTTTTATGTTTTTTTTTTTTTTTTTTTTTTTTTTTTTTCTTTCTTTCTGTGTGCAGCTCACCGATGGTCTCTAGGAAATTTTAAATTTTCATTCCTTCAAATTTAAACAAAACTTGCCTGTGACTTTGAACTTTTGATTTTAAAGCGTTTCTCAATGAGAAGCCAACGCTCAAATGAATTTTTATTCATGGTCAAATTCATTAAAAACACAGTTTCAGTAGAGCTGAAGTATAGCCTTTTAAAAGCCTCTAGCAAAATCAAGAAGAAAGGTTGTTACTCTACTGAGGTATTGCTTCGGTACAACTACAACTTTCTTCGGTAGAGCTAGAACTTTTGTGCCGCGAAGCAATTTAAAAAGGCTACTTCGGCTCTACTTGAACTTTGTTTTTTCAGTGCAGTGTATGAGAAATAACGTTGGGAAATTCCGATGATTATCGGTCTGTCTACACGTTTGAAGCGACCTCCATGCAGGTTGTCTGTACTCTGTACTGCCTGTAGACAGGAAAAACCGGCAAATATCAGGAATTTTAGCGCTACCGATAAAAAGCAGGATCTCAACTCACTTTTGGGTCAGGCATTTTTTTCTTATTTTGACTCGCGACGCGGAATTGTGAAAGTAAATCATTGGAAAATCTTATTATATGATTTTAATCGAGGCTAAATGAATATGATGGCATTCACGGCAAATAATGAGAATATACTTACAAAGAACATATGAATAATATATTGAGATTGTCTATCAAAGATAATTAGGCGTAATACCGTTTGAAACAACGATGATATAACATAAGTAACAGGAATAACAGTGGAGGAAAAACAGGAGAGGACAATGCGCACTCAGCTTTCAACAGGAGACATACTTCCTTCATGTGTAATCTTTTCCTCTAAGTTGAAACCCAGGATTCGGCGTCACCAATCCTATACTGTTTTACTTGTTTTGATGTGCTTCTTCAAAAGCTATATACCGAAAGTAATTTCATCGTCAAGGCCTGATTGAAAAGTTAATAGAACTTCAAAAACTTTGCGTTTGAAACCTAAGCGGAAAATCAAGAAATGTTGATGAAAAGGTCCGAGGACGTCAGAAAAATAAGTCGGCTCCACAGGTCCCGTTGTGATAAGTCCTCTAAAGATCAATATGACCATCTGTGTATCCAACTTTTTTAATAAATAAAAAAATGAGGTAGTCGGGGTTTAAATCACACACATCTTCAGTGAAAGGTCAGCAGTATCGGTTCCTAACGAGGAAAACGTGGCCAATACCAAGAAAACAGAAGAGTATAAACAAGATTGTAAATAATAATCCTATTTACGCAGACATTAATTTTGAGTGAAAGAAGGTTAGAGCGCGCTTCAAAAGTCAGTGATTCGACAGATCTCGGGTGTTCTTCGGCGAAAAGTCAGTGGTCCGTTGTCGCGGATCGAGGAAAAAGTTGAGATGGATAAAGATGATTCTCTCTCTCCTCCTCTCTCTCTCTCTCTCTCTCCTCTCTCCCTCCCTCCCTCCCTCCCTCCCTCCCTCCCTCCCTCCCTCCCTCCCTCTCTTCCCTCCCTCTCTCTCTCCCTCTCTCTCTCCCTCTCCTCCCTCCCTCTCTCTCTCCCTCTCCGCCCCCCCCTCTCTCTCTCTCTCTCTCTCTCTCTTCTCTCTCTCTCTCTCTCTCTCTCTCTCTCTCTCTCTCTCTCTCTCTCTCTCTCTCTCTCTCTCTCTCTCTCTCTCTCTCTCTCTCTCTCTCCCTCTATGGTCGTATCCTGGGCAGAGACAAATAAAGACCCAGCACACCGTATGCTTCCAGTGTTAGAAAAGTGAAGCAAGTTTGGCGGTCACAGTTTTCTTCGGGAGTCAACGGCCGCAACGATAAACATTGCGTAATGTTGAATGGTGAAGCTCATCAAAAGACTGTGATTGGTTCGCCGTCCCGGAAACGGAAACAGGTTTTGCTTGTCGAATGCAAAACACAAGCTCATCAGTCAACATTAGGCAATAGTTGGCTGTTGTTCCGATGAGCTCCGACCAAAATTGAGCCCCAGAAAGTGGACACCTGTCGCAAGCTTTGTGCTGGGTCTCTATTTGTCTCTGATACTGGGTCACCCCAAGGACTTCAACCTTATTCGTCGGAAACGTCGAAAAAAGTCAGTTCTTGAGATGAATTTGTTTTTCGATATAAATCCGGGATCTCCGCAAGCAGTGGCGTCGCGTGCTATCTGGCAACAATGCAACTGATCCATTTAAACTCATTAAATTTATCGAATTTTCCTTGTGCACTCCCTGAATTCGATCTTTTTCATGAGTTTACATGGATAGAATACATTGTTGCCACATTGCATGCGACGCCACTGTCTGCAAGAGAACGTAAGAGTTTCCAGGGAGCATTGCCTTCATCATTTGATCAAATGTCGGTTGAAGAAGTTGGCTAGTAGAACTTTTGAGGGATAAAGGAAAGATGGTTTTGCTCCATAGCAGTGGTGGCCCGTGCAATTTGGCAACACTTTTTTTATCCATTTGAAACTATGCGCAACAATCGATTGTCGATGAAGCAGCGCTTCACTATCAAATCGATTGTTTAACATAGAATCAAATAGAGGGAAAACATTGTTGCCAAATTTCACGATCCGCCTCTGCTCTATAGACTGTTTCAGTGAGAAGCGAGAAATTCAAAAGTGATCAATCAGGTGTCGGTTACACGTCTAAAAAAATAATTTACGGCATTTATTAGATTCCTGGAATTTTAAATTACCCGCTTCTCACTGAAACAGTCAGTCTATTGCCCTTGAAATTTTGAGCGTTGATGATGTTGTGAAATGATGCGGTAGATACTATCACACGTACAGTGTACACTGTACACTCATCAGGGTGTACATCATTGTGTACACTAATGAATCCACCTCTAAATTAGATCATAAGCAAACGAAAATTCTCTCTCTAATGTAATCAATCACTGATTACCAAATTCAGTTTTGCATCTTTCCTTCTTGGAAACTATTTGCGTGAATAATTTAAAATGGATCTATCAGCAGATTTTCAAACTTTCGGAAATACGCGAAAAACTGTGGTTTTTCGGCAAGATAAGGTTTTTTTTGGACTATTGTTGCAATGGAAGAGCTGTTGCATGATAATTTGAGAAGTACTTCGGTAAAAGGGCAGATAAAACAAAGTGTGAGCTGATGATCAGAAATCCTGTTTTGAAAGTGTTATTGTGTGATTCTGATGAGGTAGGTAAATTGAGTTTTTCGATCAACAAAGAATCAATTGGAGCATATGGTCTAATCGGTGTAGGATTAAGAAATTTCAATTTAACACTTTATACAGGGCGTAACAAAACTATATACAGTAATTTTCAGGGCGTGTTTTAGAGGTGAAAATAAGATGTCTTTTTTTCTATAAACATGGGTCCGAAATAGTAGTCTTTTCGAGTTACAGTGTTGTAAAGTTTCCGAAAAACAAATTGAAAAACTGTTATAACTCCCTCGCGAATTTTTCTTAATGCTCCTTAATAAGTACTCTGGTGTAATTTTAGGCGCTCTTTGTCAATTCTTGGCCGACCTCTGCAACTTCAGGGACAATTTTCTTGGAAATGGTTTGCGAAATGGAAAAACTTAGGACCAAAAATGCATATTTTTTTACGGACTTGTAAATGATGCTAATTGTTTTTGGGTTAAATGAATCCGAAAGCATGTTTTTACATAATTTGGCCAAAAAAGGTGAGAAAAATCAAGAAAAACCCCCAAAACCCCCTCTCAAATTTGTGCATACAGCCTAGGTTAACCTAACCTAACCTAATCTAACCTAACCTTTTGAATTCAGGTTGTCTGAGCACGAGACCACGAGTACACACTCTTTTCCCTCCGCCGTTTTACTCAAAATGCTCCTCTAATAGACTTGTGATTTTCAAGAGCTTTAATTATAAATATTTATTTGTTTACTTTTCGTTTTTTGTGTCTTGTTTTTTTTTTAATGGTATAGATAAGTGGGAAGTACATCAATGGACGAACCACCGCTGATGATAAGATTGACAAGAATGGTCATTCATCGACGCTCGAAAGGTCGCTTTCTCGGCAATTGCTGACGAGGGCGAAAGGAAAAGAAGGAAAAACAAATAAACAAAAAATAAAAAAAATCTGAAAATAAAATGCATAAAGGATGGAACAAATCTTGATCCGAAAAAAAGAAGAAAAAAAAAGAAAATGAAATACGAAGCGAGAGCGAGACAAATCTGGAGTTGAGCCTCTTTGCGCGAAGTGTTGCCTATACCTGACGGAGCTCAGCATGGTGGCGCGTACGGTGTTACGAGTGTTCGCAGCTTTCGGGAACAGGGGTGTGGGAGAGACTGAGAACACAGATAGGGAGAGAGACTTGTGTGAGAGAGAGAGAGAGAGGGAGAGAGAGAGAAGAGAGAGAGAGAGAGAGAGGGAGAGAGAGAGAGAGAGTGAGAGAGAGAGAGCAAGAGAGAGTGAGAGAGAGCGAGAGAGAGAGTGAGAGCAGGGGGCACGGGAAAGGGGGTGCTGATCGATACTGTGAACCTGGGAGTGAGAACCGAGAGAGTGCGAGAGAGAGAAGAGGAGAGAGAGAGCCCAGCCCGCGTTGAGTCTCCGCTTGATTCGTGTTGTGGAGCGCCCAACCGTCGCCCCTTCTTTTCATGACCTATATTCCTCTCGCCGATTCCCGCCTGCCTGCTCCAGAGTTTTCCTCTCTCTAGTCTGTCTATACGTATATAATATATCCGCGTATTTCTGAACCTAGCCACCGCACCGGTACCACCCACCGCACAGTGGTTCTTAAGCCAGTGATGCAGCGCACAATTTGGCAGCGTTGCATTTTGTCCGTTTGAATCTGCGAGGTTGGTATTTGTCGTATAGAATCATTTATTGTGCGATGTATTGCTTCGATTAATCGTTTTGTGACCAAACAAACCACTTGCTACACAGTAAAAAAAGACTGGTTGAATTTACCGCCTGTATAGCTGATTTTGGTGTATTTTTGCAAGTATGGCAAATTTCATCATAATATGGTAAATGCAACGTACCTTGTGGTGAATTAAGGTAACACGTTGGTACATTTTACCATTATCTAGTGAAATTTACCATACTTGCTAGCTGACTCCTATTTCAGCTACTATGCAGATGGTAAATTCTGCCAGTCTTTTTTTTTGTCCGTGTACTCAGCCTTGTTAACGTTTCAATGAAAATGAGATCATTTTTGTGAGGCATTTTACTTGTATCAGTTATGTACGTAAAATAAATTAATGTATTCATAATTAGTATTTATTTTTTATTTATTATTCTTTTAAGTACAAACAAAACTGGCTGAGCAAGGGGAGGAGGTGATTTGTTTGATCACAATGTATGTCGCATGCAATGACACGGAAAAAACAAAGTTTAGGTACAACCGAAGCAGCCTTTTAGAATAGCTTCGAAGAGCAAAAGTTCTAGCTCTACCGGAGAAAGTTGCAGTTGTACCGAAGCACTACGTCGGCAAAGCATAAGCAAGAAGAAAGTTAATTATATACTCTACCGAAGTACTGCTTCGGCACGACTGCAACTTTCTCCGGTAGAGCTAGAACTTTTGCTCAGCGAAGCTATTTTAAAAGGCTGCTTCGGTTGTACCTAAACTTTGTTTTTTCAGTGGATGTTATTACTAAATCGAGTCTATACGGCTTTAGTGCGAAGTCAACGGTTAGCCAACAAATGCCCTTATCGGTCGAAATCAGCTGTGACATAACTCACGTAGCGTTCCAAACTATCTCTGTCACTATCCCCTGACCTTCTTGCTTAGCAATTTCTTTTTAATTCGTTTATAGGACTTTTTTTTCACAACATTTATAATAATTACTCGAAGAAATTCGCATTTCTGCCAAAAAGTTTCACACAAAAATGTCTGTATGTAAATTTTGCTACAAGAGTGAGACAGCAGTTCATTGGTGTTACGCTCATAGACAAAAAACAGGGTGTGAGGAAAGTCCCCCCCCCCCTGTCTAACTCTAAAAACGAAACTCGGGGGATGTAACTTAATGGGAACTACTTTTTGGCGTATCCAATATATCTGGGGGCGGCGCCCCTAAGGGCGGGAGGGGGGGATTCGCCCCCTAACTCAAAATTTTCAAACGGTGACCCCTATCTTCTGATACCTTGTTTTAAAGGGCATAAAATTCTAACTTTTTGGCGCAAACCGGAGGTCCATATCGTTTTTCGTCTTTGATATATCGATAGTCAAAGTTCGATTTCGACCCATTTTCAAAAAATCAGAACTCCCGTTTGAAAAGTTGGAATTTAGAAAACCAGGAGTTCAAAATACTCTAAAAAGCAAGTACATTACAGAAAAAATGCGGTTTTGATATTAGTCTAGTCAAAATTTGGTTTTAGAGCCCCCAAAATTTTTTAAAAAAATGACCTCTCAGGGGGGCTTGGGGCTATCTCAAAAATTCCGAGCCACAACCTCTATCGAGTGATACGTCGCTTAAAAGGGCACAAAAAACTGAGCATTTTGGCGCAAATCGCCGGTCGATATCGTTTTTGGTTTTCGATGTATCGAAATTTGACAACGGGTAAAATCCAACTTTGTCATTCGATAGATCGAAAACCAAAAACGATATCGACGCCGAAATTCGAAACCGTTCGCGAGAAAGAGATGGTACATATTTTCTTCAACACCCTGTATGTTGTCTCTGGTTACGCGAGAGTATGAGAGATAGTTTGGAAACGATCTATCTACGAACTTTTTACCGGATGACATCATCGGAAAAACCGTCTACATACTGGTGTATGGTAAACGAATTTGGTCGCTATGGCCGACGTTGTGCGGAATAAAGTTATTTTGTGTTTATTATATGGTCAGTGACGTCGATCGGCAGTGGCGGCTCGTGCAATTTGGCAACAACTGAACGGACTCTCTCTTTTTAAACCTGTATAAAACAATCGATCTTCAGGAGGTGCTATTGCACCCACTTTTGCATATAAGTTTAAATGGCAATTAGTCAGGTATTTGGAGTTTGTGATCCGGTATGGTGATCCGAAATTAGAAGAATTGGCCGAATAGGTCGTTTCCAGGGTCGCCCGATAGCTAAGTAAATTAACATTATCCTTATATTCGATGAGAGAGAATACAATCTTCGGGGAGGGTCCATCCGGGTCCCCGGTAAGAAATTATGATGGATCAGTGGATACTATTCAGCTCCACATCCTTCCATTTTAGATACTGTTTAGACGTCAGATTCGAAAGACGCCATTTCATCTCAACGGATCACAAACAGGAGCACGCGTTAAGTTTTTTGATAGTTGTGATCAAAGTTAAAGAAAGTTTGTTTTGATAGTTGCGAATTCGCTGATCCGACAATGCTATAATCATTACTTTTATAAAGTATATCATCTTGAAAATTATTTTTGCCGCCCATTCAGCATCCAAATTGAAAATATAAGGGGATGGAAAGTATCCAGCTCCATTTAAAATTGTCATTAAGACCCATTGAATAATGCATAGAATTCTGTGAAAATATCGCTCGCATAATGCCGTGAAATTTGGGATTTTGCCGAACAAGAACGCCTTTATCGAAGTAGGTTTTATCAACGATGTTTTCAACTTACCCTTTTAAAAGCTCGAAACAATCAAATCATTCTTACCTGCCCTCCTTGCAAGCTCTAAATATTACATATAGAATTAGAATAATAATAACGAAAGCAACCAAACGTTTTATTCGTACTGAATAAGTATTTCCTCTCTGTTCCTTGCTCAGAGAAAGGAGAGAAGCTTCTGAGTGAAGAAAATGGGACGTACGTCATTGCATTCATCCTGAATTTCAAAAGTTTTTCCTTACCTCATTGTCAGCCCTGTGCGGAAACAATAAATGAATATCCGGGTTGTATGAGCAACCATTCCTAGAAGTTCAAAATACAATTTCTTCACACATGTGTTTTCAGTGTGAAATCCACGAATAGAAATTGAGAAGAGTCTAAGAAAAGTTTCAGGAAGATTGGTTTTCTTTGAACGAATTTTGTTTTGTCCAGAGAATCTTGGATCTGAAAGTGAGTCATTTTTGTGAAAGAACTATACTAATAAGTGAATGGTTCGATATCACGCCTCAAACTTGAAGATATTTTCAACCTCTACGCTGATTTGGAGATTATGTTATTTTGTTGGGTCACCCGGTCACCTTCTCTCATGAAGTCAATTTTAAATACTTATTATAACCTTTTGTCAGCCATTTTAGCTTTGCTTTTCAGATATTTAATTGAGATCTTTCAGTCTGCATTCACACAGAAAAAACAGAAAAAAACACTTTGGGAGCGCTGACAAAACCTTTGGTAGAAAAATGACCCAGCAAAAGACTTTAGTTGAGCCAACCAAAGGTTCTTTACGCTTAACTAAAGAGATTTTGCTGGGTGAATAACAAATTTGGTTGGCCCAACTAAAGTCTTTTGCTGGGTCATTTTTCTACCAAAGGTTTTGTCAGCGCTACCAAAGTGTTTTATCCGTTTTTTCTGTGCACGAAAGGGATTCGGTTCTGTGAGTGGGCCGCGGGTGATCTGACCAGGTGGCAAATAGTCCCAAAGGCGAATCCAGCAATGTGGCAACTGCGCATTATTCCCATTTGAATGTATGACAAACAATCGATTCTTGAAGGGGCTATGGCCCCGTGACTAATCGATTATTTTTCATGCAGTCAAATGGGACGTATACACTGTTGCCAGATTGCTGGATCCGCCTATGAGTAGTCCACGACTCGGAAAGTTAGAGAACCGGGCCGTGGAAATAGAATTTTGGCTATAAGTTCCATACACGAAAAAAAAAAAATGACTGGTAGAATTTACGATGTGCATAGCTGATTTTGGAGTCAGCTATCAAGTATGGTAAATTTTACTAAACTATGGTAAAACGTACCAACAAACGAACTTTATTTACCATAATGTACGTAGCATTTACCATCTACTTGACAGCTGACTTGCAAGATGGTAGATTTTACCAGCCTTTTTTTCCCCCGTGCGGTTTCAGTATTAGTACAGCTAACGCTTCATAATCGACTTTGATCGAATGGTAGCGCTCTGGTGGCCATGAACTGCACCGCCCACTGAAAATTTGCTTTCATAGAAACTTCAAATCATACTTTTGGTCCAATCCTCTAATCCCTGCCCTACCACTTTTCTCTCTCCCCCCTCCCCCCTCCCCCCACGATTGGAAACTCTATTGACGAACGACTGTGAATAGCAAACACGTATATCAAAGCGTCGGTAAATCATTCAAAAAATCCCTTCGTTACTCTTCCGAAATCACAGAATCCTTGCTCCCGACTTCCTGGCCAAACAACTACTATGCGATTCGCCGGGAGGCGGTACAAGTGGAATGAAAATAAACTTCCTGAACGACCGGAACGAGCACAAAATAAATAAAAGGTACATTTGATTGTCTATTAACGAGCACAAAATAGAGTAAACAAATAAACAACCCTGTTAAAAAAAAAAAAAAAAAAAAAAAAAAAAAAAAAAAAAAAAAAACACGCATCTTTCTGACGTTTGCAACTTGGAAATCCGACCTCGTCCGTTACCATTCCGCGAGACGCTGCGCGCTGAGGCGAGATAGTGGAGTGAGGGGGATGAGGATAGGATAAGAGCGAGAGGGAAAGAGAGAGGCTAAGGGTGAGAGCGAGAGAGAGGGAGAGAAATAGAGAGAGATGTATCGCGAGGAAATGAAATGAGATCGCGATGTGACGGTTGCGGAGGAGGGTAGAGAAGGAGTAGGCGCCCGAGGGAGGGGGAGGGGGGTTGGGGGGAGATAATGAAAAGTGAAAAAAGCGCGCGCGAGAGCTAGTGCTAGACAGTAGTGCGATGCGAGTGAGAGGAAAGGTCATGCAGAGCCCGCGGGTTTTCATTTAAATTCAGGCAGATAATTTAAGTCGCGTCTCTCTCATACTGTGTCCGTTTATCACTGTGTCTGGAACCCCCCCTCCCCCTCCCCTCACCCCTTTACCCATCCCTCTATTCCCTCCACCATTCCTCATCCCTGTATCCACTATTTCTCTTGCCTCTGTTTAGTTGCATCATAGCGAAAAATTTGGAAGCGTTGCATTTCGCCCATTTAAACCCGCGTTCAATGACGAATTCGAGGGTTGTTTTCTACACACTGACTGAGTAGATCGATCTCTCTTGTGAGTTTCAACCAAAGACATTATATCATGTAGACGGAGTGCATCGTATACCATAACATTAAGCTGGGTGAGGCAAACTTACCGTACACTACAGTAGGCAGACGGGCGAGTCCATTGTTCGGAATGGGGGGAGGAACCTTCAACTGGTGACAAACAAACGAACATAACCTCTTAATCCAAACTTACTACTTTATAAAAATCGAGATCGAAGATAGACGAAACACTATTTAATGACCATCATTTTGACAACAGTATGATATAAGATCAAAAAAAGCTTCTAATAACTTACAAAATTGGTAATAGTGTGCAACTTTCATTCACTCTCAAAATGGCGTCGGTTGGTTTGTCACCAGTTTTGCCAAAGATTGTGCCTAAAAAAGATTACCAATTTAAGTTTTGATGAAACCGTTGAGCAGGCTGGATTTTTGGTGACCGTGCGAAATACCGCAAGTTTGCCTCAAGGATCTTGTTATGCACTCCGTCTATATGATATAATGTCTTTGGTTTCAACGGACAAAATGCAACGTTGTGCTGAATGTTGTCTTCCACTGAAAAAAATGAAATTTGAGATGAGCCAAGGCGGCAAAGGAGTGGTGGCGGCTCGTGCGATTTGGCACCATTTTCGTCCTTTTCAAAAACTAAAATCCACTCTTTGGCGATTAAAAGAATCGTATACTTATAGTACCTTTGTATAAATATAAGCAGATTCAACGCCCCCGATAGTTTGAAGGAGACCTCTGACTCAAGACATCCTAAAAATAGAAATAAAAACATGTATATACGAGGCTCAAGAACTGAACGTTTGCTCCGGGTCCTCGAAATCCTTCGGGTGGTTGGTCTTGTCAAGGGGATGATTCAAGTTTTTAGTGAGGTTTACTTATGTTGCATACCTTCGACGAACAAACATTTTTCGAAGCGATTCAAAGAACTCGACGAAAATCGTCGCCTTTGTCCATTTTTTACGACGCGAATTTACTGCTAAAGCATCCGTGCCTTTTGTCGCAAATATTAACGACCCAAATGGCAAATACCCAATGTTTGCGCGCATTTTATCGTCCCGTTTCTTTGC
Organism: Trialeurodes vaporariorum; assembly: GCA_011764245.1. Classification (NCBI taxonomy): domain Eukaryota; kingdom Metazoa; phylum Arthropoda; class Insecta; order Hemiptera; family Aleyrodidae; genus Trialeurodes; species Trialeurodes vaporariorum. Next base: position 24,737,399 of record VMOF01000369.1, on the reverse strand, counting down.
TTTCCGTTAACGCTCCCTGAACGCAGCGGCGTTGCCACGCAGCATTATCCTAAATACTAAGGTAACACCCATAAGTTCAGCGAGCCGATCATTTACTTCATCGTTAAACCGATCGTTAAGACTGTGTATGAGTGATTCTATTGGTTGAATATTGTAAAACTTTACCGTTGCTATGGTAACCATCGTTATACTGTCCGTTTTTTAAAGGTTACTCATGAATAGCCTTTATAAAACGAGACTCTTAACGATGGTTACCATAGCAAGAGCCAAGTTTTGCAATTTTCGACCAATAGCATCACTCGTAGACAGTTTTAACGATCGGTTTAACGGTAAAGTAAATGATCGGCCCGCTGGTCTATCCTGCTATCTCTCCGCCAGGGATGAGAACTCGATTGAATTTTCGAAAAGGTTCCGGTTTCGGTTCTAATAAACCTAAGATTCCGGTTCCGTTTCCAGTTCCAGTCGTTTAAAGATTCGGGTTTCGGTTCCGGGTGCATACTGCGATTCCTTTATAGGTATGATTATTCGCTAAAAGTGAAAATACAATTTCAAAATTGGATAGTAATAAATCAAGTTTTCTGTAATACCGTCTTTTAATGATCGTTTAAAAATGAACTTCTGATTCTCAAGACTTGAATAGTAGGATATTATTACTATATCGATATGCATTAATTTAAAGATGAATAAGATGCATCATTTGACTCAGCTGGTATGAGTGGTATGGATTTGATTCGGAGCCCGGTTCTATGCGGGTTCCAGGTTCCGGTTCGGTTCTTATCCCTGCTCTCCGCCCATTTGAACGCATTTGTCAAGAAAAAGAAAGAGATAGGGGCTAAAGTCAATTGATGACACCTCCATATTAATCTTATCCAATACATTTGCAAGAGTATTTTTTTGAATAGGAAAAAAGTACATCATTCCCTCTTTGTGAATCAACCAGAAATCTAACTGACCCAAAGACACAAAGCTTGCGGTAGGTGTCTCCAACAACCGCCGAATGTTGAGTGATGAACGTAGGTTAATTTTTCAACCAAGTTTATAAATTCTTGTTTGTCAAAACAGAATAACGACTTTTGACCATATATCCTGAAATCGGATTCTTTTTAGAGTTATACAATTAAAATTACAAATTCTATATTGCAGATAAACTTTCAGATAATATGAGCAAAGCTCTTCACTCAAAATTAGGTGCATGTTGGTTTATTGTTTCATTGTCGAATCTTTGAACAAAATTAGCCCTCAATGGTTTGTCTCTCCATTACATCGAAAAGATGTTTAAATAGGCTTTCTTATACTTCAATGATTTAATTGTGAGCTGATGATCCGAAAGAATGATTCTATCTATTGTAAAATTTTGCAACAGCGATATGGAGAGTTGATTCCAGGGTAAATTCGCTTGAAAATTTACACTGAAAGGATCAAAAAAGTCTTGAAATTCACTCATGAACCCACAATAGACATTTTAAGAGAAACCTTAGATGACGGTCAAATGAGCAAGTAACAATGAGGGAGTCCCATCTAATTGCAGCTTTTTTTCATGGTGAATCAATATTCTCGTCATAGAAAATTTCGAGTATAGATAGGACTCCCTCATTGTGATCCGCTCATTTCACGGCCATCTTGGAATTGTTGAAATACGTTGATTGAGTTTTACTGAATTAATTTTGGATTTTTTTTTATGCTCTCAACGGTTTTTTCAAGTGATTTGACACTAGAGTAGACGCTCTCTGTAGCTGTAGCAGAAGTTTGCAACAGACCAACTATTGCTTGTCAACTTAGGTTGGAAATACAATATTTTCGGTCGAAAAATTTCTTCAAAGTATTTAAACTAAGACATTGTAATTTTGATAAGTATGACAGCTGCTTTGATAAGTATGACCCTACTGTTGCAACTGTCTGTTTTCACTGATAAAATTAGTTTTATTTTTAAAGGATTCCGTGATAGAGGAATCCTTGTTAGTTTTAAAAACTAAGAAATCCCTCAACCCATATTTGCTCTGTCTTTTGAATAACATGAAGTCGATGCTTCGTAAAATTGATTGAGATTGTGTTCTCAGAATATTTATCGGTAACCTTTAAATGCCATCAGATGATATTACGGAGATTCCATCGAAAAGTATAATTGAGTGATCTGTGAGTGGATCATTTTGCTGCTTATTATGTTCTTGCTTGTCGCAAATAACTATAACTTTTTAATATTAATATGAAGTATTTTTTTTTTCTTTGCAGGTAAGTCTTTTTGCCTGAATTTGCTGCTTTTAAAAGTATTAAAAGCCATTCCGAATGTTGAAGAAAATGAACAAGTCCTGTGCTTCAACTTTCTGGTAAAGTTTTATAAAATTATTCATTTATTATTCATCAACAGCAGCGATGTTGCAATATTTGTTTTCAAGTTATTGCCCCCCCCCCCCCTCAGTCCCTCGAATATCCTATGAATTAATACTACGGCACTTGAAACTAAGATGCTTTACAAGAACTATGAAACCGCAGAGCAGAGTAACGGATTGAGACATTTCCCGGACATCATTTCATGAACTAGAGGCTCTAGTCTAGAGCTACTTTTAAATCAATGATGGACCGATGGTTCAACCGCGAAAAATTACACAGTTCAGTTCAGGACCATAATTCAAGACAATGTCCTGAACTTCTCTCAACCTACCGGTGGATTCGTCTCTGATTATAAACTTTTGAGGTGACTTTGTTAATTTATTGGTGTTTTCACCGATTTAGGAAAAAATTACGGAAATAATAATCATCTTCCCTTTTCCAGAGTGTGTAATTATTGCCTCTGAAAAATGCAGAGAGCCTCGAATTTTCAGAGAATTTGATTTCATCGGAGAAAACGTAAACTGAGCTGTGAATTTAAATTTTGAGCCGGTGTCATCAGAAATTGTGAATCGGAAACTTGGGAACCCAATTAGTGTTTTAATTTTCCTAGGAACGTCCAACTTGATGAAGTTTGTGTTTTTAAATAAGTTCACATTTTTGCTGTGAGAAGATCCCGTAGTAGTCATCTGGAAAGTGTCTTGAAAACCTTGATCATTTTAAAATTAACCATTTTGTTAAAAATTGTATTTAAATAAATTAACCCTGACATGATACGAGTTTTGATAAGAGTAAATTTAAACTAGCAAAACTAAATGTGGTTAAGAGTGTTTATTAAATTAATTTTTAAACAGTGGCGGCTCGTGCAATCTGGCAACCGTGCACTTTTGCCATTTGAATGTATGCAAAAAGATCGATGCTAGGTGAGGCGCTGCGCCTCACCAAGTAATCGATTATTTTACACAGTTTTAAATGGAGGAAATCCATTGTTGCCACATTGCACTAGCCACCGCTGTTTTTAAACAACGTACTTATTCTGTAAAAATAAAAAAACTAACTTACATTCCTTGGGCACCCTGTATTCCGCGTTACTTTCTTACTATCTCATCGATTTCGTCCTTTCCGCCCAAGTTGGCAAAATAGAATACTTAAACGACCGGGAAGAAAAGAAATTGTGTACTTTCACCTGGCACTCAGCTCGGAAGCAATATGATATTCTCCATTCTTTTTGGAACACATCCTAATTTTGCAGTAATGAAGCCCAAATCCTTGGTAATCTTTTTTTTTTTTCCTCCTTCGGTCCATTTGCACCTGTACCGCCCAACGTGACGATGAACGCGTGGCAACGTGGGCGGAAGTAAGAATCAAAGGGCGGTCTAAGGGGGAGGGGCAAAAGGGAATAAAAGTAATGACTGAATGGGTTTCGTTTCGAGGAAGTGCCGCATTAAACCCTCCGGAGATAAAATTCGAAGTAATTTTTCTTCATTCCGCCCTGTTTAAAAGTTTGAGAGGACTGTATGTTCGCTATACCCTCCCTTCTCCATCTCTCATTCTCTTTCTCACTATCTTAACTAGGAGTTTATGGGATAGGAATGGTGGATTAGGCGATTTCAGCTCTTTCAGAACGTCTGAGAGAGAAAATGTTATTCTTTGCTGAAAAATAAAAAAAATAAAATAAAATAAGATAAAATGAAAAAAATGCAAAAGAAACTTCTCTCTACTCCGTCTCTATTTTTCTTTCGAAGTAGTATCGTAGGAGAAGAGATATTATCTTTTCTTGCTATGAAAGGTTTTTGCGAGAGATTTTTACTATCGTCTAAGTTTCTCAGTTGATTCCCTTTTAAAGTCTACGGGACGTACTCATAGTCATTTTTCTATCGTCCTTCAGTTGACAGAGACTCCTCGTAGAGGCGGGTTCTGGAATTTTTCATTCTATTTCTCTCTGCTCATTTGAACGCATTTTAGAAAATGATGGAATTATAAGCCAAGTTATTTTATGGTGGCGTGGTCCCTCCCTCTTTCTTTTTCTAACTCATGTTTTTAACTAAGGACTTCGTAGAGAGGCTTTGACATGAATTTCTCCAGTTATTTCAGTGCGATTTAACGAAAGAAACTGTCGTTAAACAAATCCCCTTCCACGAAATTCGACGCTAAAAAGAGATAGTTGTGTACAGTCGGATACCAAAAGAATATCAGATGACTCCTGAAAGTATGGGTTATCCGCAAAACGTATCTCCATGAATTGAAGCATTGCAGGTGGCCTACACCTAAGTCACAGTCTATAAATCGTCTGTTATTATTTATATTCCAGGCTGTACTTACGTTAAGGTCACCTGATGATAGTGTCAGAGATAGTTTGGAGCGCCCCGCGAGTTTTCTCGTAGCTGATTGCAACCGATGAGTACATTGATGGTTGCTGATTGCAACCGATGAGTACATTGATAGCTAACCGATGACTTTCGCAGTGTTGCACTAAAACCCTTCTCTTGCAGTAGAGTCACTATTTGTAGAGAGTTTGGACAAGTGAAATCATGGGCGTCGCCATTGGATGCAATTTTACACATGTGTTCACATGATGAGGGTCGTTGGTCCAAGTGAAAGATTACATTGCCGTAGAGTTTCCAAGTGTAAAATATTTCGCTGAATTTCCTGGTCGACATCTATTTCCGCTTTTCAAGATTATTTTAGGTTTTTATGGGCATTCTTGAGATGGATTTTGACTGAAAGTATCAGATTTATCGAAAATACCCTCGTATACCTACAAAACAATGCGGAACCATGGGTGAGAGTGTAAACAAATGTAACAATCGTATCCAATGGCGGCGCACGAAGAGCCTAAAACTTGTTGCGTAATCAGAGGTTGTCCATATACTCTCCTGTCTTGACTTTCTATACGTATCAGGACTGAATCTTACAGGCAGTAAAATGGAAAGGGGAAAGGAAGGTAAAAGATAATACAAATGAGTTCGACCTGGCAACTCGCGCCTTACTCATCGCCCAACGCAACGCCGGAGACGCGGCTGTAACAGTTATTGACGACCCTTCTAGGTGCTCCTTGACCCCAGGAAAATACGGTTATTACTCTTGCAAGCGAAGTCACCCGGTGCGGGGGCGCTGGATCGGTGGCGCGTCGGGGTGAAACTTTCATCCGGGGATTCCTTTCTTTAACAGACGACTGGTTGACCGAACGGCGAACGGACTGGGCGGACACTTCGACTCCCCCCTGCAGCCCCTCTCAGGCCACCACCCTTTTCTCTTCTGCATTTTCCGTGTCCCCAAGAATTTAAACTTTTATTTTCTCTTCACCGTCCCTTTCCTCTCTTTCATCTATTCGAAGAATTCACGATGACAAGCGTCCATTGTTTGTCCGTTTGAACTCGTGACAAAAAAGTTTTCAACGGGCGCTATTTAAAAAAGGGGTGAAAAGAGGGGGGGGAATACATTTCCCGAAGGATCTCGATCGACAGGGCGAAGATGTTGTTCTGTTGGCGATTTTTTGAGTTGCCAGATTTAATGTGAATCCAAAGCTGCCGTTTTGTTTCTACATGTGTAATTGCATTTTTCCATAAAGCTCTTAATGCAAGGCTTTGCGGTGAGTAAAGGGACTATTAATCCTGATTTAAAATGCTGCAAAAATAATATTGAGACCGTTGAAAAAGTCTAACACTCACTCCTCACAGAGACACCTCAGCTTAAAGTTTAGAAGGGTCAGGATTATTTTCGTATGTATGTTTTATTACTACGTACGTCTCGCACCCCAAACTGAAGAGCATGACCTCCAAATTGGGGCAGTAAAACAGTTACATTTGGTTGTTAAACAGTAAATTTGAAGGTAGAATCTCACAGATTTTGTCAAGAGGAATAATTTGATACCCCTCAAAAAGCTCAAGGTGGTTTGGTAAATGAGAGAAACAGCACTGAACTGCTTAATTTGGAGCTTAAGTTCTATTGTCTGGGGTGTGAAACATACGCAGTATTCATTTACAGGTCTCTAAGGATTCATCTCAAAGGTATTAGAGAGTTCAAAAAGTACTTGTCTTTCTCTCTCTTACTCTGCTCATAAGGATAGATGTGTTGGAAAAGGATAGAAAAGGGGGGCGGGGCAATCGTGTGACTTTAGCCCCTCCATCCCTCCATCCTTTTCCAACTCGCCCATTTATAGGGACCAAGAGAGAGAGATGAGTAATTTGGATGCGCTACTATGCATTCCATGCCGACATCTACCATGTGATATTGTATCGGTGCAACTTCTACGGCTTCAAAGCTTCAAAACGTCCTCATGGAAACGTCTTTCCCGAGAGTACATTTGTGCGTTTTCAATGTGACATTCTGTCACTCGAAAGCCCTCGCGGAATTTGCATTAATCATATCAGTCATTTTACATCGCTTTAAATTACGAAGAGCTGTACTATTTTCATGAGGAAAATGCTATTTTTAATCTTTCTCAGACCTTTCCATGAGGGGCGAAACTTATCGGAGACAGTGTGTGTTCAGTGGTATATCTAGAAAGTTTTTCTGTTCAGAGGGGGGGGTCGTCGATCCGCCACTGACTGCGTTCGTCCTATTACTATTCATTTCATACGTCCAAGAATGATGAATATGGGTGGATACAAAGACTAGTAGAAACTATTCATCGTTAAACTGACACCTTGTGTCCAGTGCGGTCCAGCATCGACGGAAAAGACGTGAAATTTCGCATCTGAATGAAAAGTCTAAAAGTTTCGCGGTCGGGCGGCACCCGGCCGACCATCGTGATCCCGCTTGACCCGCAAGTAGCTCACAGCCGCACCATGAATCAAAATCAACGAATTTATTGAATGCTATTTCAAATTAAAAACAAGGTTATGATCAATCAATTGTAAAATGACTCGGAAAAAAATTATTACCTATTAATTTTTTAGTTGAAAAAATGAGTCAGATTTCAGCAATATTTGTAAGCCGAGGCATTGAATCAACGAATGGTATACCAAGAAGTGGGGAAGAGGTCACCGTAGAATGTAGATGCCTATAATAGCTAATTTTTTTTTTAAAGCCTTTAGTATTTTAAGTTATTTAGTACATCCTGCTGATTGTTTCAAGACAGTTTATCATCATATCACCAATTTTTGGATATTAATTGCTATTTTTCTCTCCTTTTTTTCTAAAAAAATGCAACAAATTGGAAAAATATTTTTTAGTTTTTTTATTGTTTTTTTCTTTTTATTTTCTATTTAAAATATAAAGAAGAATTCATTAACTACGGATGCTAAAAAGTTGAAACATGCTAAAAAAATTATTGATTGAACAGGTTCCTATCTAGAACCTAAAATTTTATTATTAAGCCTAAAAAGACTAATTGAAACACCGAAAGCTTAGTAAGCTCTGCAATTTTTATCGACAAAACCTGAAAATTGCCTTGAAAATCGGCTGTATCAGTGCTTTGAATGACACGAAGTCCTAAAATCTAATTTGAATGAATATGAGAGTCTTATACATATACGCGCGCACACACACACACAAACTGGTCTGCGAGCTGACCGTGGACTTCAAAGTTAAACGGATAGATAGATCGATAAAACTATAAACAAGCAAAGCTCATGGATGAGATGCTGATTTGGAGCGGATGTCTTTCGAAAAATCGTTGAGCTGCTTGTTCGTCAAAGGTTGCTCCGGAGACACATTTACCTAACGAGCGACTGATTCGAAAGACAACCGCACCAAACCGGTCTCTCATCCAACATCACCCAACACTTGAGGATATTTTTAGCGATTCGTTTAGCTATGAAGTCATTGCTGATCAGCTTGCTGGGGTCGTTTCAGACTCTTCATCAGGCTCACAATGGTTAAGAATAAATTCAGCAGTTAAAAGTTTTAAACGCGAAAAAAAAATTAAAAAAAAAACAAAAAAAAAAACGAAATAAACCCTTGTTTTAACCCACTGGGCGCGCTCGCGCGTTCGCTCACGATATGATGTCATTAGAGGAGAAAGGAGCGAGTTTGAAATTTAGGGTGGGGGGGGGGAGCTATCACCATGCTAAAGGCGACGGGTGACGCGATCATGAATTAGCGTAACGTAGAATAGATCGTGGGAAAGGGAGGGGAAAGGCGGTGGTAGACATGAATGATGAATCGAACAAGGAACACTGCACGCAACACGCAATACACGGCCGCACGTCATTTGCCGAACTTCTCCGGTGCCGTTGTTGCCATGTCTCCGGTATTATGTGGCTCTTAACGCTTTTGTACTTCCTCGAGAATTCTTCAGATCGCAATGAGATGTGGAATGTGGAGTCAAGAGAGAAGGCGAACTCCTGATTTCAGCCAGTGGTGGCTCTTATAATGCGGCAACAGTAGATTATTTCCGTTGAAACCTACGTAAATTCATATATTCTTTGGTGAGGCACGTTACCCCTCATAGCAGCGATTATTTGCAGTGGTCCGAATGGGGGACGAGCACAGTTATTGCCTGCACACTAAAACGAAAAAAGAAACCGTGTTGGTAGCGCTGACAAAACCTTTGGTAGAAAAATGACCATTTCAAAAGACTTTTGCGGAGCTAACCAACAATTTTGGACTCCTATAACTAAAGAGCTGTTGCTGGGCGAACTAAAGATTTATATGGCTCAACAAAAGTATCTTGCTAGGTCATTTTTCCACCAACGGTTTTGTCAGCGTTACCAAAGTATTAGTTTAGTTTTTTCTGTGTAATTGCAGGAGCCTCTACTGGTTCTAGCAATGCTCATACTTTACGTGTATTTAATGGAATTCGGCAATACATCGGTGGTTCCATTGACCGATACAAATGCACTTACAGTCGGCGAATTAAATAGTGTCAGTTGACTCCTTAAATTTTCTCAAGGTAGGCCACCGGCAATATTCCACTTCATTGTAATAAGTATTGCGGGTTGCCTACATAATCCAAAATCTAATATGGCAAATGACATTATTTTATTCGTTGACTATGCGTATGTATATTAGCTGAGAAAGATATAAATGGCTCACTGGAATATTCAAATAAGTTATCTTTGCTGCCACCATCTAGGTTGAATTACCGATGGATTGAAGGATGTCATTAAATATATCTGTGTCATTAATATATCTACGCAAAACGACAGAACTACTTATAATTATTAGGTTGTTTGGATTCAATGTACTTTGGTCTGAAATCGTTACGAATAAGTGGCCAAGCATTAGAAAGCAAATTTCTTGTAAATTTCTCATTTAAATACTTACTAGACCAATAATGGGGCTTTTCCAAACTTTTGCTATAAGCAAAGAAATAGTCCAATCTTATATAAAGACCAGCAAAAATCACGAAAATCACACTAAGAAAGTCTAAAATTCAGTAATAAACTCACATGACTGCTTTAACGACAAGATGGTAATGGCGGTTCGACACAGGTATCATGGGAGATTCCTGTCTATTATGTCACTTTCTTTACGGAAACACAGAGATTTTTCTCAATGTAGATGGGAATCTCCCATGATACATATGCGTCTTTCCGCCTTTAAGACCAATTCTGAGAGTGAATTTCGTGATTTTTTAGTGTACTCCATCGTCATTTTTACATGTTTTTATGCAAGAATCAACTCGTCACTCTCCTACAGCAAAAGTTTGCAAGAGCCCCATTGTAATCACAGAGAACACTTTTAACAATGAGTATACACCTATATAAACGTTACGGAAAAGCCAAAAACTTAAGCTTGAAAGGTCGAAAACTATGATATTAAATTCAGCGGCGGCTCTTGCGATTTGGCAACAATGTTTCCCCTCCATTTGATTCTATGTTAAACAATCGATTTGACAGTGAGGCAGCGCTTCACCTGCAATCGATTGTTTTACATAGATTTAAATGGAGGGAAACCACTGTTGCCAAATAGCACGAGCCGCCGCTGATTAAATTTGATTCCTTTTTTTCCTCTGATTTTTTGCCACTTTTTTTTCGACCTCCTCGTCAGACCATAGTCAGTGGTGGCTCGTGAATTGCGATGTATCGATGTCCACTCCATTTAAAACTAAAAAAAAGTATCGATTCCGTGCGGGTTCATTTGCACCTCCTGAAGATCGATACGTTTCTATGGTTTTAAATGGAGTAGACATAGATTATATCGCATTTCACGAGCCGCCACTGACCATAGTGCAGCAAACAGAATTGCATTTGTTTGTTAACCCCCCCCCCCCCCCCCCGAGATTTTCGAATGTTATACAGAATAAGAAGAAAACAAAATAAGAAAAAACCTATTAATGGTATTTCCTGGAACTCTGGATGGCTCCTGGCTAATCTTTGCGTGGAAAAGGCATCGCTTCAGGCAACCTCGGAAAGCGCATTTGGACCCATACATTCGAGCTGCGCCATTAATCTTAACCTAACCTAAATGGTTGGGCGGGTTGGATCGGGCGGAGAGGCAATCAATGGGAGGAGGAGGAGGATGGTCACTGGGACAGATGGAGAACGAATAAACCAACAAACAAACGAATGATCTAAAAAGCACACTCTCTCGTCTCTGCTCATTTACTGTTGGCACGTGTTTGTACTTTTAATTTCAGGCATGTGTTGGAGTGGTTTTTTGTATGTGTTCGCGTGACTTTATGTAAGTGTCTAAGTGATTGTGCGTTTGTGTTTGTGTAGTTCTGGGAATGTGATGCGCTCTGGAAAAGGGGACTTCACCTGCAGCGATCAAAGCATCAGGAACACTCTTTGTGACAAAGTAACCTCGGTAGGATTTGATTAAACTTTGGGATTTCGTAGAACTTTTTTTTTGTTGATTAAAAGTGTGGATTGGCAGGACATTTTTTCTACAGTTGGGTCTTTAGTTATCTGGGCTGCCGTTTTGCGTGTATTATTGCGAATTTACCCGTATAACTCAACGTAAAATTTGTGAACATGCCGCCTTTTTTGGCAACACTGGTAGTTTATGGAGGGGGTTTGAGGCGTAAAGTCCCGATTTTGATTGTTTTGCCGTAACACATTTTCGGCAGTTCGTAAAATGACACCAGTTGTTTTCTTGTTTTTGTTTATGCCCCCCCCCCCCTCATTCATGTTTTATACATATTGAAATTCGATAACATTTGACCTCACGTACCTCCAAAACTTTTGCACGAAAAAAAAAAAAAAAAAAAAAAAAAAAAAAAAAAATCTTAGTTCTACTAATGTCATCAGAAGCACATCGAATTGTCAACTGAGGAATTTCTTGTACTTTTATCAGAAATTCTGGTGTTTCTATCAAAATCTAGTCACACCAGATTTCCACCAACTTTTCAAGAACTTTGGTACAGTTACCAGAATTTTGATAACAGTACCAGAAATCTTCTCGATTGACACATTATTGTGTTTCTTTTAATTCTGGTTTTAGAACAGATATAAAGACTTTATACGATTAATACTTTTGACCAGCATCAAAATTTCTAAAAAAAGGAATCCCTAAGTTTAATTAAATTCTACCGGGCCACTTTGCCTGAAGGTTTGTACCTGATCCTCCTGGAAATGAGCGACAGTATGGTCAAAATAATGAGCGAAGGTCAATATTGACAGTTTTCAGTTTTTTATCGTTATCGACTCTGGGTCAGAGGTGGCCTGTGAAAAAAATCAATGTATTTTTTTTCCTCCTATCTGAACTTTTGAAAAATCAATTTCTATTGGGATTGAATTAAATCTCCTGAAAAATGATTATTTTCTGTACGTACTAATGGAGCTCTTTTGGATTAAACGTATGATCAAAATAATGAGCGAAGGTCAATATTGACAGTTTTCAGTTTTTTATCGTTATCGACTCTGGGTCAGAGGTGGCCTGTGAAAAAAATCAATGTATTTTTTTTCCTCCTATCTGAACTTTTGAAAAATCAATTTCTATTGGGATTGAATTAAATCTCCTGAAAATGATTATTTTCTGTACGTACTAATGGAGCTCTTTGGATTAAACGTATGATCAAAAATGAGCGAAGGTCAATCTTGACAGTTTTCAGTTTTCGTTATCGACTCTGGGTCAGAGGTGGCTGTGAAAAATCAATGTTTTTTTTTCCTCCAATCTGAACTTTGAAAAATCAATTTCTATTGGATTGATAAATTCCTGAAAAATGATTATTTGTACGTCTAAGGAGCTCTTTTGGATTAAACGTATGTCAAAATAATGAGCGAAGGTCAATATTGACAGTTTTCAGTTTTTTATCGTTATCGACTCTGGGTCAGAGGTGGCCTGTGAAAAAATCAATGTTTTTTTTTTCCTCCAATCTGAACTTTTGAAAAATCAATTTCTATTGGGATTGAATTAAATCTCCTGAAAAATGATTATTTTTTGTACGTACTAATGGAGCTCTTTTGGATTAAACGTATGATCAAAATAATGAGCGAAGGTCAATATTGACAGTTTTCAGTTTTTTATCGTTATCGACTCTGGGTCAGAGGTGGCCTGTGAAAAAAATCAATGTATTTTTTTTCCTCCTATCTGAACTTTTGAAAAATCAATTTCTATTGGGATTGAATTAAATCTCCTGAAAAATGATTATTTTCTGTACGTACTAATGGAGCTCTTTTGGATTAAACGTATGATCAAAATAATGAGCGAAGGTCAATCTTGACAGTTTTCAGTTTTTTATCGTTATCGACTCTGGGTCAGAGGTGGCTTGTGAAAAAATCAATGTATTTTTTCCTCCAATCTGAAACTTTGAAAAATCAATTCTATTGGGATTGAATTAAATCTCCTGAAAAATGATTATTTTCTGTACGTACTAATGGAGCTCTTTTGGATTAAACGTATGATCAAAATAATGAGCGAAGGTCAATTTGACAGTTTTCAGTTTTTTATCGTTATCGACTCTGGGTCAGAGGTGGCCTGTGAAAAAATCAATGTATTTTTTTCCTCCAATCTGAAACTTTGAAAAATCAATTTCTATTGGGATTGAATTAAATCTCCTGAAAAATGATTATTTTCTGTACGTACTAATGGAGCTCTTTTGGATTAAACGTATGATCAAAATAATGAGCGAAGGTCAATCTTGACAGTTTTCAGTTTTTTATCGTTATCGACTCTGGGTCAGAGGTGGCTTGTGAAAAAATCAATGTATTTTTTTCCTCCAATCTGAAACTTTGAAAAATCAATTTCTATTGGGATTGAATTAAATCTCCTGAAAAATGATTATTTTCTGTACGTACTAATGGAGCTCTTTTGGATTAAACGTATGATCAAAATAATGAGCGAAGGTCAATATTGACAGTTTTCAGTTTTTTATCGTTATCGACTCTGGGTCAGAGGTGGCCTGTGAAAAAAATCAATGTATTTTTTTTCCTCCAATCTGAACTTTTGAAAAATCAATTTCTATTGGGATTGAATTAAATCTCCTGAAAAATGATTATTTTCTGTACGTACTAATTGAGCTCTTTTGGATTAAACGTATGATCAAAATAATGAGCGAAGGTCAATATTGACAGTTTTCAGTTTTTTATCGTTATCGACTCTGGGTCAGAGGTGGCCTGTGAAAAAAATCAATGTATTTTTTTTCCTCCAATCTGAACTTTTGAAAAATCAATTTCTATTGGGATTGAATTAAATCTCCTGAAAAATGATTATTTTCTGTACGTACTAGTGGAGCTCTTTTGGATTAAACGTATGATCAAAATAATGAGCGAAGGTCAATCTTGACAGTTTTCAGTTTTTTATCGTTATCGACTCTGGGTCAGAGGTGGCTTGTGAAAAAATCAATGTATTTTTTTCCTCCAATCTGAAACTTTGAAAAATCAATTTCTATTGGGATGGAATTAAATCTCCTGAAAAATGATTATTTTCTGTACGTACTAATGGAGCTCTTTTGGATTAAACGTATGATCAAAATAATGAGCGAAGGTCAATATTGACAGTTTTCAGTTTTTTATCGTTATCGACTCTGGGTCAGAGGTGGCCTGTGAAAAAAATCAATGTATTTTTTTTCCTCCAATCTGAACTTTTGAAAAATCAATTTCTATTGGCATTGAATTAAATCTCCTGAAAAATGATTATTTTCTGTACGTACTAATGGAGCTCTTTTGGATTAAACGTATGATCAAAATAATGAGCGAAGGTCAATCTTGACAGTTTTCAGTTTTTTATCGTTATCGACTCTGGGTCAGAGGTGGCTTGTGAAAAAATCAACGTATTTTTTTCCTCCAATCTGAAACTTTGCAAAATCAATTTCTATTGGGATTGAATTAAATCTCCTGAAAAATGATTATTTTCTGTACGTATCAATGGAGATCTTTTGGATTTATCTTATTTCACGAGACGTCGCGAGCGCGCCGCCTCGTGCAATTTGGCATTAACGGAACCTTTCCATTTTAACATTTGTAAAATAATCGATCAATCGATGTGCAGGAGGTTCATCGAGCCCCCAAGAAATCGATATTTTTACGTACGTTTAGATAGCAAAATCATTTATAGTTGTGAGAGCCGCCTCTAACGGCTGCTCTCATTTTAAAAGACTGCTGTTCGAAGATCTCATTGGAGTGTGCGCTGCGAGAAAATTGGAAACAGAAAAGCCGAAGTGGCAAGATTTGACGATCTCAGATCTTGTCACTTCGGATAGATATGGACGTCTCTCTTCTCTCTTTCATCTGCCCTCATTCTCCTCCCTTCAATTGCATCTATCAATTCTCGAGGGAAAAACCAATCTCTAAAAGTGGCTGTTTGTCTCTATCAAGACTCAGGCCAGACCAAAAAAAAAACCCTCCCTTGCCCCTAATGGATTTTTTATAGGGCATTTGAGAGGTCCCGAATTCCCGATGGCTCAAAAGATATAGAAAGATTTTATTTCATTTCTAATCCGTCATTTTCTAGACTCACCACAGAAATTTCAGAAAGGACTACGGCTTCTTATCCTTTCATGATTTGAAGATAGAGACCAGGTTCCACCGTTTTTGTAAACTTTGAACCGCATATTTTCAATTTTGACATTTTTTCTTAGATTACTCGAAAGCTGACGCTCTGGTAAATTTTCAATCCATTTAAAAAGCTCTTTTTGTTTTTTGTTTTTTAAAAATATGCATGGATAAAGAGGATTTCTGAAAAAAGCCTCAGTAACCGGCGGTAAACAATATGCTCGCTATGAGTCGTTTTATCTACCATGGTAGATTTTTCGTTCACCATGGAAGGTGCTTTAACACTATGGACCTGCAAACTGATCCACCGTGGTTGGAAAACACTCGAACATGGTTGCTGATGTTTCCAGCAGTTTTTCGGTAGATGAGTTGAAAAAAATCTGGGTTATACGTTTACCGAGTTTTTTTTTTTTTTTCAGTGTCGCAACGTTACGTTTAGTCTATTGGGAATCTTGAAAACATTCGAAATACTGAAAGTATGTTGTGCATTCCCTCGAACCAAAATTTTACATGGGTTTAATGGACGAAATGCAACGTTGCCAGATTGCACGCGCCGCCACTGGCTCTGATTCAGATCAGACCCTTTTTCTCCGATGGCACGTGCCATGATCTGTGTTTGTGTGCTGATATATGTCTGCGTCCTTGCGAGTGTACATCGAAAATTTTAGTTCTCCATATTTTCTACCGTGATTAATGAAAATACCTCAGCTACCGGTGGTAGATGATAAACGTATACTGACTTTATTTGGTTTTTTCTACCACGGTAGATTTTTCATTCACCGCGGTCGGGAAATCTATTTTACAGTCGTAGGAAAACACTAGATCTCGATAACTGAGGCGTTTACAGCAACCCTGGACTCCTGGTAGATAATATGAAGAATTCTGGGTCATTTACGTCTACCGGATTTTTTTCCGTATAAATGTATGTGCTTGTGTGAGTTTATGCTTGTAATTAGATTTAAGTGTATTGAGTGCTTGAATGTGAGATCTCTCGTGAGCTTATCTTGCGTGTGGTTGTGTGTGTATATGTGTAATTGTGAGTGTGTGTGTAAGTGTGTCAGTGCCGAGATGAAAACTATGCTTGACAACTTCACACATTCGATGTAAAGTAATTAGATGGGAATCGCTCTGGCACAGGCGAGGCGAGTCTCCAGTTTTCTGCCACCCCTCTGCCCCTTCATTTTACCGAAACGCCACTCGTGATACTCGTCCCGAGGAAAATATTCCGAGGACGGAGGACGGGGATGATGGTGGCTTCATTCGAGGAGCTTGTAGTGACCTAACTCATATTTTGACGTTTTCGCCGCGCTCAGACTGATGTTCTCCAAGTTGCCGCTCTTTGAGTTTACGGGCGCTGATAAAGGGAGACTTGAAGGCGACCACGGCGCTCGTTTCGTTGAAACTTGAAATCAAACTGCACGGTCTTATTCGTACTTTTCAAGTTGAATTTTGACTACTCGACGTATCTTTGTAAGTTCACTAGCACTTTGATCAAAGTGAGTTATCGATGAAATTAAAAATGTTCCTTCTCTGACGGGTCTCGTTCCCTTGGATGGATTAGAGCCAGTAACAGTGGAAATAGGCCAGTTGCCAACTTTTGCTGCAGCGTAGCGGAGGGTCGATGCCTATGTAAAATTGTCTGAAAATCACATGGAAAAGCTTAAAAAACTCTTCTTTCAACTTCTTCACCTTTAAACTCACGTAAGCTGTTTTAAGAGAAAAGTAAGATGATGATCAAATGAGCGGGTTTCATAATGGGGGAGGGAGCCCCATCTAATTGCTGAATTCTCTATAGTGCAGGCTTGATTTTCTCTAATAGACTGCATTCACATGTATGGTTCACATCTACGGTATCACATTTACTAACTTATACGGTCTAGATGCAGAAAAAACTTATTCTATTACTGTGAACCAATCAGGTGAAGACAAGTCACCATTATCATTCAGGTTTACTCTGAACCAATCATTGGCTCAGCCAAGATCTCTCTCAGTGTCCCTTTGAATGTATGTAGAGGAAGATTAGAAAAATGGAGAGTATTCCCTTGGCTGTCCTCGTCTAACATGCGTTTCAATGGAGAGAAGATAGATTAATAGTTATTTACAATAATGAATCTGCTGTGAGCTTTTCAGGGGCGTCATTTCGACTCTGGCTTGGGGGGGGGGGGGGTTGCAAAAATCTGATGGTTTTTTTTTTTTTTTTGGGGAGGGGGGCTCAACAATATAATTTGTTCCCGTTTTTGAGCCTGACTTCAAATCCTTGGGGGGGGGGGCAAATGCCCACCCTGCCCCCCCTCAAATGACGCCACTGGAACTTTTGCTGAAGCGAACTGGTTTCCAAAATTTAATTTTTTTTTTCGCGGGGGGGGAGAAGATTTTGGTTTCCCGTTTGGTGGACAAAAAATTAATAAAATTCAAACTCTAACATTCGCTAGAGCGGGCTTTTTTAAATTTTCCCACTCAAAATTATGAACAGTGAAGATCTTTGTTTTTGGAAACTTCGTTGAATGTATAAAACTTCAGTTATCAGTTGGGATCTAATCAGGCTTTTCGCATCTTCCTACTGCTAAATATGATTTAAATGAAGATACTCTTCCGGAAGAGTTGAATGTAAAGGACATTAGTCATCAGTTAGCGCCCGGCCAGGCTTTCTCATTTCCCGTCTTCAAAAAGATCAAGAGTGAAGGCACTATTGCTGTAGAAAAGGTTGAATGTAAAGGAAGCGAGCGATTCGAATGTAGTTTTAAGTTGTGAATTCGACATACTAACCTCACTCGCCTTTCACCAGAGGGTAATTCCATCGGTAGCGTCTCTGTCTCTGCCGGCTCACCGATGGCAATGAACGGCAATGAAATTACAGTAAAAAGCTATGTTCGACTGTTCGAGACCGATTCTTTCAAGTTAATGGCGTACATTTTCCCATCTACGTTTGAATTGATCCCCACAGGGGGAAAATAGGAGGGTGGGGGCGGAGAAACCTCATTGTGGAGTCAGCTACTTGTAGCTTTACAATTTATTCAGGCAAACACTGCTGCCAACTCTCAACCTTTTGCCCAAAATTTCTGGTCAGTGATTAAATGTTTATTGGTACCGGGTTTCTAAATTTGGAGGAAAATTCTCAAGATTCTACCTTGATTAAAATGAAGGTTTATCGCCAGCATCTGACAACACTGCGGAATTTTATTTTGGAAATATTTTGGAGCTCATTGCTTCATTCTTTAAACAAACAGCAAATCGTTTTGGTGTGACGTTTTCCTTCAAGAGGCTGTTCCTTGCAATTCCTGACTTTCGAACTGACTGGGTGAGAATGGGAAACGGTGATTGGTGGAGACGAGTGAGATGCCTTTCAAGTCTAACCAAAATACGGAATTTATCTAATTAGTTATCAGATAGTCTTTAATATAAGAACGAATTAAACCAATTCATCCGTATTTTAATTGGGCTTGGCAATCTCTTGACTCATCTCCTTCAATCACGGTTTCCCATTTTTATCCAGTATACCTATATTCAAAAGTCTTAAGTAGATCAAACATCGGAAAATTAAAGAAAATAACAGGGAGTTGATTCGTTTCCTGATGCTAAAAAGGCCCGTGTCTAATATTAGCGGAGCTCTTCAATATATTTACAGTCGTAACTCTATCCGGGTAATTTTACAGTAAAATAGCTTTTCCACTGACGCCGAAAAATGGCACAGAACTTGCGCCATCTAAAAGCTGAAAGCTACGAAATGAAAAAAAAAATCTGTTGAAAACATTTCTGTCGCCTACAACAACGGATCGTAAATTTAATGCACTGTTGAAATTATACAGCTTTTCTAAGTGTCACAGCAGATCGAATGATTATTATCTGGCAGAATGACCGAACTGTCATTCTGTCATGGCAGAATTATCTTTTGACTCCTCAAGTTCTCAAAAGAAAAGTGTGATTTAATTTTATCATTTTACGGGTTGTTTTTGTCGAACTTGTTGAAAACAACACCTTTGACAGAATCATTCATTCGTTTGATAAAGTTTTAATGATGCAATTTCTATGATATAGTCATCGGTGTCAGCGGAAAGTCCTGTTACGTTTGAATTCCTCATTTGTTGCATAGAACCTCTAACTTGCAGACAGAGGGGAAACGGAACGTTGATTTGGCAGCGCTGAGTTGAGGGCGGGCGGGAGTCGAACTTTAGTCTTGGATCGTCAAAAAGTGGCCAAAATCCAGTGTAAAATAGTCAGTAAATTATCGTTTTCAACCTTTAAAGTTCAGTGAAAAATTTTCCATAGAAATTTCTAGGTTTAACCCTCTAATGACTGGGGCAGTTCAAAAGAACACCGCTCTTCTGTTTATAGACAGTCTCGCCAAAAGTTCTGTTCCTCGCTAAAATCAAGATGGCGGCTAACCGATTGAAAAAAAGTATATGTAACTGTATACTGTCTGAAAGCTCATATTAAGAGCTACAAAACCGTGTTTATTAAATTTTTATTGTATCATTCAGTTGCTCACACGAGAGGAAAAACGAGATCAACCTAGACATGCCAAATAACGATGCTAATTTGAGTTATTGAGAATGTTTTTGACTCATTAGTGAATGAAAAAAAAAGAAGAAAAAACCAAGAAAAGTATGATTTTTTATGAAACATATCAAAATTAATCTATAACCGGAATAAATTTCATTTGTTGGTCTGTAGGGTCATTCAAAGTGATCTCCTTCCTTCTCGATGCATTAACTCAATCTTATGGGGAACTGCGGTCTATTGTGGCTCGGATGGTCTTGAGTGGATCTTGAGAGGAATTTCCACTCCCATAATTGCATCGAAGTGTCACTAAAATAAACTTTTTGATGGTTGCATTGGTGGTGTTTTGGAATCTGCATACTGAGCAGAGAATGATGATATGATCTTATCATAATTTGTCTATCTGATTCTTGGGTTAGTATTGGATAATGTCGCGCGAAACGACGACTGTACTTATCTACTGAGCATTGTTATTTGGCATGTCGAGGTTGATCTCGTTTTTTCTCTCATGTGAGCAACTGTGAAATGCAATAAAAATTTAATAAACATAGTTTTGTAGCTCTTGATATGAGCTTTCAAAACATATACCGGGTGTCCGGTAAGTCCCGGAACGGCTGCGCCATTTCTTTATTTACGCAGATAAAAAAACCAAACTTTGGGAATGTTCCTAGATAAATAAAAACTACTTTTTGGGGGGGTCAACATTTTGGTCGCCCCTCCCGGGGGGGGGCGGGGGCGCCCCTAACTTTTTTTTTCAAATGGCAACCCCTATCTTGTGATACCTCATTCGAAAGAGAGTAAAAAACTGAGCATTTTGGCGCAAACCGCATGTCGATATCTCTTTTAGTATTCGAGATATCGAACTTCAAAATCTATGGAAACCCATTTTAAAAAAATCATAACTCTTATTCAGAAAGTCGCTATTTAAAAAACTAGGGGTCTAAACTACTCTACATAACAAGCTCTTTCCAGGGAAAAACACCTCTGCCCAAAAAAATTAACTTACAGTTATTGTTTTTTTTTTCCGCCAAAATGTTTTAAAAAAATTTTGGCGGGAAAAAAAACAATAACTGTAAGTTAATTTTTTTGGGCAGAGGTGTTTTTCCCTGGAAAGAGCTTGTTATGTAGAGTAGTTTAGACCCCTAGTTTTTTAAATAGCGACTTTCTGAATAAGAGTTATGATTTTTTTAAAATGGGTTTCCATAGATTTTGAAGTTCGATATCTCGAATACTAAAAGAGATATCGACATGCGGTTTGCGCCAAAATGCTCCGTTTTTTACTCTCTTTCGAATGAGGTATCACAAGATAGGGGTTGCCATTTGAAAAAAAAAAGTTAGGGGCGCCCCCGCCCCCCCGGGAGGGGCGACCAAAATTTTGACCCCCTCAAAAAGTAGTTTTTATTTATCTAGGAACATTCCCAAAGTTTGGTTTTTTTATCTGCGTAAATAAAGAAATGGCGCAGCCGTTCCGGGACTTACCGGACACCCTGTATATAGTTTTATATACTTTTGTTTCAATCGTTCAGCCGCCATCTTGATTTTAGCGAGGGACAGAACTTTTGGCCAGACTGTGTACATGTGTATAGGGAAGGTAGTTAACTATTCGTGCTCGGGGGAGTTGGCATTGCCTATACGACGAATTGAAGGCGCCCGGCGAAAGCTTATCTTGTAAGTGTCTTTATAGATAATCACGTTTATCCGGAATGATGACTGAAACAATGTGGTATAGGGTAGAGGAGTAAAACGAGTATACTTGGGCATAGGCCATAAAGGGTTGAGTTACTTGCAGTGGCGTCGCGTGCAATTTGGCAACAATGTATTCTATCCATTTAATTTCATGTAAAATATCGAATTCAGGGGGTGCACAGCGCACAAGGAAAATTCGATATATTTAATGAGTTTAAATGGAGCAGTTGCATTGTTGCCAGATGGCACGCGACGCCACTGGTTACTTGTTAAACTTGTTACTTGTTGTGTCCTCAGTGATTAAAATTGGCCTTGAAAGTTCAAAGCTGAAGAATTGACGAAAAATTTATTTTCTGATTTTTGACCACTTTTTCACGATCTCAGACCATCGTGCGGTGGAGAGGAAGGGTTGGAGATTTTTTGTTCGGAGATCAAGTTGATTTACTATTCACAGTCGTCGATTGATAATAAATGCGTTTACCTGTGCTTCGACTCCGGGTTCCTGCAGGTATTCTCAGTGGACCGATTTCCTTTTCTGCCGCGAAGCGCAGCGCTGCGCTGGCACCGAGAGTCAGGGATCGGGACTTGGGATTTTGGGAACCAAGAATCAGACCGGATTGAGAATGCGGCGAAATGCTTGAGCTCGAAGATCGACTCTCGGTCAGGCTTGAAGCTCCGAGCACGAACCATTGCGACGCCCAATGAATTGAAACATGGATATAACGGACAAGAAAAGTGTTTGTTTTTTGCTTCAGAAAAGTTTAAATCACGATAGTTTCTTGCAAAAACCGTTTAATTTATGAATCAGTAAAGCTGCAAAATGGATAGTTACAAACTGAGTTAAGTTGTGTTCAACGAGCTATACTCATGGGTGAGTACTGAATAACGTAATTGAATCGTGTAGTTCGAAAACACGCCATCGTCTTTTTTAAGGAAACTACAAAAACTGTGCAGCGCGGGCGGAAAAGTCAATGCAGAAAAAATCTTTTCGGTGTTAAGGAAGGAGTACTAGAATACCTTGCTTAACACCAAAAAGATTTTTCTGCAATGACTTTTCCGCCCGAGCTGCACAGTTTTTGTAGTTTCCTTAAAAATCACGATGGCGTGTTTTCGAACTATACGATTCAATTTTGAAGACAGGAATATCATTCAAGCGATGAACATTTCCTAGAGGTACTGTCGTTCTGTGTGTCTGTTGGTGGCTTTAGATGTTTATCTGGTGCAATTTCTGTGACGTTTGTCGGTATCATTTGAACGTGGGATTCAAAAGAATCAAATCCTACCCCTGAGATTACCAATGGTCACGTGTATTGTTTCCTGAACAACTTGTTACTTGCATTTTGTTTGTTTTTTGTTGTTGTTGTTTTTTTTGTTGAAGGAGCTAAATAATAATGTCAACATGTCTGAATTTATTATCGTTTTACTCCTGTTTTAACCTATGCGTAAAAATATCGATTATTTTGAGGTTCAGTCGGGTCGGATGCCCTGACGATCGATTCTTTACCACAGGTTCATCTGTAGGGGATGTCGACGACGTAGATCGCAACTGCACTAGCGGATCCAGCGGATCCTTTACTTCCAGGGCTGCCGCTTTGCGTAGAATCAATGCTATTTTTCAATTCACCGATGATTTCACAGGTTGAGAAAAGATTACGCAGTTCAGTTCAGTGCATGACTATGATAAACTGAAATACTCGCATCTGTAATCTTTTCTCACCCGGTGGAATCATCGGTGACTTTAAAAAAACTTGAGGATATTTTAATTAATCAACGGAGTTTCCACCGATTAAGGAAAGATTACAGATCAGAGTATTTTCGTGCATTACAGTCATACACTGAGCTGAACTGTGTAATCTTTTCTCAACCGGTGGAATCATCGGTGACTAGAAAAATAGCATTGATTCTACGCAAAACGGCAGCCCTGTTTACTTCATAGTTAATTCGATCGTTAAGGCTGTGTTTAACTGATTTCATCTGTCGAAAATTGTAAAACTTAGCCGTTGCTATGGTAATCATGCATCGTTATAGGGCCCGTTTTTTAAAGGATACTTACGAATAACCTTACCCTATAACGGGACTCTTAACGATGGTTGCCATAGTAACGGCCAAGTTTTACAAAGTTTGACCAATAAAATCACTCATAAACAGTCTTAACGATCGTTTTAACGATGAAGCAAATGATCGGCCCGCAGAAATTTTTCCTTCTCTCTCTATAGCCATTAGAACGCGTGCGATAGAAAAGGACAGACTAGAAACAGCCACGTGACTTCCGTCCGCTCTTCTATCATTTTCTAACACAATACGCGTTCAAATGGACGGAGAGAGAGAAAAACAATCCACTGTGTCCACCAGTGACTCACTAGCCAACACACATCGGATCGTGTCTCGCAGGTTCTATCAACCGAAACGGTCTAATACCGGATTTATCGTGTTGTCTCCCAAGCTTATGAAAAAATCTCAGTTCTCAGTGCCATCCGCTCCCAGAGATGCTCAGAAAAATCTGATTTTCGCGTGGTTTCAAAAGTTTGAGTGCAACGAGAGTTCATACCAAAAAACACATACCCGAAAGTTTGTAACACCTTTTTTACCCCCTCGCTCCAGGAACTTCAGAAAGTTATTTCGTCTGAAGAGATAAGCGCTGTGTCTTCTCTGCAACCCGCAATTCTAATACAAACATGCGAAGGAGAAACAAAAAAACAAATACAAAAAAAGGAAAAAGAAAAAGAAACAAAACAAAACCAAGGAAAAAAAATATCACCCACCTGCACCAGTGCAGCACAACTCACAGTCAGAAGTTATATACATTCTCTCCCAGCAAAAACCGCATCGACTTTATTCTAAAACCCTCGTTGCCTGTTTTAAGATGCTGTTGATAAGACCGCGCCTTTGTTTTTTATCGAAACTAAGTCAGGGCAATTTTTTTATCTCAGAAATCTGACAACGGCGCTCGAAACCACACTGCACACCTCTTGTAGCCTAGCCTCGAATTGTTCGCAACAACATATTTCTCCCTCGCGACTTGGAATTTCCTCGGATTTTCTCCATCATTCTCTCACTCTATTTCGCTCCTATTTCTTTCTTTCTCCATTACACTCTCTCCCACCAATTGCTCTCTCTACAGTTTACCCCCTCTTTTTCTCCCCTCAAATCTCAAAATGATGTCTCTCCGACCATTCTTTTGCAAACCAATTGATTTTCCTTCTCTGGTTTTTCGATCTCACAGGTGAGTATCGTGAATATGAACGAGGTTTAATGGACCCTAGGGTTTTGTCGAATGAAATGTTCGAATTTCGCACTTTTCAAGTATATTACATCTTTATCGACAGCCGTTAGCTTTATGAGCTTATACCCTCACACAAATAAAGATGCATTTATATTAAAGTCGAACTAAACCCTTTGGCTTAGGGCCATAGTCTGTCCCCGCAGCTAGGCCGCCAACATTTTACCCGCCGCAATAGCGGTAAACAGAAGAATAAATAATAATAATAATAAAACAGAAGTGGCCTGGGGTCGTTTTAGACCCTCCTTCCCTCCTCATCGAACTCACAATAGTTAATTGCGTATTCTCTGGCATGTGCAAGAATATTCTATACATCTGGTTAAATACATCGTACTTTTTTCCCCATTGCAAATCGGTATGTCCCCCCTTGCAAATCGGTATGTTCCCCCCTTACAAATCGGTATGTTTTTCCACCTTGCAAATCGGTATGTTTTCCCCTCCTTGCAAGTAGGTCTGTTTTTTCTCCCATTGTGCGTCGTCGCACCAATGAGTTCTTTATTTGGAATCATGCCAGCCAAGGTATAGGTCTGAGTCACTCGATGCTGGCGCTGAAGTACTTGAGATACCTCGGTTTTATAGTTAGTTGCCGGGGTTTACCCTCAGCCTCACCTCACTGACGCGACTTTACTTCTCATCTCTAGAACTGGGCTCTCCTTGCCTTCGCTCTATGGTCTGGGTTTAAAAATAAAAAGGCATTTAAATTAATCATTTCCGCGACCTTTCACGCTTAGATTAAAACTTTCCAGTGACATTTCTATACGTTTAAATTACTTTTTAAAAGAATTTTCTGTGATTAAAGATTTCATTAGTGATGAAACAGAGAACTTTCTGATTTTTGACCACTTTTTGACGATATTAGACCTAAGTGCGCCGCCGCGGTAGTTGGTAGTAGTCGGAGCTTAAGAAGTCTATGCAGTTGCAAGATGCGATGCGATGTGAATAATTGGATCATTAGTCGGAAGCAGTGGCGAGGCGTACGATTTGGCAACGTTTCTTTTTCCCATTTAAACACATTATATAAAGGTCGGAATGCCTGATCATCGCCGATGACTGAAGCGTTCGACTTTTTTGGTGAATTTAAATGGAGAAAATACATTGTTGTCAAATTTCAAGCATCGCCACTGGTCGGAAATTAGGGAACAGGCCAGAAATGCACTCGTTCAACATTTTATCATACTTCTGCGCTCCTACTTTTTGTGTTTTGGTTTCAAGGCAATTTGAATACAAACGAATCGCAATTTGGAGTATGGACTTTAAAACCTCTGTGAGCTTTTCCAAGAAACATGAGCCTGTTGTTCAGTGGCGGCTCGTGTAATTTGGCAACAATGTTTTACCTCCATTTGATTCTACGTAAAAAAATCGATACGAAAGTGAAGCGCTGGTTCATCGACAGTCGATTGTTGCACTTTTAGATTCAAATGGAGTCCAATCGTTGTTGCCAAATTGTACGATCCACCCTTGCTGTTGTTGTTGCGGCTCGTGTTATTTGGCATCTAATGATCTTCGCATTTTGAACCTTTTCCTATAAGTATCGATTTTTTAGGGTTTCACTGGATCGGTGGCGCGTGCATTGCGTGCAATCTGGCAACGTTGCATTTTGTCGATTCAAAGTCACGAAAAAGGTCGAAATGTTAGGGATGCACATTGCACTCCATAGAATCGATTTTTTACATGGGTTTAAATGGACGAAATTAAACGTTGCCAGACCGCACGCTCCGCCACTGGCTCAGTGAACCGTCTGGAGATTGAATATTTCACAGAAGTTTGAATGGAAGGAATCCGTTCTTGGTACACCGCACGTACAAGCCGCTACTGGCTGTTGCAAACTTTTGCCGCATAGATCAGTAGCGGCCCGTGAGATTTGGCAACCATGCATTTTTCCCACTTAAACCTAGGTAAAAAATCGATTCAAGCGGAGGCTGGCAGCCTCCTCGAGTTTCGATTGTTTTCCATGTATTTAAATGGGATAAAAACACTGTTGCCAAATCGCACGAGCCACCACTGGCATAGATTCCGATTTTGAGAATTGATTTTAATGCTAATGATGCGAATATAATGATAAGCGTAACAGGGATGCCGTTTTGCTGAGTTTCCTCCAAATTGCTATTAAATTCAATGAATGTTTTTTGAATTGCATGCCAAACTCGTCAATTGTAAAGCGAACTTGAAATTACTACACTTCACTCCTAATTCATAGCTATGATTGTAAGAGTATTATTATTATTGTTCTGATGTCACCGCTAATTACTCTCCTTAAATATCAGGTCTGATCATTGATTAATTATTTGTTGGTTTTCGAGGGAGGAGCGATAAATTTTGCTCTCTCTCTCTCTCTCTCTCTCTCTCTCTCTCTCTCTCTCTCTCTCTCTCTCTCTCTCTTTTCTCTTCTCATAAACGTATCATCATTAATACATTATCTAAAATCGCAGTGGATTCGAATACTGACAATGAGAGTGTCGAAACATTGATAACGGATCCTACTCTTTGAAGCGGTTCGCCATCACTTTTTATTTCTGACTTACAATCAAAGGTACACTGTACAAGGCAGTTGCATAAGTCATGTGTCAACGATTCGATGCAATGTAACCCTCATTACACGTGAAAACAACGGACTATTTTCTGTCTTTCTTTTCTGTAGCTCTCTCAAAACAAAGAAAGGTTTGGGTTGCATCGAATCGCTGACGCAAGACTTGTGCAACTGCTTGTACCATCGCAGAAATGAGGCAAATTTGTATTTAACACGAATCGCGCGTTTGCAGAAGAGGATGTCTGGACGTAATCGCTTGGCACTGCCTGAGATTATCCCGACAGGAGAGAAAAAGTTATGGCGCGTCGAGGTGGGGTGAAATGTGGCGTTTGTTGGGAGGGAAAAAAAAAAAAAAAAAAAAAAACTGAATATGAAGAAGGAATAAGTTTAAAGTTGTTGACGGGTGGATTTGCGGGTTTCCTTTCTTTGGAATCAACTCAGCATAAACCATTGAATGCTACTGAAATCCGTTAAATACGAGCGCGCTAACATCCAGTTTCGTTTCCGTCAGAATGCGCTGAAAATGATTTTTCCCCCTCCCCTCCCCCTGCTCTTCACTCCTTTCCCTCGCTGGAAACATCTTCAGATTCAGACCGTTTCTCGCAGCGACATGTGCCAGCGTGGCAGGCACTTCCTTGGATATATATTCTCAATGCACGGTTGTCATGTCCCAAAGATTCAAGTTGCCCGCTTTACTTGGAAATTAATGGAAGGTAGTAGATTTTTTCCCCCTTCTTCACTTTGCAACCCTGCTCCAACGATCCGTGCACGAGGGCTCGTCGAAATGAAAAAGTGTGGCCTGGTGTAAAAAAATCAGATTGACAGATCTTGTTTTTCCGCTAATGTTCATTCAACGATTTTTTTTTGTATCCTCTCTCTCTCTCTCTCTCTCTCTCTCTCTCTCTCTCTCTCTCTCTCTCTCTCTCTCTCTCTCGCTCTCTCTCTCCCACTCTCTCGCTCACCCCCCTCACTCTTTCTCTCTCTCTCTCTCTCTCTCTCTCTCTCCTCCTCTCTCTCTCTCTCTCTCTCTCTCTCTCTCTCTCTCTCTCCCTCTCTCTTCTCTCTCTCTCTCTCTCTCTCTCTCTCTCTCTCCCTTTCGTTCGTAGGCGTTTGGTATTAGCAGCGTTATTGGAGAGCATTCGTATAAGGAAAAATAAAAATAGGGGCAGGAAGTCTCTTATACTTCGGAGGTCCTTTTATAATAGGTAGGACCTCCATCAAAGTGTTACCCAGAAGTTTATAGCTGGTCAAAGTCAAAGTACTTATACGTACAATACGGGACAAAAAGAATGTCAGACAAATTTTTGGATTGCGGGTTTTCCTAGTCTTGCAGAGAAACTAAATATACGCATTGTTCGCTGAAAGTTTCAGCGCAGCCTGAGGCCTGAGGAGAAAATATTAACACTTCACGCGGATACAAGGCAAAAGGCCAACACGCTTCTCCTCTACAAAGCTACACCTAACCTATAAAACAGACGCCAATAATTGTCGACGCACAGATTGCAGAACAACTCATAGAGAAAACAAAAACGAAAAAACAAAAAAATTCACGGATATCAATAGAATATTAAATAAATGAGCCAAGAAATTGACTGCTATTCCCATAGTAGTCCTTCCTTGGATTTCTTTTATTTACTATCCTAATTTTTGAGGTTAATTATTTGATATTCTTTATTTCACTCTTTCGATTTGAATACTTCTGACCTGTTCTAAAATTTCCATTTTTTACTTTGCCTTACGCTTTAATCTTCCGAATGGCTTATTCTTTGCTTTTTTTTCTTTTTCTTTTGCTTTAGTTTTATTGTTTGTGATTGTTTTAAGATGTTATAATTTCCGGCTTCTGTTCTCTTTCTCACCTCTTAAAATGGGAATAAGTGCCGAAAGGCCTTGGGTATGTTTTTAATCAAATAGAAAAACTCCTATCAAAATACGCAGCATATTGGCTAATTTATTTCATTTTTAGGTGCTGTCGCGTAGCAAAGCACCTTATGCTGTCGTCGCTGTCCGTACGTATGTATGTATGTATGTATGTGACGCTCAGTTTGTGCACGCGAAAAGTGGTAGTAAATATCAATCGATTTTCACGAAACTTTGCAGAAACGTTTGTCACTACCTTAAGATGAACTGCCAAAAATTTGAAAGAATTTGGATGAGAAATTTCAAAGTTATTGAGGTTTCAGTTTTTAAGTTTCATGGATAATTCTCGTGCTCAGTCGGCAGTCGATAGTTAGCCGCGCGATGTCGTCCGGCACGATTCTCCCCACTCCGATCATCTATCCCCCACTCTTCGGTCTTCCTCTCCTCGCTCCCTCTCCACGCGTCGCATTCACTCAGTTCATGACTCAGTCGCCTCACAATCGCTCTCCTTATCATTCCTTATTCTCCCTTCTTCTTTCATCCTTTCGCTTACTGCAGCGCTATTGCTATTTTGCTTTTGTGCCGTCATGTGCTCTGTTGCGTTCTCCGAGACCATGCGGAGACACGAATATTTTCTTTCCGCTATTAAAGCGATGCGATCATGGACTCAATCCGAAATCAATTTAATTGTATTAATGTGAGCATTCATAATTGGAGCATTGAATTAAATAATGAGGTATGCACCATTAGGTGTTGCAAAGATTATGCAGTTGTTTCTTTGTCAAAAAGATTACCAAAGATGTCCACTGAAACGAAATTTTAATATTAAATTTCTCCTTAAATTAATGATTTTTTTCCAGAAAAATACCTGGTAATCACTTTCAGTACTGAAGATAATCACACAAAAAAAGATGCGCAATCTTTGCAACAACTGGTGGCGCATATCCATTATATATTTCAACGCTTCATTTAATGTCCTGCAGTTCAGTGAACTGCGGTTTCACTTTATTTATTTTTTTATTAATATTATTGAAAATATCTTGTCGTCTGACAAAACCAGAATAAGAAACGGGAGGTAAAAGTCGTTTCAGAAGTGCAGGCACACGTGAAAGGACAATATTTTGAATTTCGCAGAAGAATGACGAAAAATGAAAATTAGCCAAAGTTTATCGTTGAGCTGCACCTCCACTTCTGAAATGAACTCTAGCAGTCTTATGCCGTCTCTTTCTACTCCGCTTCAGAGCCGTCGCCAGGTTTTGCCTCTCCCTTATCTTTGCCCATTTGGACGCAAGTGTTAAGAAACAAATAAACACGCAAAGCAAACAAAGCAAACAAAGCAAATAAAAAACAAACAAACAAAAACTTGTAACAAAACTTTCTCATCAGGTGCTGTCGCTTCTAAAATGAATGAATACAAATAAAATAAAAATAAGAAAAACCCAAAAAACTGAAAAGCAAACTCACAAAACAAACAAACAAAACCCACAAAAATCAAACAAACAAAACAAACAAACAAAAACTTGTGAAAAAACTTTCTCATTAGGTGCTGTCGCCTCTAAAATGAATAATAAAAACAAACCCAAAAATCTAGAAAGTAAACACACAAAACAAACAAAGAAAACCCATAAAAATCAAACAAACAAACGAACAAACTAAATAAAAAACATACAAGCACAACAAATAAAAAAAAAATAAAGAAGCAAACAAACAAACAAAGCAAAAAAAACAAACAAATAAAAAAACAAACAAACAAAAACAAACAAACGAACAAAAACTTGTGAAAAAACTTTCTCATCAGGTGCTGTCGCTCCTAAAATTGATAAAAAAAAAAAAAAAAAAACAAAACAAAACAAAAACAAAAAAAACAATCAAACAATCAAAAAAACCAAAAATTGTGAAAAAAAACTTTTTCATCAGGTGTTGTCGCTCCTAAAACTGATAAAAACAACCAAAAAACAAAAAAACGAACAAAAAAACCGAACAAAGATAAATAAATCGGATCAGGTGCTGTCGGATCATTTCAAAAGCTAGCAAATATAAGGAAAGAGGAAAAAGTTTAAAAATGCCTCCCGGCAGGCCGGTAAGACGAAGTAGATTCCATGCTTGGTTAAATCATTTTTTCACAAATTTAAATATAGGTTATAATTTTCGTTGAATTTTTCTCTGAATTTTTCTTTTTTATTTTATCAGCTGCTCAAAATCCAAATATAATTGTGAAAAAGATTATATTACCAACAGAGAAATATGTAATCTTTACAATGCAAGTGAGAAATAAAAGCTAGGTTATATAAGTTTTTCACAAATTTCAATAAATAGGTTATGTTATGATTTTCTTTGAATTATTCAATTTTCTTTTTTTTTATCAGCTGTTCAACATTTAAATAAAAATGACCATGAGAAAAAGATTATAGTACAAAGATTGAAAAATGTGTAATCTTTGTAACGGTAATGAGGAATAAATCTGAATAAGAGCAGCTGATAAAACAAGAAAATAAATAAATAACGTACCTAAGCAACAGTGTACGTGTAAAACAAAGAAAGAGCAATTATACCAATACGCCATCCTTGTCTTTCACTTGTAAAATCCCATAAGAAACTAAATAGCTCGTAAAACACGTAAAACACAAGGAAAATTCAAGGCAAAGAGCATATGAACTAAAAACATCCTCCACGATATATACTAAAATTTTTGAACCAAAAAAACAATTTCTTCATATAAAAACACTGCCAAAAAACCCGAAAAACACATCACTATAACTCGTTTACAACGCAAAAAACGAAAAAATGACTCGAGTAAAAAAGTTGCGTATCAAAACGGCTAACATAAATTTTCCCAAAAAAAATACTCAAAACAAACACTCCTAAAAATACACCTCAAAAACACATTTTACGACTCAAACACGGCCCATAACGCGAAAACTAACTGTCGGATTTACACCATCTTCGAACTCATCCAAGAATTAAACCCAACGAATAGTTGAGACAAATTTCAAAAATAAAAACCAAAAATTACGAACAGGATCGTGGGACATAAAAATGGTAAAACTGGCTGAAACATACATATAAACATATATATATATATATATATATATATATATATATATATATATATATATATATATATATATATATATATATATATATATATATATATATATATATATATATATATACACACAGGTTAACTACCCTAAATTTCAATCGGCCGTAACTTTGGATTGAAAAGTTGGTTTGACTCGCGGTTTGAACCACTATTTTTCTCTTTTTGAGACCCTTTTAGCCATGTATCGTTCAATTTTGGATCATTTTTCTGAAGGTCCCCCCTTGAGCCCCCTAACCTTAAAACGGCCGCCATTTTGGAAGGGGGTTGTTTTGACGACTTTTGGGGGGTATCGCTTTTTTCGTCTTTGAAAGACCTTTCAAATGATGTATCACAAGCCATACGTTTACATTTGAAAATTTTTACGTAGGGCCCCCCGAAGCCCCAAAATTTTGGGGTAAGGGGGCCTTGTACCCTTTTTCACAAAAAATAGGCATGTGATACATCAAAAGAAAGCCCAAGGTCTGCCCTTTCAGAAACTTCTTAGTTTTTTGAAATCCAATGATTTGGAGGGTCACAGCGGTCAATCAAAGATTACCCCTAAATTTTTTGAAAACCACCCCTAACTCAAAAAAGGGTGGTTTTTAGAAAAAAAACTTAGGGATAAAAAAGTTTTATTTTTTTATGTTGTGTTAGATTCCAATGTCAAAACATACCCTTTCTATTTGATTTTTTCGAGATACCGGTACCCACCCCCCTAAATAACCCCCAAGGGGTGGTTTTGGGGGGCTGAAAATATTTTCTTTGGATTCCTTGGGGTCGATATACCCAATGAAAGTTTTGCCCCCGGAGCTCAATTTTCGGCCGTTTTTGAGATAAAGATAGTGGACGGGTGGTCTGCCACACCCTTGTATGTATATATTATATATATATATATATATATATATATATATATATATATATATATATATATATATATATATATATATATATATATATATAATATATATATATATATATATATATATATATATATATATATATATATATATATATATATATATATATATATATATATATATATATATATATATATATATAATAATATATATATATATATATATATATAAACACGTAAAAACTTATATCAGCCAACAAAATATAGAAAACAACTTAAATTGGGATAAAGGCTGGAAACAAAACTTCATTTTTAATTCTTTTTTATAAAAGATACGTCGACGATTTGTTTCTGGTGGTTCATGAGGACACAGTGGTACCTATTTTGCATTTTTTTAATTCAAAAAATCCCTCCATTCAATTTACTCTTGAAGAAGAGGTCAACCAGTCCATCCATTTCCTTGATATGACTGTGTCCCGGGTTAATAATGTTTTGAAATGCAAATGGTACCAAAAGCCTTCGTCCTCGGGGCGTTTGTTGAATTTTTTGTCGGTGCAGCCATTTATTTACAAACGTAATGTCGTCACTAATCTTGCGCAACGTATTTTTCGTTTGAGTGACCCGGATTTTACCCAAACTACCGCCAATCTGGGTAAACGTATTTTAATGGAAAACTGCTACCCTGCCCGTCTTATTAACAGAGAATTCTCCATAGTGTCCGAAAAAAATTATCATGAAAAAGCTCCATCCAGGAATAAAGTTGATTTTTTTAAACTTATTAGCCTCCCATATGTCCCCTTTTTGTCTGAAAGATTGTCGGCCATTTTAAAATCTTTTGGTTTTCCTGTGGTCCACAAACAGTATAATAATTTAGGATTTCTTATGTCTCAGTTAAAATCAGAAAGAGAGACTGAGCAAATGGCGGGGGTTGTTTACCATCTTAAGTGCCAAGATTGTGAAATGGGTTATATTGGTCAGACAAAACAACTTCTTAAAAAGAGACTCAACGGGCATAAATATGATAAAAATGAGAAGACCGCGTTGCATCACCATGAAAACACACTCCACCATCATTTTGATTTTAACAGCGTTCGTGTTTTAGCCACCGAAAAGAACTGCTTTGCCCGCAGTATGCTCGAAATGATTCATATTTTGCGCCAAAAGAATCACGTGTGTAATTCGCGCGCGGATGTCAACGGTCTCAGCGGTGCTTATCACCAATTTTTCCTCTCTGAGGAGGTTGGTGATTAGGTAATCTTTGCACCTGTGTTTTGTTTGAACTGTTTACCGTTTCGCCAGTCCTTGCCTTGCAATTACAGCGGCGGCTCATTTGTATTTGTTTTGTGTGTTTTTATTTTTTTATTTGGTTGAAAAAGGGTCTGTTAATTGGCCCGAAACGTCCCAAATTTTAATTTGTTTCCAGCCTTTATCCCAATTTAAGTTGTTTTCTCTCTCTATATATATATATATATATATATATATATATATATATATATATATATATATATATATATATATATATATATATACAATTTTCAACGAGTGGTATTTTCTCACTCAGGGGACCATGAAACGTGCTCATTTGATAAAATTTCCCGAAAAATCCAACATCGCACCCTCTGCAATAAGTAGATTCCTGGAATCTACTTAAAAGATAAATAAATTAGATCAGGTGCTGTCGGTTTGTTTTGAAAGTTCAAGATGCAAGTCAAAGATGAGTGACAGTCTGGGGACCTCACCATTCCGTTTCTACATTTTCTTCCACATGTCAAACGTAGTATTTATTGGTCCCCAGACTGTCGCTCATCTTTGACTTGCATCTTGAACTTTCAAAACAAACCGACAGCACCTGATCTAATTTATTTATCTTTTTAAACTTTTTCCTCTTTCCTTATATTTGCTAGCTTTTGAAATGATCCGACAGCACCTGATCCGATTTATTTATCTTTGTTTGGTTTTTTTTGTTCGTTTTTTTGTTTTTTGGTTGTTTTTATCAGTTTTTGGAGCGACAGCACCTGATGAGAAAGTTTTTTCACAATTTTTTTTTTCTTTTCCTTTCATCAATTTTAGGAGCGACAGCACCTGATGAGAAAGTTTTTCTTCACAATTTTTGGTTTTTTTGATTGTTTGATTGTTTTTTCTTTGATACAATCTTAAGAAGCTAACTGCATCAAGAAGTTCGAATACTTTACAAATAGGTTGTCGAGAAAAAGAATAAAAGAAAAAGTTGGAGGGCGTTTAAGAAGTAAAGAATTTAGCTAGAATAGAAAGGCGAAGGAAAGGCTGTAAAATAATAAATATAGAAAATATGAAGAATAAACATTCTTTAGACATACATATATACTTTATTATTTTAATTAAATCACAGATTATAGACGAGAATACCGAAATTGTTCTTCGGTAAAGATTCCTTCCACTTTGCGAAAAATTAAAGACTCGCTGGAAACAATGAAACGTCTCAGTCGGCAAGTTCATAGCTCATAGCTAGTGCTTTGCGTCGTACCTCATCGGAGAGCTCAGGAACGGGAAGGAACTGGAAAGTGGAAAGGCGAACGCCGGACGGAAAAGAAGAGAGATTTTTATTAAATTAACAAAAGAGAGCTGCACGATCTCGTCTGCTCAAGAATATTCCTACACGTATGTGCAGTTATGAGTGTGTGTGGGTGTGTACCTTCGCGTTTTCCTCATCTCCTAGCTCGATTCGAACTTTACATGTGCGCTGAGAATTTTTCATTAACTTCAAATCAACATGTTCCGCGTATAAAACAGGAACGAGCTGAAATGTTCTGCAAGACGATATCTTTTAATGTTTGAGAAGAAAAAGTTAAAGACGCACGTTTGGTGGAGGAAATAATATGTGAGAAAGTTTTGAAATTTCGAATTGGCCGGTTTAAGTTTGCTGTATGGCGTATCTAGCGATGCGATCTTGTGATTCAGGTTTTGACGAATTGTCGACGCAAGACTCATGAAACTTGGACTTGCAAAGTATGCGAGGATAGACTGGAGGCAGTGGCGTAGCGTGCAATTTGGCAACGTTGTAATGATTCCATTTGAACCCATGAAAAATATCGAACTATTGGGTGTGGGTGTTCGGTGAACACCTTCGCATTCGAACTTTTACATGGGTTTAAATGTACACATTACAACGTTGCCAAATTGCATGCTACGCCACTGACTGGAGGTTAGCCACCATTACTAGTTGCTTTTATCAAGAGCCTCTTTTTATATTTTTTCTCTTTTAAATGGATGTTTTTAATGTTCCAAGAAAATTACAAAGAGCGGAATTCCATGGCGACCCCCAACTCTCAGTGCTGCCAAATTTCGTGAAATAAATACAAAAATCCCATGAGAATTAATATGTTATAAATGTGTATATTTTTTTGCTAAATCTATTGCAGCACTGACATTCTTCGTTAACCGAGGTAAATTCTCTTGAAATCACAGTAATTTGTATTGTACAGAAAATATCCTATCGAAACGCTCAGGAATTATTGTATTGTAGAATGATCCCTCTCCTTCTCAAAGGGGGGGGGTGGTGGTGTTGTGCGCAATCATTTTCACTTTGTATTATTGAGTTCATGTTGACCGAGTGAACAGGGCTTATCATGTGTCAACAATGGAAGAAGTAAAGGCTAGAGAGACTGTACCTAATTTAAGACTAAAAAAAAAGAGCCGCAGTAATTCAAAGTTCGGTGTCATTTTGCGTGCTTTCTCATAATTTATTAATCCACTCTATGTCGGAAGCGACTCCGCGCCATCGCATCGCTCAAAGTTTCTTCCCGTCATAAAAAAGTGAAGTGTTTCTCTTCTCCTGAGTCGTCTCTCTCAGGCTCTCGGAAACTGCAACTCTTCTTTCAAAAGCTTCCACTTTAAAATCTAGGCACAGTTACCGCTCTGAGGTTTGGAAAATTCTGTTCGGGCTGTTGGTAATTTTATGCTGAAAACTTTCTATGCTTGGTGCTCATTTCCCTCTTTCAGACTTTAATTTCGCAGGAATTCTTATGAAAATCCCCTTTAAATTCATTTGAACTAATCATTTAAAGTTTGTTTCTAATTTGAGAAGCGTTCCATAAAAATTCAAGGTTTAATTTGATATAATGTGAACAAGTACCTTTATTATTTTAGGACGTAAACAATTAGATTAAAGCTGTTTTCACTGTTCATCAAGAGGGTTGATAAAAATAGCAAGTGTGCCGTTCCGCGGAATTCCTAATTAGACTGGAAGCAGGGGTTTGGAGCCGGAGCCATGGTTCAAATCACTTTTTTTGGTCTTTCTCTGCAGATTATTAATAACAATGAAACATAACTTTGACACGTTTTATCTATCATTTGAAAACGGACACCAATTGTTATCGCTCAAAGAGACGTTGATTTAAATAATTAAAGTTCGAATTATTGCAATGGCAGCTCTTTATGCACCAAACTCTTTATTAATTTGAGAGCTGATCGCTGACTGAGAGCTCAGATTGCATTGATTCAAACTCCAAGCGATGAAGTCAAGACATGATTGTGCAGTGAGCGAGAACACTTAAAATATTTGTCAAATGGATCAATCATACTTGTATATTGGTCTTGCAGCATTTTCTGAAATTTTTCCACCGTAAAAATCTCCAAAATTCGATTTTGACCGTAGCTTCTCCGGCTCCAAGTCCCTGCAGGACGGTTTCTCTCTTTTAGACGAGATGGGGCGAGCTAGCGGGATTCGATTTATCATATTCACATGACTGTGTAAGAAACCCTCGGGGTCGTTTGATTTATACGTACAAATCCTATTCGTGCTCACACGGTCATGTGACGTGGTTGAAACCAATGGGATTCATCTATTCCCGCTACCTCGTCTCGTCTCGTCTGTATGAAGGAAATCGGCCTGTCGCATAATTGGAAGGGTATCCTGGTGACGAC
This sequence comes from Trialeurodes vaporariorum, assembly GCA_011764245.1. NCBI lineage: Eukaryota > Metazoa > Arthropoda > Insecta > Hemiptera > Aleyrodidae > Trialeurodes > Trialeurodes vaporariorum. The sequence goes on along the minus strand of VMOF01000369.1, from coordinate 24,699,563 downwards.
TTTTTGAGGATATTTCGATACGTCACAATCAGTGGAGGCTAGTGGAAAAATTGCACGAGCTCTCCCATTTGAACCTTTTGCAAAAATTTCGACGACTTGGAGGTTTGATTGAGCCCTCTCGAGGATCAATTCTTTCTTATCCTGCAGGTGTCTGTGTATGGGTGGCTTTTGTGTGTTTCATAGAAAAGCCGTCAATATACAGCTTGAATAAAAATTTTACACTGAAGGATAATGACCTATATCGGTTTCTTTTCTAGTTTCAACCCTCCTTTTTTCTCTCTCTCACTCTCCATTTCGCGCCTTCATAAGTCCAACTTTTAACGAGCAATCGTTCCAGGAAATAGAATGAAACTAAAACTGGAAGAATTTTATCTCAAATTGAAGTGACGAGAGTCAACAAAGAGATTTAAAGTGTAATTAAGAGATAAAAGTGGTTAGAAAACGTGATTAAATAAACTGCTCTTGCTTCAACGCCCTTGCTCTTAAATTATTCGTAGTTTAAAGGCCTCCAGGACGCGGGGGTGAAAAAGATCTCGCTCTCTTTTTCCACCGGTGTCCTTTCAAATTCTAATTATCTTTGCAGTGCTTCAAACTTTTTGATAAAGACCAAATTTAAGAAAAATAACCGAAACTAGATAAGGAGCTCCTCCATTAACCATAATTTAATCTCGCTCATTCGTTCATCTTCTGTCTGTGCGCGAACTAAAGAAGTAATCACCAGTGCTGCTGCTCGTGCTAATTCAAAGGCATCATGTTGCTTTCAAAACTCCTTCAAAATCTGAGGATGCCATTCCATATCCGGCGTGTACGAATAGTTGATAGTTATCCAACTCGAGATTCGCACAACTACGCATATTGATGTAATCAAGCTTCTCATTGCAATCTCGAGTCTTTCAGAGCTTTCTTCCTTATTTTTGAAAAGGATTCAGGCGATCTCAAGGAGCCTTGGGGGGAATGGGGGGGGGGGGGGGGGCACGCAGAATCCAATCAAAGCTGATTTGATGGATGGGCGCATATTGTGTGTTATGGATCTTCTTTGAGAGGGCGCAGGCGCCTGAATTACGCATGAAAAGAAACAACATTATTAGCTACTCATTTTTCAAGTGAGTAAAAACACTATCGGGAATGAAGCTAAAAAACAAATAAAAGAAATGGCGGAACGTTTCGAAAATTTACATTTCCATTTTCAACCGCAAAAAAAAAAAAACACACTGAAAGACGTAAAAATAACCTAAAAAATTGAGTCGCCGCTCTAACATTAGAAACAGATCTAGAAACAGATTAGTGAGATGTGCATTTAGGAAACTTAGACTACACGCATTCACATTTTTGTGTAATTTCTTTAAAGCATCTATATATTGGTTTTTATTGAGATAATATTCGAAAAAAGGTCCATCAAACAGCGGGTATGCTCTTTCCAGAATAGCATTGTGTTTCAAATTAGGCTTTTGCTATGAAAAAAGTTAACAGATGATCCATCGCTAAGGCATAGATCTGCAGTAGATTCTACAGTGAGATAAATGTTTGCAGATTACTCAACAATTCCAAAAAAGCAAGAAGTCCTTTCCTGAATGTCTAATACGTTGTTTTTGAGTTTCTATTTCACTTTATTTATTTCTTCAATTATTTTTTTTTATTTTTCAGGTAAGAAATTGGAATGTTGCGGCGCAACTGCAGCCCAAAGTACCACTTATTATTATACTTCATAAACATATCATAATTTTCAGAGTAAGTACATTGTTTAGCCATTGTATGTTTGTATTTCTTCAATAATTGTTTCGCTGATAAAATATTTGAAACAAATGTCAAGCATGGTTGTAAGCATGTTGTACCGTCGCGTCGCGTCGGGGGAAAAAGTGATGTCAGGTGACTCCTGCGAAGGTAGCCTGCCAGAAATACTTATCTCAACGAATCTAAGCTCTGCATGTAGCTTACCTAAGCCAAAATCCAAGGATCGAATGTGTTCCGGCTCTGAACCATGCAAATGCGGTGGCCCGTAAATCGAGCCTCTGGTATTTCCTCCTCGCAAAAGCTGTAAAAAAGAACATATCTGTAAGATTTACAAATTCTGAGTATGTTCGATACACTTTTCTACAAAGTGTAAAAACGAAGAAATAATGATGGCAAAGGACGGGGCACATTCCTTATGGGAAATGGCCGAAAGTTGATTTTTTTAAAGGAATTTGTCCCGTCCTTTATTGATTAATGAAACAAAGCCTTTTTGGTTGATTGACGGGCAAAAGATTTCACCCGCCTGAGTTCTTATTTTTCGTTCTATTTTCCAATTCTTTTGGTCCTACACTCGTACCTGTTCGTTTAGTTCCAACTGTTCCAAGTTTTAGTCCTCCAAATTGACGAAAAAAGCGAATCTTTAATTAGCAACTTTTATTAATAATAATTAAAAGAAAAGGAACATGTCATCATTGAGCGCCGTTAGTTAATAATGTAGGCAAACATACTTACCGCACTGAAAGGATACTTATCTACTCATTTATTTCGAGGGTTACACCACAAGACTTCTAGTCAGCGGAGTCTGCGGAGCACATACATTTGGCATTTTCCTCTAAAACTTCGTATCTCATGTGTTGTAACATGAAAACGTTTCAGTCTCTTTTTTACGCTCAAAACTTTGATTCACCATATCTGACCCTGTTACGTTATAGTTTACTCGTTCGTTTGTTTTTATCGCTTTGAACAGACAGTTCAATTTCGGTCGCTCGAAGACAGGAAAAAGAGGGGGGGGGGTATGGAGTTTGTTTTTCGAAACGATAGAGTTGAAATTCAAGTAACATCAATTCTGAACTTTACCAGAGCACTAATCAAACTTACACCGCTTTTTGATACCCCATAGAGAAAAGAGAGTGAGAGACAAAAAATTGACAGCGTTTCTCCGAAGTGTAGGAGAATATCAATATTTATGGGAACTTTCGTACCATGGTCTGAGGCTGAAAAAAATGGTAAAAAATGAGTGAAAAAAAAATCATAGTCTTCGACTGCTTAAGCTTAAATTAAAACTTTCTTTTAAAATTTATTGGTTTAAAGTACTTGTTTAAAACGTTCTCTGTAATTAAAATTGGTCTTGAAAGTTTCAAATTGACGAATTAACGAGAAGTTTACGTTCTGATTTTTAGCCTCTTTTTGACGATCTCAGACCGCAGTGGTGGCTCGTGAAATGCGATATATTGATGTCTGCTCCATTTAAAACTACCGAAAAGTATCGATTCATCGAGGGTTCAATTGCACCCCCTGACAATCGATACTTTTCTATAGTTTTAAATGGAGTAGACATCGATACATCGCATTTCATATGAGCCGCCATTGTCTCAGACCAAAGAGCAAACAAGAGTCACAATTGCATTGAGAGCCAGCGTGGTCAATGCTGATAAGAGTCGGCTTCAGATTGGTTGGAAATCGAGGGAAATCGAGGGTCCAAAGTAATTTTGGCCTTATGGAAATTAACACGAGGTTTTCGTTCCGGGACGTTTATCTCGAAATCTGTGCAAAATTGCCTCTAAACAATTAATACGAATCGATTTAGCAAAATTTTCCGAACAAATTGATAGGTCACAAGTACCAGTATATTGAAAATTCGAGAAGACTGTCTCAGTTGAAAAGTACACATAATAGTGAGTTACTCAAACACACGCCAAGCATGTAATCACACTATTGTGCGTACTTTTCAACTGAGACAGTCTTTCCGAATTTTCAAGAAAGTGGCACTTAGGACCTGTCAATTTGTTGAGAAAATTCTGCTAAATCGACTCGTATTAATTGTTTAGAGGCAATTTTGCACAGGTTTCGAGATGAACGTCCCGGAACGAAAATCCCGTGTTAATTTTCATAAGGCCTAAAATAGTTTGGACCCACGATTACAGCCAATCAGAGGCCAGACCGCGTTTCCGATCCCTTATCTGCGTTGACCACGCAGGTCGCAGGCCTTCCATTCAATTGCGACTCTTGTTTACTCTTTGTCTCAGACCATAGTGCTAGGTTAGGATGTGAGACTGATTCAAATTTTTAAAGTGACTTCATACACAGCAAAAGTACGAGTTTATCCAGGACGTTGTCTTTCTCTCGCTTTACCCATTTGAGCGCACGCATTAGCAAAAGGACAGAGACACTGAGACACTGGCGCAACCAGGATATCTTCCATCTCCCTCATTTCCCATTTGAATGTATAAGTAGGAAAAGGACAGAAGGAGGGGGTTTTATCCCGTTGTCCATCCTTGTCTAACATACGTTTTTTTTGGAGAAAAGAGAGAGATGAAGAAACTCTCGGTGCGCTACTGCACTGAGACAAGGCTTAAAGTCACGTAATACTCCTCCCTCCCATTCTTTTTCAGCACATTTGTTTCAAATGGGTAAAGAGAGAGATGATGACAAATTATTTGATGCGCCTCTATACCGGCTCTATCTCGCAATCACTAGTTTCAATTTTTTTTTTCGATTTTACTCCCTCTGGTGGGTTAACTGCAAAGCAAACGTTTTTCAACGTTTGTGATGTGAGGCAGGAAATGAGACCCTAACCAATACCTGCAGGGCAATTCTTGAAATTGATATATTATGAATAGACTGAATTAGAATGAAAAATGGTGGTTGGTGGTCCAGTGGAGTTGGGTCGCATGGCTGTCAAGTTTATTCAAAATTCGGAATACGCATCAGATGGATTGCCAGTAGTTCTAAGCTTGTCGACAAACTATTGAATACCTGTATTTTAATGTATACCTGTTTCGAGTTTTGAAAACACTTGACAACCACGTAACCCTCATCTGCCAGCCACACCGTTTTATTCAATTTCAGTCGATTCATAATTTTTCGATTCCAAGAATTGCTCAGCTGGAGTGATTTCGGGAAGAACGCAATGGTCGAGATTGGCGGTTTTTGAGCTTTTTGGTGTGATAGGACGCTAAATATATTCTCGCTTTTGTTTCGACCAGTGTTAGTTCAAAAACTATACTTCAGGGAGTGCTGGAGCTAGCGTCAATAAGAGGACACGTTTGATACCGCGTCATGAAAGGAATTTAGGAAAAATTTAAAAGCATCTCTCGAAGCATGGGAGGTTACCAAATATTTTAAGCAAAATGTCAAAACGACGATTTATGATCAGATTGACCATACTAACAAGTGCGTTGAATCATTCCTATTATTTTATTTATTGAAAATATGTTTGTTCATAAACAGAATTCCTGTTACGACAGCAGGAAATTTTTTCTCAGTGTATACGAACAAAATGAAAAATATCACTTTGAATGAACACCAAAAATGACCGGAAACATGTTTCCATTCGCTTTTATAGGAGTTACATTTCTGATTGTATTATTCTATGGTATAGAGTAAAGGACTAAACTTAGATGAAAATCTCCTAGTGGCGGCTCGTGCCATTTGGCAGTCATGTATTTTGCCATCTGAACCTATGCAAAACTATCGATTTCTCAGGGATTCAGTGAATTCCCTGAAGATCGATTATTCTAGAATCCATTGTTGCCGCATTGCTCGACTCGCCTCTACTAGGGCTTGTCCCAGAAAAGATTATATTTGACACTTCTATTGTATGGTTTTCGTGAAAACATCAGCTTCTTACTTCTCCTAACCAATCAGGTTGCCCTATTTGAGGATGGAAGCTGATGTTTTCATTTAAACCTACAGTTGGCAAGTCCAATCATTCTTGGGACAGCCTATAGTAAGTATCTGCGTATTGATATGACGCCACAACGATCGTGCGTTTCAAAGCTTTCATTATAAGTGGACGAGTAAATTTCAGAAGTTTTAGGTATCACATAACTACTATTATTTTCGCTGGTTTCTACACGTTAAAGCCGACTTTTATTTTTAATGTATCCGTAGCAAACTCTTTGCACAACAGCTTCGCCATTTCCGGCTCTCCACTCTCGGACCAGACAGTTAACTCGCCCTATATTACTAATGATTCCTATCCTTCAAAGTCCTACCGCACTATACTGTAATAAGTAGACTCGCACGATTTAAATCAGGGCCCGCGAAGAATGAAATGTGCATTGTCGTCGTTATTCCGCGGGGATTTATTTGTTTTTCTTCTTTTTGTCCCCCTTGCGTTTCCGGTTCCGCCACCACCGCTGCTTGCTGTTATATCCCTTTCATCTCTCTGACGTCACTATACCTTTCGCGCCGAATGCCGCCGTCTTCGTAAATCGCTACTCGCGCGCGCGGTGCTTTATTCTACGTTTGCACGAAAGCTTTGGGCGGGTGTGGTGGGGCCGAAAAGGAAAATGAACCCTTTTTTTCTACCTTTGAGAAAGAAAGAGAGAGAGAGAAAGGGAGAGAGAGAGAGAGAGAGAGAGAGAGAGAGAGGGGGGGGAGAGAGAGGGAGGGAGGGAGAGAGAAAGAGAGAGAGAGAGAGAGAGAGAGAGAGAGAGAGAGAGAGAGGGAGAGAGAGGGGGAGAGAGAGGGAGGGAGGGAGGGAGAGAGAAAGAGACAGGGGGCGATTCAGCGACAAACGTTTGAATCTCCGGGGAGAAGGGTAACGAGAAAAACAGTGTTGCCAGCGGTGAAGAAATGATAGCTTTAGTTTGCTATATACTTCAGTCTATAGAATTTTTTTTTTTTTGACAAAACGACAGCGAGATAAATCTGTAGAGGGGCACAGGCGGGCGTCGCGACGCCAGGGCTGCCGTTTTGCGTATAATCAATGCTATTTTTCTATTCACCGATGATTCCACCGGTTGAAAAAAGATTTACACAGTTCAGTTCAGTGTATTACTGTAATGAACGAAAATACTCTGATCTGTAATCTTTCCTTAATCGGTGGAAACTCCGTTGATTAATTAAAATATCCGCCAGTTTTTTAAAGTCACCGACGACTCTACCGGTTGAGAAAAGATTACATATACGAGTATTTTCATGGATTGCAGTCATACACTGAACTGAACTGTGTAATCTGTTCTCAACCGGTGGAATCATCGGTGAATAGAAAAATAGCATTGATTATACGCAAAACGGCAGCCCTGCGCGACGCCATGGCAAGTGGTATTTTGCAAACTTTTGCTACAGCGTTGTAGAGGGTTGATTTATTAAAAACAATCTCTTGAAAATAACGTTGAGAGCATCAGAAAGCTCTGAAATTCTCTCAACATTTCCATGAATATGCGTTTAACAAAATTACAAGATGGCCGTTGAATGAGCGAGTGAAAACGGTGGAGTCTCGTCTAATTGCAGCTATCTCTATGATGAATCACTTTTCTCAGCTCATTCAATGTGGCTAGAACGTATCTTCCCATTTAGACCTACGTAAAAGCATCGATCGTCAGATTGTTGACCGAACCTCCAATCCTTGTGAGCCATCGATCCTTTTGAGTTATACCTAGTTTAAATGACAAAAAGCGCGGTTGACAAATTGCACGAGCTTCCACTGAACTGAGAAAATTTGAGGCACGCGGCAACGCCGGAAAAACGCTGACTTGCAAATTTTCCTGCGAGAATTATTCATCGGCAAACTGGTATAGATGAGCAGCAAGCACTGAACAGGATATAGTCCTTTAAGAAATATCAGTGTTGCCAAATTCAGTTGGTTATTGAAAATTTTGACATTATTTCAAACGGGAAATGCTCATAATTATACGCAAATCGGAAGCCGAGAAAAATATAGCATAAGATACTCGCCAGGGCATCGTTTAGAAGTAAAGAAAGAGCTTTATAAATGTATGACACAGCCGAGGTAAAATTTATGCTGAGCAAGATTTTCTTTCTATCCTTTTTTTATTTTGCACAAAAGAAGCGCCCAAGATTCGGGATTCTTAAAAACATGGGATTCTGGAATTCAGCTGTCTTTTGCTTTCATTCATGGCTTCGCCCCTGATCCATTTTTGATCCGTTTTTTTCTCCCCGAAAAAGCACTCTCTCTGTGACCCCGATTCTTCGAGTTCTCAAAGGCTCCATACAAATTTTTGATGAAACGGAGGGAGGAGACCATCGCTTTTTGCTTTGCTTTACACGGAATGTTAACCTCTTACATTTTACATTATGGCTTTCCTTGTAACTCTTGATCATGAGCACACTTGTTGATGTAAATAATTGAAAGCTGTTGAAGCTCTGTATTCATTAAAGGATCAAATCAAAGAAATTTCTTGAGCTTAAAGATTCCTCCTGCAGTCAGGGCTCATGAGTGTTTCGCTGATTCCATTATAAACTTAATTAATTCCATGCAAATGGTGAGCCTTGACTTATGTTCAAAAACAACATTCAATACATTGGTATCATCCAAACCTCTCAACAAAAAAATAATGGGGTTCTGGGGGCTGATTCTGCTCTTTTGGACGAGGCAAGACGAGATAGCGGAAATCGATCGTTCCCATTGGTTTAAAAGACGTCATGTGACAGATTTGAAGTCGTTTGAGTCGTTCATTTCAGAAAAATGTCTCCTTCCGTTCATCGAATGACTCAAAATCTGTCACGTGATGCCGTTTAAACCAATGGGATTGGTCGATTCTCGCTATCTCGTCTCGTCTCGTCCAAAAGAGCAAAATCAGCTCCCTGGTGATGGTGGTTTGATTCCCTGTTTATGAAAGAGTCTGATGGTGTTGCTTTCAAAGCGCCTTCAAAATCGGATGATACAATTCCATATCCGGCGAGTAGGAATAGTTAACTAACTCCAGATTTGCGCGTACTTCAGGCGGATCGAATATGCGGGGCCGACCAGCAGCAGCCGAGCCGCCTCGCGCGGCTCCTCCCCTGTTGCATAGTTAATTTTAAAAAATGACTATTAGTGTCCGCAAAATCGTGACATTTCTTAAAAAACGCACATAATAACTTTAAAGTTTAAGGCATTATGGTGGAGCTACGCAGGTAGCGCGGCAAATTCCTGCCTAATTTGTCTCCCTCTCTACAGAAACACCGCGCAAAGAAAAGTATCACATTAGATGGGAGCCGCCCCCCCCCCCCACGATAAATGCGTAGCTCCACCATAAAGCCGGTTACTTTTAAGTTATTTTGTGAGTTCTTTAGTGCATTTCACGAATTTTAGGACACTAATCGTCATTTTTGCTGGTTATTGCGTAAGAATGAATTATTCAATCGCATATTGCAAAAGGTAGGAAGAGCCCCATTCTTCAATGCCTTTTCCCGAATATAAATGACGAGAGAGCCCACAAAGACGGGGTTTGCTCCTCCAAGGAAATCCTCACTTTCTAGCGTTGCTATTTCTTAAGTAGAGCACACCTAACAGTGGAGTGGCGTGCAATTCGGCAACGTTGCGATTTGTCTATTTAAACCCATGAAAAAGATCGAACTATTGGGTATTCGGCGAACATTTTCGCATTCGACCTATTACACTGGTTTAAATGGACACAATACAACGTTGTAAAATTGCACGCTACGACACCTAATGGTTAATAAGTTCTCTATCTGGAAATCAATTGATGTTTGCCTCTCGACCTCGAACTCACGCAGTCATCAGATAAAATTAAATTATGAAAAGCAATGCCTCCGAATTAATTTAACCTAGTGGATTAAAATGAGAAAACTCTTTAAATCATGTCTCTCCGGTATTGGACACGTCTGTAAATAAAAAAAGAACGTAATCAAAAATGTTCCAAGGTCGACAGTGTTTCGTTTATTAATCAAATGAATTGAAGTAGAAAAATTGTCCTACTTTCACCTTTTTCAATTTTTTTTTTTTTTTTTTTTTTCCTGTACGTGGAACAACATCTATCGTTTAAGGATAAATTAATCTCGGCCTCTCCAGTTAATCTCGGAAACCTCAGATTGACGCTTAGCGTGAGCCTGCCCTCTTGCATAATTCAGAAGGTAATTATGGTGATTTTCAATTTTTTCCCTCTTTGATTTTTAGTGTTGAAGCCCTCCAGCCAATTCGCTTGCTCCCCTCTCCCCTCCCACCACGCCGCTCCCTCTCAGCCCACTCCCCAAACCTCTCCCCCGCTCAATCTCACCGTGCCCCTCTATTACTTTATTTTCTATTTTCTCTCTTACTTTATTTTCTCTTTTCTCTCTTCCACTTTTGATTTTTCTGCGTCAGCACTCACAATCAGCTTCCAGCAGAGGTTCGTGAAAATCAAGTATCCCCTTTCATTTGAACATGTGCGAAAGTCGAAAGTATCGATCATTTGGAGGTTTGTTGAATCTTATCAGGATTTCCAAATTCGGTGGGAAATTAGAATTAATTATTCTGAGTCAAGTGGGGGGGGGGGGGGGGGTCCGCAAATGTGAATCCATGGCAAAACTTTTTGACGCTCCCAATAGAACTGCCAAATTTTCCATAAAATATTCGAATTTTCCCTATAGTTTAATGGCAAGTGCGTATCTTCATTGCCAACCGGCAGCATTGACTCCCAACGTTATTTCAAGCGATTTTACACTAAAATACGGAGAGAGAGAGAGAGAGAGAGAGAGAGAGAGAGGAGAGAGAGAGAGGAGAGAGAGGAGGAGAGGAGAGAGAGAGGAGAGAGAGGGAGAGAGAAGAGAGAGGAGAGAGAGAGAGAGGAGAGAGAGAGAGAGAGAGAGAGAGAGAGAGAGAGAGAGAGAGAGAGAGAGAGAGAGAGAGAGAGAGAGAGAGGAGAGAGAGAGAGAGAGAAGTACAAATTACTGGCTGCGACTTTGTTCTTTTCCTTCATTGTGTATTGGTTGATTCAATGTTAAACATCTACTATGTAACAAATGATAAGACAGGAAAATGGAACCGACGGATAAAACTTTCTTCTTTTGACGTTCGAGGAAGATGTCTTCATGACTGCTTTTGCGCTACATTCATCCGCGTTTTTGCGCGGGGCTATTGACCCCTCGTCCACGGGCGAACTTCTCTCGAATGAAAACGCGCAGACACTACAGAGGGAATTTTTGGATTGGCATGAAATGGGATGCACCATTCACTCGGTGCAAATACCTTGCATATCATAGTCTTCGGTTATAAATGTTAACGTCAAGTTTCCCTTCTTAAAATGGAAATACCTATTTACCAAGAGAAGTTATATCAAACTTGATATCTATCTAATATTGTAAAAGCTTGGGCGGTACACAGTAGGTAGAATTTCATCATTTTCTGGACATAACAGAAACAAAAATCGAGATAAAAAGAAATGAAACAAAATTGTAGCCGAAATGCTAAGCGTTTTGAGGTATAAAATCACATCATAAAAATAAAATCGTACCTGAACCTGACTGTAAGAGAGCACGTGAGAAAATATTGTTTATATTCAGCGTATTCCAACACATGAAAGAAACTTCCAATGAAATTCGCAAAGCAAAGTCAGTACGTAAATCTGCTAACAGCAATTATAGCTTTAAGAGCATTTGAAAAATTAAAATTTTATAGCAGTCATGGAGACGAAAGTGTTAATTAACAGCCAAATTTATATCGATAGTGCGAATGTGCTCGATCCTAGCAAAATGTTGTGACTTATTTTTATTTTTCATCTAACTTTCTTGTCGAAAAGACTGCCTCCCGCTGGTCATTTTTTTTATTTTCTCCTTTTTTCACTTTCCTAGTTTTGAGATAATTAGTTTACCCTTTATTCCAATGTAATGCTCTGTCTTGACTTGTAAAATTTTCTATTTTTCCCAAGGTATTTCGTTTTACTTTTTCGCCAAAACTCAGTGGCGGCTCGAGCAATCTGACAACCGTGCACTTTTGCCATTTAAACGCATGCAAAAAGATCGATACTAGGTGAGGCGCTGCGCCTCACCAAGTAATCGATTATTTTACACAGTTTTAAATGGAGGAAATCCATTGTTGCCTAATTGCACGAGCCGCCGCTGCCAAAAGTGTACCAGATTGCGGGTTTTGCAAGAAAGTATCAGCACTTGGAAGTTTCTGAGACTAAAAACGAAATATTTTCGTGTCCAGAAAAAGACATATGTCAATTGACTGTGCGGCAGCAGACGTCTTACGATTCCGTTGCCAGATATCGTTCATTGTTCCGGTGAATCGACGTCGGAAATTGTCGAGCGTCTCGGAAAGGGAAAAAGGACTCCTTTAAAGTCGAAAGAAATTCTTGAATATTTTCACTCGTGAAAACGCATTCTGCATTTCAACAGTATTTCCGATAAAACTAGACAAATGGAGTCGCTATTAATATTGACTCAAAATAAGAAGGAAGTAAACAGAATGACAGGGGAACAAATTGTGTTCTTTATTATTTGTCAAATTTTTGTTTTGATTTTCCCTTTCCTTTCTAGACATTTCTTATTTCTTATTGAGTCGATATTAGGTGAGAAGCTGTGTAAAATTAACGTCCATTTTTTATTCAAAAATAAGAAGAAGACACATTTTTTGGCCCCGACACGGATTGAATCAGCTTGCAACAGGTGGAATACAAGCACTAAACCACGGCTCTTTAGATATATTTCTTATATCTATAGGGATCCTAACTAAACCTAGCTACCACTGGGCCACGCTCACATAGATAAACACAAGCTAGAAAAAGAGCAATATACTATCATACGCAAAAGTTTTGGCAGTCAAGAATTCGAGTGGCGTATCTGCGTGTAATCAAAGCAACTTTCTGTGCTCCATGTGTTGTGTATTCCTGACTGTCAAAACTTGAGCGTTTGCTAGTATACAACAAGAGCGGAGGAATGGTGAGATGAGGAAAAATAATTTGCTCAAAAAGTCGAATTTTCGAATTCAATTTTTGGGGCTTTAAAAGCGCTTATTGGAACGAACAATGCAATACTTTTCTAATTGTTTCGTATAAACTACCAACCTGCAAAATTTTAACAAAACCTAGGATTACAAGTACGGGAGTCCAGGAGTTTACCTTGTGGGTTATTACTGATTCACTTCGCATGAGTCTCACACGAGTTAATTTTTACCGTGGCCTGATCAAGAAATAAAGAAAAATGTGCTCTCTCTTTCTCGGGATTTTTCGCACGACATTGCTGCACATGCTTCCATTCAGTAAGTAATGTCTTCATAGTCTCGCTTTAGCAATCTTCGCGCCTTCGTTCTCTTAATCACCGACAGATCACGCTCGAGTCGGAGTCGGTCGTGGATTCGTCGCCGCCGATCCCATTAATTTTCATTTTGAGAGCTCTAAACGAAACGGAATGTCGGGAATTCCTCATCAAACGCTTGTTTTTGTGTCGGCACTGACACACACTGACACACAAGCGCGCGCACGCCTCCTCATACTCTCTTATACATATAGCAAGTGCCGCGCCGCGCCGCAGTAGTCGAGTAGTCCCCATATCTCGTACACAACTATACCGTCGCGTCGTGGAAGCAAAGTTCAGAATCTTAAGAACAATAGTCGCGGTACAAAGCTCTGAAATTTCAGTGTTTTGTTCATTGTAAGCGGAGCTCTGGGTGTCTGTGTGTGTGTATGTGATTGCGAATGAATGAGTGTCACGCCACGCCGACAACTTGCAGTGAGCAAAATTGACTGCTTTGGTGGCAAAAAATCAGAAAAATACAGAGACAAATAGAGACGGAGCACTACGTTAAAATACATACGGAAGATTTGAGGCACACTGAATTTTCGGGGATTCAACAAAATAACATGTGATTCAACAGTCAACACCTTGAGATGCCGCATGGTGTTGAATGGTGACATTCGGAAGACACGGGGGGGATGGGCGGGAAGTGAAGAGGAGGGTGCTCACCATTCAACACCATGCGACGTTGACTGTTGTTCTGTTGAATCCGCGAGAATTCAGAGTGCCTCTGCTGCAGCCAGTTAGTGCTCCGTCTTTATTTGTCTTTGGAAAAATATCACCTACAATAATTAATCGTTTGAAGTTTTTACGTTCATTCAGGTTGCCTCCTTGAAATCGCGTATCAAGCAAGCCTTAATTACACGTAACAACAATTTCCTTGAAGATTATTATACATCGGAAGTACACAGTAAAAACGCTTTGGTAGCAAACAAAAAAAATCTGACAAAAATCGCTGACAAAATCTTTGGGTGGAGAATGATCTAGAGACAGATGGATCTGGAAAATCTGGTTCTGTACGCCTAACTAGAGACATTATTTTTCTGGGTGAACCAAAGATGTGGTTGGCTCATCCAAAGTTTTTTACTGGTTCTTTTTTATACCAGCAAGGGTTTTGTCAGCGCTATTAAAGTATTTTTTTTTTCGGTGTAAACGTTAGCGATCGATGCGCTCTAATTTTAAGATTTTGAACGAGGAATTAGCGCTTTACTATGGTTGAACTTCAGTGACGAGGCGTGAAATTCGGCAACCATATATTTTCTCCATTTAAATTCACCAATAAAGTCGAACGCTTCAGTTATCGGCGATGACCAGGTATTTCGACCTTTCTAATGTGTTTCAATGGGGAAAAGAAACGGTGCCAAATCGCACGCCTCGCCACTACTGAACTTGGTGATGCGACTACAGCAGCAGTTGCTTACTTGTTTAGAGCGTGCTAGTTGATATGAGTCCGGATATCAAAAAGGCATTTACGACTATATGAGTGGATTTTGAAGCTTTTAAGTGTGTTTATCAGTTTACACGAGATGCAATCTATGGTTACAGAAATGGATCTATGTGTAAAGGGTCTGAATTTAAATGTTTTTAGTAAGCAAATGATAGTGGACTCGGGCAGTTTTAAGCAGGATTAAACGTGGTTTTCTTTTCAGGATTTATAGTTTGAGAAATGCGCTTTAGGTCCGAAATACATCGTTTTAAATCGGAATTTCGTGTCGTGACGTCTCAACCTGCCCTATTTTTAGCAACTTTAAACGAGTTTATTTGGTAAAGCAGGGACGCTTGGGGGGAAGGGGGCATTATGTTAAAAGTCGCATTTTCTCCTGGCAAAAAAAAAAAAAAAACTGGACGTTCAAAGTCCCTAGGACATCCGGAGGACATTATGAAAGGAAATTTTAAATTGAGCTGTAAATGCCTTTTTTTGACCTTGAAAAGATGATCGGCAAAAGAAAAAATTACGAACTTTACGTTCAAAATAATTTTTTTTACCGGACGATTTTTTGACCACAAACTAGGTTATACTTGCCCACTGTACTCTAGCTCGAATTCGCACGCAACTGCAAAAACGTGGAGATTTTATTGCGCATATTTTCTTTGAATCGTCGGGGAACGGAAATGGAAGACAGGACTGGAGGAGAGCCGGAGGGATGTAAAAAGCGCCCCCTGCGAAGAATGTGTCTTGAAGGAACGTTCCTTCGTACGTTGTAGCTGGTAGCCTGTGTGTGAGTGTGTATGTGAGTGTAATACGACGCTACGTACCACTGTGGTCTGAGATCAAAAAAAGTGGCCAAAAATCAAAGGAAAAAAATCATCCAAAATCCTCGTTTTTGACCTTTAAGCTAAATTCAAAACTTTCTAGTGACATTTTTAGGTTTGAAATACTTGTTTTAAGTGTTTTCTGTGATTAAAATTGGTCTTAAAAGCGTTAAATTGAGAAATTGGTGAGAAATTTATTTTCTGATTTTTGGCCACTTTTTGATGATTTCAGACCATGGTGCGTACGTCTAGACGCTGCGCTGCTGGTGCTGTCAAGTGGATGAATGGAAATTTGATTGAATATCACGAGGGTCATAAAATGCAAATGCGAAATTGAGACTTCAGTTGGGTTTTATTTCGCTTCAACAGTTTCTTCGTGGAACTTTTTGGATCTTATCGAAACAAAGGTCGTTATTTAAACGCTGTTCACACACCACCAAAATGTGTTTTGATTTAGCATCTGCTAGAATAGCAAAATCATTAACCCAGTTTTGGAAGAAATGCTTTCAAAATGTTTATTAGAATATCGCAGGAAGTTGTCCGCCCATTTTTCTCAAATATGTTTATCATATTTTTAAAATGCTCCATGGAATGTATCAATGATTGTTATGATATTTTTGGAAATGTTAGATTCATTTTGTTTTGTTTTGTTTTGTTTTTTTTTTTCAAAGAATTGCGCAACGAGAAATTTCTTATCTCTCCCTTTTCTTGATTGAATCACGTATGTTAAACAAGCATTGAGAAGGGAATGGAGCCCCCCCCCTTTCTAATCATTTTATATACATTCAAAGGGGGAATGAGGAAAGTGGAAGAAATCCTGGTCTCCATTGCCCCAAACAGCAACCAAATTTCAAGAATTTACTTAATTTACATCGCCAGTAGTGGTAGCGACTACCTCTTTCACCGAATTATTAATTCGTTATCTAGCTGTAAATGCTTCAATGAATTCTTGGCGAATGAATGAATTCTTCTGCGACAGCGAAAAGTTCTGATACGGAGAGCCCCCCCCCTCCCCCTTCCCCCGGCTCACAACATTTCAAATGTACTTCCACAACCGAAGAATCGAAGCTCACACTGATCCAATTGTTTGCCTTTATTTGTCTCTCTTGACCCCCATTTGAATGCACGCGTTAGATAAGGACAGAAGCGGGAACCAAGGTCACGTGATGATTACTCCTTCGATCCTTTCTGAACTCGTGTTTTTAAGCAGGTAGAGAGATTGGCGGTGGGTGGGGTGGGGGGATTTTCAAATTCTTGGATCCCTCGTATCTGAACCGCGGAGTTTTCAGAATTCACCTCTCAAAGGCGGATCCAGGAATTCATCTCTCTCTCTCTCTCTCTCCCTCTCTCCCTCTCTCTCTCTCTCTCTCTCTCTCTCTCTCTCTCTCATTCTCCCTCTCTCTTCCTCTCTCCTCCCACATTTCAAAATCATTCGTCAGAAAAAGACCAAGATCGGGAGCTAAAGTGACATGATGGCCACTTTTTCTATCCTTTTCTAACTCATGTTTTAAACGCTTGAGGAGAGGGAGAGAGAGAGAGAGAGAGAGAGAGAGAGAGAGAGGGAGGGAGAGAGAGAGAGAGAGAGGGAGAGAGATGATGATGATACGCTTTTTTTATTCAACAAATTATTTAACACAATTAACTTAAAGAAATAAAAATAAAAATAAAAAAAATAAAAAAGAATAAATTATACTTAACAATAGGCAAAAATTAGGGCCCAGAGGCCCTCTCTTACATTTAACCTACCGCAAAGCAAGACTAATTAAATTAAAACTATACAGATTACACTTAATAAAATTAAACGGAAAAGTAAATAAACAAGGTAAAAAAGCATGTACATAGTACATTGGTGAAAAAAAGAGGTACCAATATGGTACGAAATTGGGTAAGAAAAAAAAGCTACAAAATTAAATTAAGAAATAAATTAATAGTAAAGTTATAAAAAGAAGAATTAAAAACTTGATAATATAACCAATTATAGCGGAAGAGAGACAAAGTGGGAGAAGTTAAAGCTGAAAATGCTAACAAGGGGGGGAGGAAAGAAATGGTTAAAAAAATAAGAAAAAAAAAATTAAATGATAATGATTAGTCTCTAGGTAACAGTTCAAGAACGCCTTTCTTGAAAGCCGGCACCGAAAGTTCAAGGCTCCGAAGATGTGGGGGCAACTGATTCCACAGCCTACAACCAGTCACTGTAAAAGACTTGTTGTAGGCCGATGTTCGGTTTGCAGGAAGCTGCAACATCGAGGCGGACCTGGTGGGGATGTTTTGGATTTGCGAGAAGAATTTGAAAGAAGGGTGCAAATAAGCTGGCTCGCGAAACTTCAAAATTTTAAAGAGAAGGGTGAGGAGGAGGAGACGCCGCCTTGGTTCCAAACGCAACCAGCCAAGTTTATTAAAATAGGGCGAGACATGTGCATCACGTGGCAAATCAAAGACATACCGTACACAAGCGTTCTGTAGCCTCTGAATAACAATATGCAAGGTTATAGGCATGTCACTTTGCATAGGACAGGCGTAATCCAAAAGGGGCAAAATTAACGCCTGCGAGAGTGTGGCACGAACAGATCTAGGCACACCATGTCGGAACGTTCTTAACTGCTGCAGCGCCGCAACTGCCCTTCGACTGACATTTGTAACGTGATCAGTCCATGTTAAATTCTCATTGAAAATCACTCCAAGGCTTTTGATGGTGGGCCTGTATGGAATCTCTTCAGTGATAATCTTAAGCTTCGGGATTAGGGATGGATCTAAATGCGACAGCAACCTAGGATACCCAATGATGATGGCTTGAGTTTTCCCTGCATTTAAGATGAGTCCATGATCAGCTGCATAATTACACAATGCTACAATATCGATGTTTACAAGGGCAACGGTGTAATGAGCCATGGATGGAACGAATTTTATATACATTTGCAAATCATCAGCATACACATGATGAAGACAATATTTGAACGATGACGATATGTCAAAGATGTACAGACTAAACAATAATGGCCCCAGAACTGATCCTTGCGGAACTCCCGATGAACATGTTCTCCAACCAGACATTGAACCGAAGTCATCCCTAATACATTGTTGCCTATGACTCAAGTAGGCACGAAACCATTCCACCACACCTGAAGAGAAGTTTAAATACTTGAGTTTAGCAAGCAGAAGGTCATGTACCACCATGTCAAAGGCCTTGGAAAAGTCAAAAGATACCAACAACGTAGCCATCTTGTCATCCATAAAACCACGAATGTCTTCGGTAACTTTTAGAAGAGCTGTTACTGTGCTATGAGATTTTTTAAACCCAGATTGAAAAGGGTCCATCAAGAGAAATTTTGTAAGATGGGTTGTCATTTGATCATGGACTAGCCTTTCCAAGGCCTTTGACAAAGCGCATAACAGACTGATGGGTCGATAATCACCTATTGAGGGGTCTTGATTTTGGGGATCGGTCTAACCACGGCCCTCTTCCACACATCCGGAAAAACAGAATTTCTTAAACTAAAATTATATATGTGTACAAGAATACGAAGAATAGAATCGGCTCCCGCGACTAACATAGAAGCAGATATGCCATCAACCCCTTTGGAATTTTGATTTACCCCCTGAAGAGCCACTCTTATCTTTTCCTTGGTGACGTCAGAAAAAAAAAAACACCGCCGGAGAGACTGGATGTGCCAGCGAATAGCGAAGAGTGGACTGATCAATGAGGATGGGGTCAGGGCGAGGTAAAGAAGTGAACTGTCGATTAAAGTCATCTAAAGGGAAAGGTAAAGGTTCAGATTGTTTTGGTGGTCGAATACCACTGGCTTTGACATTTTTCCAAAATTCTTGCGAGGTCATGCCATCGTGAAAAAGAGATTTGAGATAAGTACACTTAGAGTTTCGAATGACTGTTTTAACCCTATTTCTAAGCTGTTTATAAATGGCAAAATCTATCTCTGATTTAGACCGTCTGTAACGTCGGAAGGAAATATCACGGCTACGCTGAGCATTTTTCACTTCATCAGTTATCCAGGGCGCTGGCGGTCTAGTAACGCGGACAACCCGAAGGGGGGCATGGACATCAGCAACTTTCAGAAAAAGTGAATTGAAAATTTCCATTTTAGTATTGATATCACCAGCTTCAAACACTCCATCCCAGCATTGCTTTTTAAGATCACAGTTAAAAGCTCCGACTGAAAAACGACTGAAGTCCCTATAAGTTACATATTTCTGAGAACACTTAGGAACTTTGACTGAGAAAGCAAGGAAGATGAGATCATGGGCCGAAAGACCAGGAACAGGCGTTTGACTAGAAAATAAAACTTTAGCCGGGTCACTTACAATCATCAGGTCCAACCACGTATGCGAGGAAGTAGTAAGATGAGTGGGATTAAAATTAACGAGAGATAAGTTAGAAGTGGAAAACAAACGGAGCAGATAACTCCTGTCAAAACTATTTGAACAAAAATCCACATTAAAATCCCCCATAACAATAACATTAGAAAAATCAGGAACAAGTTGATGAATATCCTCTTCAAGATGATTCCCAAAGGCTACTTTTGGAGGTCTATAGACACATCCAATTAAGGTGGATGAGGAGCCAGAGCGAGAGCCTACCTCGAGAAATAAAAATTCAGGTTTACCATGGGAACCATCCGAAGAGCTTAGAATTTTCACGCGTAACCCATGTCTAACGTAAATCGCGACACCCCCACCCAGCCTACCAACCCTATCACAACGAAACAAAGAATATGCAGGTAAAGATACGAACGATGAGTCAATAGAATCAGTCAGCCATGTCTCACTTACACCTATCACATCGAAAGTTCCACTACTAAATATTTGTAAAAAGTCAGCAAAATGCGCCTGAACTAACAGTGATTGAGCATTGACATGACTAACTTTCAGAGACTCACCAACTCCAAGGAAGGCGTCTGATAAATTATTCCTGTTGACTCTATTTGCCATAAGTGACAAGTTAGTTAAAAAAAAAAAAAAAAAAAAAAAAAAAAAAAAAAAAAAAATTGTCAGGGGGGGATCTAATGACATCTAAATAAAAATTCAAAGCAAAAGAAAAAAGAAAATTGGCGGTAGGGGCATGTAATTATATCTAAATAAAAATTCGAAAAAAAATAAATAAATAAATAAATAAATAAAGATTACAGAACACAAACAAAAAAGTTAGATAGGATGAGCGTAAACATCTGCATAATTACAATTCATTCAGTTTTACCAGAGGATGCAGTTTCCTTTTCAGCGGATAATGAAGGCGTTACAACAGAGAGTACAGGGTTGCCAGTTGGATCAGCCGTCCCACTAGTAGTTGCAATTTTTGAGATTTCCGAGATTTCAGTTACAGGCGCTTCGGTTCCGGAATGATCAGCTGATACAGGATTTCTTGCTAATGACTCCAAATCTGATGGTTTTTTTATTGAGATGATTGCTGAGTTGTCACTTTGTCTCATTTTTATTTCACCGTTGGGTGTCACCCACAGCCATTTATAGCCGAGTGATTTCTTCTTTAGGTTTGCCAGAAATCGTAACTTGCTTCTATATGCGGTGAGGCTCGGATAAATGTTTACGCTTCCTTCACCGTCCAAGGGGAGGTCTAAATCACTGCACGGTAAAAACCCTTTGATGCGCTTCTTATGTAAAAGGTCAAAAGAATCAAATCGACGAACAAACTTAACTACTATCGTCGCTGGTATGCCATCTTTTCGATACCCTAATCTATGACAATAGTCAATGGCGTTGGGAGCAATATTGACTTTTAGCGCTCGGCCTATACTTGAAACTATTTCGAGGGTTTCTTCAGGTGTTTCATTTTCTAACTCCGGTACCCCTTTTATTTCCAGTGTGTTTCGTCTGCTGTATTGCTCAGCGATATCATTGGCGGATTCAAGTTCTGCACATTTGTTGACTAAACCTTTGTTTTCGAGTTGTAAGAGGTCAATGTGCTTGCGAAGACCGATTATTTCTTCGTTTTGGGTTGCGATTTTACCAAGCACTTCAGTGACTTCTGCTCTGAGAGACCTTATTTCACTAAGCAATTCAGTTTTGACATCTGCCAAAAGATTTGTCAACCTGGGAGAGCCCACAGCGGCAACAGAGGTGGAGGAAGAGGATTGTTTATTTTGGTTGATGTTTTGTCCGCTGTGATTAGTGTTCGATAACCTTGATGTACGGTGTAAGTTCGGTGAGTTCGATGAGTTCGATGTATCGTTTTTCCCGCACTTGTCACAGGTCCAGTTTGCCACTTCTTTTTTCTGTGATAAAAATTTTTCTGAGGTTAATCCAACACATTCAATGTGAGCAACGCGTTGACAAAGCGAACAAACTACTCGGTACGCGTTGTGTCTAAACCCAAGTCCACATTTGCCACACTTCTGACTAGCTTTTTGTAATTTAGAGCCATTCATACTAAGATAATAGAAAAAAGACACTCGTCGCGGTAACTTGGCAACTCAACGCAAACGCGGACGCGCACGTTAAGATGAGATGAGCTCAAAAATGTCAGCAACGGCTCTGCAGATAACAAAGAAGTAACGGGAATGAGGAGAAGTAGACAAAATGTACAGAGACTAAAATAATATGGCACTGGTTTTACACTTGTAACTACAAATTCAATTAATCATAGCTTTAGTAACAATGATCGTAGAAACAAACTGAATACACCACCGTAATGAGTGTTAAACACTGAAAAAAATGATGCACAGCACAAAAAAAACGAGCAAGTATAACTAGTTGAAAAGTTGCAAAAACACAGAGACAGAGACACAACAGAGAGAGAGTGGGAGAGAGAGAGAGGGAGAGAGGGAGAGAGAGAGAGAGGGAGAGAGAGAGAGAGAGAGGGAGGAGAGAGAGAGAGAGAGAGAGAGAGAGAGAGAGAGAGAGAGAGAGAGAGAGAGAAGGAACCGAATTTCTACGGATCAGCGTGTGCCACCTCAAAGAAATTGCGGTCGAAGGAAAGAAAAACATGACGGCGGGGTGGGGGTTGGAGGACACGAAATAACGAACATAATTATAATTAAATTAAACTGGGTGAGGACGGTAGAGTTTGAAGGCAAAGAGAGATACATCCTAAAAAAGGAAGGATTTGATTGGTGAAGGGGGAGGACGGAGCTCAAGATTTTCAGGAAATCCGCGGCTTCGTTGTGACTAACTGAAACCAATCTTATCAGTATTCGGGAGGGTTTTTTTTTTTTTTTTTTTTTTTTTTTTTTTTTTTTTTTTTTTTCCATCCCCCTTCTCCTTGACAGGTTGGGAGTGGGACGTGGGTGGTGAGAGCCGGGTGATCCAAGGGATGAGTGAAGAGGCGATGAGGGGCGGAGCGGTGAGGGGTCGAAGGGGGGAACTCCATTCAAGGAGTTCGTCTTAAAAAGCGCCCCCGCGCTTGGCCCTCTTCGTTCGAAGGAAACATAGCGCGAGCGCTCAAAGGTAGCCATATATATGTATAGACCGCGCGCTGATATCATTCCCTCGCGATATAGGTCGCCAGATTTAGAGCTGTACCTTTAATAATCTTCAAAAGTGTTTGCCCGTTCCGTTCGCTCGTCCATTCGTCCGCGTGAACAGCGTTGTCAGATTTCGCCCGGGAAATTCAAAATTTCCAGAGCTGATATCGCTTCGTGTATTCAGACGGTTTTAGTTGTGCGTTCCAGACTATCTCTATCACTCTCACGTGACCCTTGAGTGCTGCTCTCTCTCTCTCTCTCTCTCTCTCTCTCTCTCTCTCTCTCTCTCTCTCTCTCTCTCTCTCTCTCTCTCTCTCTCTCTCTCTCTCTCTCTCTCTCTCTCTCTCTCTCTCATCTTTAAAATCGTGTACAGTACATTTTATGTGAATCTCCTGAGCAGAAATGAATTGAGGAGAAGTTCTCTAGAAAAATTATGTAGACAGTCTGACCACAAGTGCTGTCTGTCCCTCTCTGAAATCTAGTTGGCTGCTAAACTGTCGAGAATAATTATACATACAACTCTACATATTCTAAAACTAGTGCAAAGATGCTATAAAACCAGTGAGGGGGGCGCTTTGGGGGTTCAAGCCCCCCTTTTTTGGAAAAGGGCTTAAAAAAAGGTAGAAATCAAGGTCGTAACACCCGAAGCCACCGCTGTAAGAAGGAGAAGGGCTTAAAAAAAAAAAAAAAAAAAAAAAAAAAAAAAAAAAAAAAAAAAAAAAAAAAAGTATTCACATTTTTTTAAGCTCCCCCCCCCCCCCCCCCCCACTTTTGAACCCAAGGACCGCCACTGTATAAAACCATGTGCCCTTGATTCTCATTGTATTACTCGGTAGCACTGGTAGACAACGATTTGAAACTCCGCACCGAACAACCGCTAAACGATGCATCTCGATGCATTCCGAAAG
The DNA here is from genome assembly GCA_011764245.1 of Trialeurodes vaporariorum. Lineage (NCBI taxonomy): Eukaryota > Metazoa > Arthropoda > Insecta > Hemiptera > Aleyrodidae > Trialeurodes > Trialeurodes vaporariorum. The sequence continues at coordinate 24,676,054 of VMOF01000369.1, read as the reverse complement.
CAGACACCGCTACTTGCGTCAGACCTTTGAACCCTACACTTAAAATACCTAACCTCACCTCGCCAGGGAATGCAATACTCATCGCACCTTATACATATGTCAAATGGCATATTGTGCCTTGCGTATTGCATACTCTCGTCCGGGTATCTTTGTCCTCCGCTGTAGTACGAGCGACTCTCCCTCTTCGACACTTTATTCATCAATTGATGCGGTGCGATAAAACGTCGACACTGAAATTCGGCATCGCAATATCGCAATAAGTTAGTTTAATCCGACTTTCTAATCGCGATCGTTCCTGTGGTTCTTTCATGCAAATTAATCAACGTGAGCCTCTGGTTACGTTTAGAATAATCTCAGCGCTGACCTTTGTCGGGCCTTGGTATCGATTTTTCTCCGGCGGCAGAGAAAAAGACGGAAGAGGGGAGGTCGTTAATCTCTGGAATATCGGCGACAGCCGAAAAACGGAAGACAACGCCACAATAAGAGAGAGAGAGAGTAAGAAGAGGTGCGAAGAGAGAGAAACGAAGTGGGGGGGGGGATTCGGTGTGAGAATCGGTCGGTGCTGTATCTGTCGACGAGGCGGTTTTGCAGGGAGGAGATCGGTGCCGATGGAAGGGGATGGAGAAAGAGAAAGAGAAGAGGGCGCCCAAGAGAAGAAAAGGTTGCGGGAGAGAAAATTGTCTCTCTCCGTGAGAATCGAATCTCCGTGGTGCTGGTTCAATTGCTGTAAGCGCAAGGCCGTAAAGGGGGGTTAGTTGCGACCTACGATGGAGTAAAAAATGGTGACGCCCAGTCTTAATGACTAAACGATAAACTGTGCGGTGGAAATCTAGAGACGTTGACGATTTGTTTACTTTTAAATCGCAGGAATTTGTGGGTCTTTGAAAACTTTTGCTGTAGACTGTTTTAAAAAGTAGCGGGAAATTCAAAACTGACAAATCAGATGTCCGTTGAACGCTTATGAGAAACATTTAAACCTATCAAATTCATGGATTTTAAACTACCCGCTCGTCACTAAAACAGTAAACAGGGTGGATCAAAAATCCCTTCTCCCGGCTTAACTTTTGAGCAGTCGAGGAAGGGACTTTTGTTACACCCTGTGTATCGATACGGAGCATGGGTGACTGTCGCGCGTTTTTGCTCCAGCGATAATGCGCATTGATTCTCTTGACGTACGTCGTACATATACATTTCCGAGGAAAAAACGATGCGCTTTTGAAAAATTTACAACATCCACCTTTTAATTCAGAAAATTACTTCCATTTCGAGCAATTTGTACTCCACGGTACCCTATTTTTACTGACTTAATACTGTATAGACGGAACCACCGATTGTATGTAAACAAACCTCAATGAATCTCATCATTAAAACGACACAATGTTAGATTTTGCATGATATTGAATTCATTTCCTGCCTAGTTTTTTCCCCTGGTGTAGCAGGCAGATGATTATGAAAGATACAAGAGCTTACCTAAACGAAAGATACAACGTTTGGAGGCTGTGTAGATGTTTACAAAAAAAGCGGTATTCCGTCTACGTAAGATAGGATGCAATGCCGGTGGAAATAGTGTGTAAATTCTGTGTGTAGTGTAGCGTGCGAGTTGTTTCTTGAATTAATTACAGGGGCTCAATTTCGGGTTCGGCGTGGGGGAGGCAAAAATCTGATGACGCTTTTTTTTGCTCATCAATAGACTTCGTTCCCGTTTATGAGCCTGATCTCGAATCCTGGGGGGGGGGGGGGTCTATTGCCCACCCTGCCCCCCCCCCCCAAATGACGCCACCGATTAATAAATGAGTGAATTTTGAAAATTGTTATTACTTATATGCGCATCGTTATTTTCGCGGAATTTTAAGTCAGACTCAAGTTGCGATATTACTGTAGCAAGACTTTGATTGTTTAGCAGCTTTTTCGAGTCATAAGCAGCCGAAGATATTATAATTTAGTTGTTTAGAAAAAGTGAATAGTGTGGATTTTAAAGAAGCAGTGTCGTAGCCAGGAATTTTTCTGTGTGGGGGGGGGTCCGGGGTTCGAAAATTGTCATGGGGAGGGGGGTCCAAAGATACTAATTTGGTAAAATTTGTCTGAAAAGGCAAAAACTGACCTTTTTTAGGACACATTTTGGTGTCATGGGGGGGGGGGGTATAGACCCCCTTGGCTACGCCACTGTAAAGAAGAGTGTGTTTTCCAATTAAAACAGGCGTTTCTTAGAAGTTTCTTGTTTGATGAAATAGTCAAAATTTCGTGAAAATCGATTGATTTATATTTACTACCACTTTTTGAGTGCATAAAACGAGAGCAACGAGCATTACCTACATACATACGGTCAGCGACGATAGCATAAGGTGCTTGCGCTACGCGACCAGCACCTAAAAATTACGAGCGAGAGCTATTTTTTTCAAGTCGAGATTCTAACTTCTTACTTGATTCTAACTTTTTGGAAGGAATTTGAAGGTTATTATCAATAGTGCATTCACCAGTTTCTACAGTTATTCGCTCTTAAAATTGCTGTAAGGAAATATTAAAAAATACCCTTCTTCTGAAGAAAAGAAAGCCTCTTTCATTATGCTTGTTCATCATCTCTGTCCAGCGTATTTGCCGCCTTTTCGATTTAAACAGGTAATAAAGGGCTTAATATTCGTAGAAAACCCATTTAACAAACAAAACTGGCTACGCATGAGGCCACGAGGGTCACGGAAGAGTGAGTGAGGTAGTTTGAAACGTCGATCGAGTTTTCTCACAGCCGATTATGTGCCGATGAATTGTTGTGATTCTTGGCTAAGCGTTGGCTTCGCACTAAAATCGTCTTTAGCCGTTGCATTTGTTTTCTTTTATTGGGGACTGCGATGTTTCCCCCAAATTTCCTGCAATTATTTTTCGCACCAAGTGAACTGTCAGCCGTTCTCCCAATACGTGTACACCGACGTTCGACTGTTAACCACACATTAAAAAATTAAAGTGAAACTGTGACGGGAGTTTCTCGCATCATCCGCACTTCCAGTGGCGGCTCGTGAAATGAGATACATCGATGTATACTAGCCATTTACAACTATAGAAAAGTATCGATCGACAGGGGGTGCAATTGAACCCCCAAGAAATCGATACTTTTCTATAGTTTTAAATAAAGTGGGCATCGATTTATTGCATTTCACCAGCCGCCACTCACTGTTCACTTCCTCAAAATATTGACAAAAAAACCAAATTACATTTAAGAGCAACTGAGGAAAGTATCTGCTACAAATTTCAGAGAGTGAGGGACGTGAGAGTGACGCCTGTTTTTCCTCAAATGCTCCAAAATAGAATTCGATATTTTTGTTTATATTTCAGGGAAACATAGATGCAACTGGACGTTAACCTCCTACATAGTTTCTCGTATATTTTGAAACTATTGAAATGGTTTTATTGCGTTGTCAACAGTTGAATGATGACGTTCGTAGCAACGAGAATAGCTGGTTACAAGCGAAACAATTTTCACTATGGCCAGAAAGCGTCTATTTGCATTCATATGTCACCCCAATAATTGAAGTGTAACGTCCTAGTCCTTGCAGAGTCCTTGCATCCTACGAGAATCGAGACAAAACGAGCGAGTCATTACACGCGCCATCATTGAAATCAAATTTCCACTCAAACAACTGGTAATGGCCAAAATTACAGACCTCGCGCGGACATGAAATCTTCAACTACACGTTTTGATGCGTCTATTGACGATATGAGAGGATCTTCCAGCCAATTTTAGACATCGTTTCAATGCATGTTAATTATGAATAATAGCTTCAACAACTCTCAACTTTCTTTTCGGAACAGAGGCTGACCCAGAAACTTGCGTTTCTCCCTCCCCTCTCTCTCTCTCTCTCCTCCCTCTCTTTCTCCTGTAAATTCAGATGAATGCGTGCGTTATAAGAAGATGGAAAGAAAGCCAGGAAAAATCGATCCATCGATCGAATGACTTTGGCCTTTACCTCTGAGTCCTTTTCTAACTTATGTGTTCAAATTGCGAAAGAGAGAGACCGAGACCGAGGGAGAGGGAGAGAGAGAGAGTGAGAGGGGGGAAGAGAGCAATGTAGCTGCCTTATAGAATAGTGTCGTGTAACTTTCAATATGTCCTTGCATTTTGTCCATTTAAGCCCATGCGAAAGGTTGCATTTAAGGGTTTTCACGTTCATCTTTAAGTTTGATCTTTAATCGTAAGTTGAAATGTACAAAATGCAACCAATGTTGTGAGGAACTATCAATTGTATCCGTGTGAATGTCACTAAAAACGTGGAAATATTTATTTTACCCTTGGATGTTCCCTATTTTGTGGAGCAATATGGATGGTTAGTAATGTTAGTATACTTGCAGCACGATGGTTAAGTAATTAAGGACATTCCAGTATTCTTTACAGTCATATGTCGTGAGTACTCATAGGCATAAGTGGTTTAAAAAATTCGCGATTCAATGTTTATTTCTTAAACACTCAAGGTGTGTAATTTCTAGTGAAAACTGTCGTGTTTTTTTATTTTTTTTCCCCCCCGAAGAAAAAAATTTACTAACGATGTCGGCGAAAAGGACAGCAATTCTTAAACTCTTATCAGAGAGTATGAGGTAATTTTTTTCTAAAACGAAAAATCATTTATGAGAACGCCTCCTTCCTCCAAGGGAAATTTCCATTTTTTCAAATCCTATTCTTCCCTCTCCGCGCGATTTCGATCACTGCGCGTCGAGGGGTACCGGGTTGTCGCGGGGGATGCTAAGGGGTCGGTCGGGGAAGGGGGCAGGAATAGAAGAGAGTTCAAGTTTAATCGAGCGGGCGCGCGGCCGAGGCGAGGCGAGGCGAAGTTCGGGAAAGCTCGGGATGCTGTAGAGAGGAAAAAGCTCCAGTACGCAACTCGAGAGAGTGAGATGAACCGCTAGCGCTCTCCGGTGGCCGGCTCTGCAAACCGCGGCTCGCAGCCTCCCTCGCATCGAGACGGGACCGAGATGAAATGCGCCCCAGTTTAAGGCCAGCTTTCGTCACGGTTTACATAAAAAGCACAACATACAAAAAACAACGGACGATCCGACTCGCAAAAAGAAACCGAAAAATCGCGTCTTTTTTCTGAAAAGCTCGGACGCCGCGTAAGATGTCGTCCTCTACTGAGGACGGCACAACGGCGGTTGGTGACCTGAACGCGGGTGTTGTCGGTGGTGGTGATAAAGTTTTACAGGATTCGAACCAAGGAACACCCAAGTCTACGGACAACAGCATCAACGGGCATACGTCACCGACGAAGGATTCCAACGTCGAAAGCAATGTCTCGCTGGAAACTCAAGTCAAAGGTCTGAATTAGAATATAAAATAAAAACTCATCTTAATTTTTAAGCGATACTTTCAATGTGTTCGTTCGCAGTGCTCGCGCGAAAAATCAATGATATCCTCCCTGCTTCGGCAGGCGACGAACGGGCAATGCGCCCCAGACCTAACGTAAACACAATGTCGCCTGTACCACAAACGCTCTCCCTCGCTGCGCTTAACCTACAAAACTCGTTGTTTATCATTCGTGTTGTACCACCCCTAAAGCTGTCCTTTTCATTACCTCTTGTTTTCCTTTACTCGTTGAATTGTTACTTCAATATCAACGGAGTCTGTGTTTCTCTGGCCTAGCAAATGGAGAAGGCCTGGTGTTTTGTGCATCACGAATAAATGTATTGATTCGCCGACACAAGGCTATTCCAGCCTACGCCTCTTTGACCGCCAATGTTGTTTTTAGCGCGTAGTTTCCTCTTTTTCAATCTTGTTGATTTATTTTTTGATTTATTCTAAACCATCTCAACCCTTTGGATCAGAACTGAGATTGAAACCAGCTCTGAAAAAAATTGCCGTGTCTATCAAATTGTGTGATAAAATTAGGTCTAATAATTAAGAAGTGTTGATTTGCGTTTAAAATACTCGCACGAGTGAAATACGTATTATAATACGCAAAGTGCAATATTGGAGGGTTTTGGGGGTTTTGGAGAAGCTGGATCAGAGTTGTATTTTCATCTCAAAGTCAAATGAATTTTTGTCATCAAAATCGTGTTTCGTGAGAAGTTTCTTATTCATAGAAGTTCCTATATGCTTTAAACACGGATTGAAACCAGTTTGGAAAAAAATCAATGGGCCCATTAAATTGTGTGCTAAAAACTAGGTCTAACAACTCAGTTGTGTTGATTTGGGCTTAGGCTACATTACACGCTAGGCACGCTATCGAGGCCACATCTGAGCTCTAATTTCATCACAAAGTTAGACCTGATTTGAATTTTGACGCGCCAATGTTTGATTCTAAAATAATATTGGTCTTCAAAAGTAATTTTTTTTTAGAGCATATTTAGTTACAGAAATTCCTGTAAGTTTCACATCGTTTGGTGTTTATTTGGGGATTTAAACGGGAACATCTCTGAAGTGCTTGAGTAGCATTTGATGTTTACCAATTTAAATGACACTGCGCTGCATTGTCTTTTAAATAAAACTCTTTGGCAACAGTAAAACTTCAGGAGCAGTTGCATTTCGACTTTCTCCAAGTGCCTTAGGGTTTTTCACTTGAGGATATGTAGGATTATACTATTCAAAGAATTGTTTTTTGTTTGTTTTTGTTTTTGTGAGGTCAGTCTTCGGAACTGCGCTGCGTGCGAAGGATCGAGAGAGAGACCATTGAAAATTAGATATTGTTTGAATTCATTTCTAAAAATTGTGTTTGAGTTGCAAAGAAATTTTGAAATTGAAAAGTGGAAGTGGAGGTGTGAAGTGGTTATGAAGTAAAAAAAAATTACCAGGGTTTATCGGGAAGTAGAACTCTCATTTTTTATTTTTTTATTTTTTTTTTCATCAGTCTATGCTGATGGCTTAATAATGAGTGAAAAAATCTGCAACACTGGGTAGGAGCCAAGCGTACAATTCAACCAGTTTTTAGAATTGACATGGATCAAAAACTTGCGTCAGTACGTAAGTTTTGTGTAGATCCACCCCAAAAAATGTCCCTCCACCTTCAGTATTTAGAAATTGACGCTGTACAATCAGGCCCACTCCCTGATAAAAGTTTTCGGCGGTCAAAACAATCATTCTCGTTAGACTGATATTACCTGGATACCGTAGAAGTGACCTGAGATCTATGATAAAAATGATGCAAATACAGATGTAAGATGATTTCCACTATATTAACGACGTGAATGCTTGTCGCATCTCGATCATTGTCAAAGTAAGTGCGTGAATTGCGAATTTCATTGATGTTGTAGTTTGTGCGATTATCTGATTTTTGACCGAGTAAAGCAACTCCTCCCGCAGACCTCATAGATCTCAGGTGACTTGATAATCTTGATTACCATCTATAGATTTTCTTGATAATATTAACCCAACGGGAGCGTTTAATTCAACTGCCCGGACTTTCCACCAAACAGAAGGCCTGATCATGCAGCGGTAATTTCTAAAAGCTGAAGGTGGACGAAAATTTTTAAGGCAGGTCCTCAAACAATTACTTATCAAGGTAAATTTTGGACCAATCTTAATTCCAAAAAAGCATTGAGTTTTTGAGAACCGTTGCAACATTTAAACTAATTCTATCATGATTAGACCCTGAGAAATAAAATAGAGAAACTTAATTTCTGAATAACTCTCGCACATCATTTGACAGTGTTTAGATTTGAACTGCACATTTTGCCTTGCATCGTGAGATCCTAGAGTTTTAAGCGTGAAAAAATGTCAAGTATGATAAAAACAAACTACCCTTCAAAATTGTGAAGGAAGAACTTTTCGAAAGTTTTTTTTTTTTTTTTTTTTTTTTTTTTTTTTTTTTTTTTTTTTTATAGGAAGAAGAAAAAGGAGCCAATAGTATGTTAAAAAGTTCAAAACCTCATCTATTCAATGACCATTAATGTAAATATTCATAATAAATGAATGTGAATTTTGGACAAAAACTTCTGAATCTCAAACGGAAAATAAATTGAAGAGAAATTGAAAATAAATTGAAGAGAAATTGGTGGGTTCTATAACCAAGTTCAAAACGCTCATCGATGCTTTAGCCCTCTCAGTATCAAATGCATTTCTCAGTCAAAAATGGAATTTTGACCTAGGTAGGAATGGTAGATCTGGACGAAAATTTCTCACCTAAATTGGTGTGCATATAATTTTTTCTTTATATTCTCTAAGGATTTATGTTAATGATTGTCCAGAGTCGTGCGGATACGGTGAGCAAAAGGGTTTATGAGTGAGACTTGCCGGAACTTTTTCCCTGAAAAAAAAATGACCAGTTGACATCAGTTGGTATCAGATGAAATCAGGCTGAGGTCAGACTGATTTTAACTGATATCAACAACTGATGTCAACTGGTCATTTTTAGTAGGGTTTAAAGTCCATATTTTTTTTTTTTTTTTATAAAAAGACTTCAGGCTTTTAAGTTGTGGAGTCGTTGGAGGAAGAATAAGTTATAACGACGCAAAAGAAATGCAATTACCATAAATCATTTTACCGTGTCATTAGGTTAACACAACTCACTTATGGTTCTTTCTTTTTGCTCAAGAAGGCCCAGAAAATACTGGGGTAGGATTTGCAATACCCAACGCAACGCACTAGATACCTTTCATGCACTCGTATGACGTAGCCAACGCTTTATGTCTTGCAAACCACATTCATTATTCAAGCATCCTTTTCCCCGCGAGTCACGGAGTGAAAACGTAAGTACATTTTATGAGCCTTATCTGCGATAATCAGCATTCTAGTTTTATAGCAAATAAGGGAGCAAGTGAGGTAGCTAGAAATATGTGAAGGATTTTTTCATGATCCTTTTATAATTCAAGGATACCTGGTTTGCGAGACGAGATTTTCACGTTTACAAGCAGTTGGCATAACATAATCCTGCGTCAATTTTGATGCGATACGCATTACACGTGAGAACCTCAAATACTCATCTTTTCCTTTTCTTTTGTTTTCTTGAGACAGCAAATAAGGTTTGAGCTACGTGCAATGCAGGTGGAGTCAAATCGTCGACGTCAAAGTTATCTGCACAACTACTGTACAGAATTTTTGTCCGATGAATTTGAACTTTTAAAATGCGTGACTTGTGGAAACTAGAAGAATATAAAGTTCTTTTCAAGAAATATAAACTTCATCGCACTTTCATCAATCGCTCGAAAACAGAATCTGCACACTCCTCCGCAAACAGAAATTGATGTCAATGATTACACTTCGGATTACTGCAATCGAAGCTCTTAAGGGAGCTCTATTTGGGAGCTGATTCGGATTTGAGCTTCGATTGAAATAATTTAACCCTTTAATCTATGAAAATAATTTCCGACTGTCCTGTGGACACTCGCAATCAAATTTGGGGCGGTTTTTTACTGGTCTTATAGCATTTTAAGTGTCTCACTGACATGCCGCGAGAGACGCAAAATTCGAATTTAATCATGACTCCGGCTCCGAGTCCCTGGTTCTTGGCCCTTTTTCCGTTAATTACCTAGGTGAAAGATTTTCTTAGAACATTTTTCTTTTCGTTCAAAACTACAGATAGTCACGAATGGTTTTGAAAACCGAATAAAGCCGAATGTTGCAAAGCACGAATTCTCAGGTATTTTAACTTAAATAATCACGATGAACGCGCAAAGAACCTTCAAAATCTTTTCAGAAAGGTGTCGGTGCCGATTTTTAAAATCCAGAGATTCAAAAATTGCGCTCGCAATTTCTTCACCATCATAAACAAGCATCTGCTAGGTACCAAGTCTAGTCACTGAACGTAGAACTGCGCGAAACGCAACTTGTAAAGACGAGAATAACCGAAGATATATTTATAGCTATAATTCTTAGCTATTTTTTCAAATATGTTAATCTCTGTCACTCTCTCTATTTTAATTTGCTCTGTTTGGTAACTGAACATGGTGACAGTCAATTGTTTGTTTGGTAGTGTAGAAAAATCGAGCGCGTTCTTTAAATTTACAGATTTTAAAAGCGGCATTTACGACTTTATGAGTGGATTTCCAAAGGTTTTCAGTGAGTCTAAACAGTTTCCTCCCCTTATTATAATCCATAGAATTCATGTTTCCAATTTCTGTAGCAAAAGCATGGAAAATATTCAGTGTACAATAGAAAGTATATGAACGTATTCTCTAATGAAATGCTACTTTTTCCGATTGTATTTTACAATCTCTCATTAGTTCAAAAACACCCATTGCTTAAAAAAATTTCGTTTTCAAATGAAAACCGTGGATGTACTGTGCCATATCGTTGATTCTAAATTATTTGCATGCACCAACTCAGCATAATATCTGATCAGATTAAGTCTTTAAAATGTGAGACTTCGGTGGACCAATAAATCTCCCGGTCTCTAGATGCTCTTAAATCCATCATGAAATTCGGCTATCAGTTAAATTTATCTTTTAAATTAAATGTTTTAATGAGCGTTCCATACCACCCTGTCAATTCTAAAATGCCCTCGTCGTAAAATTAGAAAATTGAGTTCGGATGCAGGCGAGGCGGTGGCACGGCGTAATAAAACGTCAAATTAAATACCCTCTACTGAAAAATTAATTAAGATCAAGTCGTTATGTAATATGTGCTCGTAAAACAATAGTGACCATTTTGTCGGAGGCCTGAAAATTTCATGGTATATCTTTGAGACTTTATTTTGATGCATATTTTACGACCTTTGCGGGGTTGGAAGGAAGAGTTCTGAAACTGACCGGAATTTTGTTTATGCATTGAAATTTTGTAACTGGACGAAATGTGCGTTTTGATAGACCTTCAAAAAAGTTTCTGAATGAAACATTTTGCGCCATCTTTTTTTCTTTTTTTTCTTTTCGAAGTAATTATCCCTACTGTGAAGTACGATGGCCGAATCCAACAACTACCGCTGTCTGTATAAGGGGTTGTGAGAAGGAATTATTTCTGATTAAGGAATACTGACCTAATTCCAAAGAGAGTGGTTTTGTTGTAAACTCATTTACGAAAAACTAGCGGAAAATCTCGCGGATAATGTTTTTGAGAAGGTGAGTTTTCAACAAGGACGCTCCTGCTCGTGCATTTGTTGCTCTGTTTTCTCGTTTTATCTCCGTAACAATATTGCCAGATTTCACTATAAATTACGAAATTTTACATTAAGTTAAATGGAAAAATCGGATAATCATCTGAAAATTTGCAAAGCTATTCTCTAATTGTAAGTGCGCAGTTTAAGTTTACAGTATACAATATTTAAGTGCAGCATTTTCAGAACTATTCCAAAATTTGCCTGCGCAATTTCTTTTTCACTTGCAGCAGATTCTGTAACATTCCACTCGATTCTTGCGTCGTAAATGTTGAAATTACTAAAAGGTGCTTTTCAGCTGTACACTTAATTGTATAATGACCAATATAATTGGTTGAAACCAACCCTGCTGTCACAGACAAAGGGAAGAATTAAAAAAAAAAAAAAAAAAAAAAAAAAAAAATACAGAGAAAAATAAATGAGTCAAGTATACCAGCATTTTTTGTTGTCCTAAGAATCGATCCTTTTTAACAGCATCAACGATACATGAGCCTCCTTCAACTAATTTTATCGCAGCGTTTCAAAATTTCTTTTCGCTTTTCAAATTTCTAACTATAAGAGCCTATGGATACTTTTTCGTAAATTAAAGTGTAATTCTTACTTTCATCAAATGATAACCGGCATTTTTTTTTCCATTTTCACCAACTTTTGATTATTATTCATTTAAAGAGAGTTCCCTGGTTTTCAAAATGTTCCCCAAGAAAAAATTAAATGAAATCAAACACTAATTGAAAATTCAATAAAGCAGCCCTTGGTCTCAACTTTATTTTTTCCCTGCATTATGAGCAACTCATGAACGAATCTAAAAATAAAAACCTAATAATAATTTCTCCTCTTTTGTCTCTAATGAATCATTAAAAAAGAATCTGCAGTACCCACTCTTTTCAACGCTCAGTTCAAATTATATTCCAACCCACTTAAACACGGACCACTCTTAAATGCTCTAACGGTTCGGGACGAATACCTCTATCTAATTGCTCGTTGTAATTGTGCGGAGCGCGCGCTGCACTTGTGATTGTATGGTGTTTAATTGTCGCACGCAAAAATATAATTTAAGTGTTTGTCTTCAATTTTCTTCTGAGTCTGTTGAGAATTTTTATTTTATTATTATTATTATTATCATCGAAATAGCACGCTCAGCGTTATTTGAAAATGTTTGTCCATCCTTTGAAGATTTTGCAAGAAAGAAATACTAGTTATAGATCTTTCTTTTGACAATAGATATCAGTCGTCTGCATAGGCGGATCCAGGAATATGGCAACTGCGCATTCTTGACAAACATAATGAGCGTCTTCTTTTATCCACCGGTTGTTCCATTATTTGCTATTATTTCAACCAACCCGTTCTTTTATCCACCGGTGGTTTCATAATAGAAACCGTGTTTGTAAACCAACTCGTTCTTTTATCCACCAAGTGACAACCGGTAACTACCGGGAATCGGCGGTGATTCTCGGTTGTTCGTGTTGAATCACCCGCGAGATTATGAATGAAAAGTATGTGTGTTCTATTTGGTAAGCTGTTATTGATCGAATCGTGAATCTCGAGTCTCAACAGTAATCGTAACGTGTGTTGTCTGTACAATACAACAATTTTTACTGAAAATAATTAGTTATTTCATTTGTTAATTATTGTTTCATTTGAACAAAAACAAAACCGAACGGAACGGAACAAACAACCAACTGCAACCAACCTGTTCTTTTATCCACCGGTGGTTCATGGTTTATGACGTCATATAATGGAACCGGTGGATAAAAGAAGACGCTCAATGTATGATTCACAATTGATTCTTGAAAGGGTCATAGCCCCGTGATGAATCGATTATTTATCATGCAATCAAATGGAAAGAATACACTGTTGCCAGATTGCCGGATCCGCCGATGGTCGTCTGAACTATAATCGGAGCTTCCCCCTTTGTCATAATTTTTCAAATTACAATTTCACAAGTCTCTGCTAGAGGCGGACTGGAGCGTCCTTCGTTTGGTGGCAGCGAAGGGGGGGGGGGATTCTTGCTCCGGGAAGTATCACGTTGCGCGGGGGGGGGGGGGAGAGAAAAAAAAACCGAAGAAAATGAAGAGAACGAAAATCACCGAGAAAAGAGTTTTGGCGGAAACAGCAGAGCTAATAATTGAAGTTAGTCTTTACTCAATTTAAAAGAGGAATGCTGATATTTCTGAACGGAATTCTGGTTGAAAAAGCAATAATTTTTCATGCCAGAAACGCCGGTAATTCTGACCAATGGTTTTCTATGGTATAATGCAAATGGCCAGAATTTCTTGTCATTTCAAAAATAATTTCAACCAGAATTTCTGGACTGGGAAAATTCTTGCTTTTTCAACTAGAATTCCTGTTAGTAAATATCAGGGTTGGGAAAACTCAACAACTGCTTTTGACAACATTTAAAGATAATGGTGGAATGAGTGGGTCAAAACGACCGAGTCCCATCTGACCGCAGTATTTCTCTATTCATATGATAAATCGCTTTTCTCAGCATAGACATTTGCAATGCAATACGACAAAGGCTCTCCCATTATGATCCTCTCATTCGACAGCCATCATGAAATTTTGTTAAACGCATATATTGATTTTGTGAGTCAGTTTTGGAATTTCCTGATGCTTATATGCTTTCAGATGTTTAGAGTAAGAAAAACTTAAAAGTTTTGTAAAACTAATGAGCTTTCTCTGAAAGATATGTTCAAATAAAATCAGGTGTGTTCTTTCGAAAGAATCCAAATGTGGCCCCAAAGCTAATTCATTCGGATGAGCATATCTCATGTTTTATCGGGTCTTCCCTCAGTGACTGCCTCATTGTGCTCGATAGAAAGGCTTTTATGCCACGAGGCACAAAATTAGAAAATCCCCGTGAGAGATTTTGGAACTTTTGGAGCTCTGAATTTCCAGGAAGACGAAATTATTCACGCTTTTTGTGTGTTTTATATTTCGTGCATTCATCGTTATTCTTCGAAAAAATGAAGAGGGTGGAGAGAAAAAGAAGAAGAGAAAAGGTTTGGTGTTCCTCTTGAGTATAAAGAGGAGAAAGGGAGGGGGAGGGGGAGGGGACGCAGGTGAAAAAGATGGATGAACCACCGCAGGTTTCAGTCGACACAATATGTTCCTTTGTTTATGGAAAGGGAAAAGAAAGTAAAGAAGGGTAAGATGAGAAAGGAAAGAAAGTAACAAACACACTTTCATCATCGCAGCTTCTCAGAGACGGATCCGAGAATTTTTCTTTTTCTTTCTCCTCTCATCGAAGGCACGGGGCTTTTGAAAAAGACGAAGATAGAAACCGAAGTCAAGTGATGGAACCTCTTTCCATAGCGGGAGCCGGAAATTTATCTTTCTCTCTCTTTCCCCATTTAAACGCATGTGCTAGAAAATAATGCAGATAGGGACGGTCACGTGACTTCAACTCCTGTTTTTATCTTTTTCTACCGTGTGCAATCAAATGGACGAAGAGAGAGAGGAATACAAATTCCTGGCTACGGTTATGCCTCTTTCTATCATTTTCTTATATATCACGGAAAAAAACTACGGTAAAAATAACCATACGGATACCTGATTTTGGCACCTGTTAGATGTTATTGTAATGTTAACCAGAAGTATACTATGTTTTGACTAGGTACTAGGTGATGTTACCTGATTGAATGTCGAATTTACTCAAAGTATCGGTAACTGTACCACACTTCTGGTCAAGTTTACCATAACATCTAGCAGGTGCCAAAATCAGGTATCCGTATGGTTATTTTCACTAATCTTTTTTTTCCGTGTAGCGCGTGTAAAAAAGGAGCGCGTGTAAAAAAGGAGCTCCTACTGTCAGTTTTTCGGGAATAGCTTCGTATTTTGAAAAACACTCAAAATATACGTTCCCTGTCCATTTAAACAGGTCAGTCTGATAGTCTTTGTAGCCAAATCGGGAAACCATATTATTCGAAAGGGAGTTGATTTTTTTATGCCTTCGGTACCCATTTGCGGCGTAGGGACGTCGAAAAAGATTAAACGGCTATCAGACAGACCTGTTTGTGCGTTCCGCATTATTCCGGAGAAGGGGGGCTTTTTATGAGAGGGCCATACATCGCGTACTTTAGTCTCTATCTGTCTCTTAGGTAACGTAACCGTAACGTGGTATCAGGGATAGAAAACCCTCTCAGTACCAAACAAATTTTTCCGTCAAAAATTGAATCTTTGCTATCGTGGTCAACCTAGACGTTAATTTCGCTCCTGAACTGTCGTGCATATAATTTATTTTTGATTTTTTATGAAGATTCGAGTGAATGAACGTCCTTAGTGATGAACCAGTGGCGAACCTGAGATATGATGTATCGACGGCTCCGGGCCTCTCCATGGAAACCTATGGAAAAGAATCGATCCTCAGGGGGTTCAATTGAACCTTCAAGAAATCGATACTTTTGCATAGACTCAAATGTGAGTAAAATAATAATCAATTGTTCACGAGCCGCTACTGTCCTGGACGCGGTGAGCAGAAGGGTCAATTTCCTGTGCCGATTTTAGGAACGTTTGTCCAATAATTTTCGTCCTATTTAGATTTTCCCAATAATACAGTATAAACATTTAATAATATTGTGCAATGTATTGTGAATCCTATTAGTGGCGTAGCGTGCAATTTAGCAACGTTGTACTAGATTCATTTCAACCCATGTAAAAGGTCGACTGCGAAGGTGTTCACCGAACACCCTATCATTCGACCTTTTTCATGGGTTTAAATGGACGAATGGTAACGTTGCAAAATAGCACGCTATGCCACTGCATCCTATCTTTTTGACCAAAATGTTATCAAATGTCCCGTTTGCATAGTAGTCCAATAATTGATAAGAGGACCATAAGTGGTGGCAGTTTTTACAATCCTCATTACTAAAGCTTGTGAATGCTTGACAAATTATTATTAGTATCTTAATAGACTTTCAATACATTTGCCAATCTGAATAATTTTATCAATGAAACTTGTGACTGCCAAACATCCAAAGCTTGGCTGAGCATATGATCCGAAAAAAATTGTGACAGTTTTCAGTAGGGGAAAAAAATAAGAATTTCTCACATTATTAATAACTATGGAATATGTTTCTATTTCTGTCTTTGGACATAAACTGACCATTAAAAATTTAGAATCGCACACATTGAGAGTGGCTAAAGATTTGTTGGATAAATCTGTAATTGGGCCCAATAATTTGGTTTAAAATGAGAAATTTGGTTTAAAATTATTGGACATCATATTTTAGACCGGTTTTAATATGGTCGATAAAAATCATTGGACTAATGTTCCTGTAACCTCCTGTACCAGTTATAGTACAAATGTGACAACGCTGTTGGTGGAGAGTGACAGAAGCAGAGGAAAGAAACCGACAGAGCGAAATGAGGACTGACGAGACGGGAAGACAGAAGACTGAAGACTGAAGTGCATAAGCACGCGGGGAAGAAATCAATAGCGCGCTTCTCAATCAAAACATCTCTCCGCGTGTTTACCTCTTGGTCGGTTTTTCCGCAGAGCAATTCTCCTTTTTCTCACTTTTTCTAAACGTAAGAAAGGAAAGTAAATAGGGGAAAAAGGAGGTGATGCCCGGTGCCCAGTGCGTCATTTCCTTCAGATCCAGTCTTATTGTTAGTTTAGACAATTCTAGGTAATGATGTTTAACCTAGATGAAAAAAAAAATCTCTGGGCGGTTTGAAAGAAAAGGACCAAACCTAACTCTAAACTTTTAGAAGCCCTTCAGGCCAACAGGCTCATTTTGTTGAGGCCATAACTCAAGAGAGCTTTTATTAGGAAGCAGCGTGCATTTTTGACCAGAAACCGGATAAAAATTCAAACGTAGTTCATCAGTGCATTGGTCGTAGGCAATTATAGTATGGCAAATAACAATCTATATACTTGTATAATGCCTAGGCAGTTGACAGTCGATGCTATTTCCCTAGGCAGTTTACAAGCGCTTGTAAATTGCCTAAGCAAATACTGACGATTCTCAAATACCTAGGCAATTAGGCATTTTACAAGTGGATTGTTATTTGCTTTATCATGCTAATTAACTGTGACTTATATATCTTCCTTAAAAAGCAGCAATCTCGTGCCCATTCATTTTAAAGAACTGCTGACGTTTGCTAACATTCTCACTTTATGGAGAAAGATTGACAAGTTGTACTAAAACCTTCTAAGTTAGCACGTATGCTGTAAAAATGAACGGTATTTAGACATAGAAACTGAATTCTTAATAGATTTCCTCCAGACACTAAACGATTACTCCACAATTTTCTTCGTTTTCTTTTTGGTTCGTCAATTTGAGGTTAGGTGTTGATTTCTTCTGTTTTTCTACTAGACATTGAGTTTTAAAATAAATGTGTGACTGAGGTGAAACTTGAACATCCCTTATGAAACCGCGCCCTCAAGCACCACACTTGAATGCGATGTTTCTTAATAATTAGTTCAAAAACTAAGCTTTATTGAAGAGCTAACTGTGGTTTACGATGAAATTTCGCAACATAATGTCTGTGGAACCGTTCGTTTCAGTATTCATTACTGTACTGTTAATTTATCCTTTTTAGCGGCTGGTTTTTTAATTGACGTTCGCGGGCAGAAGGTCATTTGGAAAATGGGGATGGAGACGGCATCTGGAAGTATTATAAGCATACAAAATAGAAGGATAGCTGCGGGGCATTCGCTGATAAAATATAGAGCGTTTGCGAATCATGCGATGAAAAGTCTTCACAGCTGCCTCTTTTTCATTTTCTTTCATTTTTCTGATAACCTAACTTCGAAATTTATTGCCGGATTTAATCCAATGTTGCGTTAGAAGTCAGGAAACATTGAAGTTAAGATAGGAGATTTCGATATTTCAAGATAAATTTACATAATCTCTACTCAAGCATGTCGTATTAGTTTGCTTATCATTGATTGCGTTAGATGAGAAAAGGAAAATACAAAAACAAGGCTTCAACTCTGAGAAAAAGTTTGGGAAAGTTCGAGAACCGTCGTTGGTCTATTTCATAGAATCCGTGACATCAGCCATCATTTGAAATAAGGACTCGAACGTCATTCGCCGCCATTTGCTTCAAGCTTCAAACATTCAAACAAGCCGCAAACATCTTCATTGGCGCCTAAAAAACTTGAGCCATTCACTTATGCTATTTTATGGGTACCTTTTTCTACAATTTTCACAGCTGTAAGACTTTAAATATGGTACTTTGTATCTCATTTCTGTGAAGCGCCTTCAAATGCATGCAACATTGAAACACATTGCGTTCAGGAAGCAAAACATGCGACTTTGTTACTTTGATGATAAGCTGAGATCGGTTATCTAGAGTTAAAGGGGCTCATTTGAATTTCAATGTCAAATGTAGTTCCCTCCCCCTTCTTTTCTTTTCTTGTCTTTTTTTTCGTCTTCTAAGTCGCACCGAATAAGAAGTCGTTCACATTACGGATGCATTTGATTTGCCTGAAACACCTATCGACGCAGAAAAATGGATTCAAAGTATGTGTCTCCGTATAAACATTCATGCTATCTTTATGCCTGTTTCGAATTTAACTGACCACCAACCAACCATATACTTTCATTTGGATCATTTAAAAAGTTATTTTTTTTTATTGTTCTTGTGACTCAGGTCACTTGGTTTGCTCTCTGTGCAGCGTGCTGCGTCCGCGAAAATTGAAGGCTCTCAACAGTTTTTTGTGTGCTATTTCCGAATGCATAGTTTGTGTTCAGGTGCGATGCATATTGAATACCCTGGTACCATAGTGCATTGTGTGCTGTGTCAGCAACTGGTAGCCGATGGGCCTGAACCAGTTGCAGCACCGTGAACAATTTCTCTCATTGAAATCCGTACAAAACTATCAATTACTTAGGGGTTCAATCAAACCCTCTGAGCACCAATCCCTCTCTTTCGTTTGGAATGGAGTGAAACATCGATTTTTCACAAGCCGGCTTAAGTCATCACTGGCCTAAACAAAACCGAAAAAGGCCGCGGCTTCATCAATGCTGATCCAAGCAGAATTTTCTCCAGGATTTCTCTTGGTGCGCTCCACTGAGCCATGCTCATGGCAGGCGAGGCGTCACCGTGGGCTCGCAGCAATTGAGACGGCCTCCGGAAGACGGTCCCAAAACACATCAAGTCTGCTCTTTCCTTAGATTTCACCCTTATAATACTATTAGAACCTCTAAGAAATAGCGCATCTATTGTTTTGATGTCCCTTCTTTGTTCGGAGACCGCCTCAATTAAGTTGATAATTAATTGTTTTCGGGGAGTTCAAACGTCATACTCCTCTTGGTGCCGGAGCACCCACCGGCTCCGAGCGCGCGGAGGCAGTAGACACGCAGGTAAACTGTGCGTTTCAAAAACACTCACTTGGAGTGATAAAATGGGAGTTCGTTTATCTTAACTTTCTCTCTCTCTCTCTCTCTCTCTCTCTCTACCTTACCCCTCTCAATATCTCTCTCTTTTTTTCTCTTTCTCTCTCGCACTCTACCCTTTTCTCTCCCCGTGTCTTGTGTTTTTCGAAACGAGTGTGAGTGCGTTCAGTTTCAAAAGTCATGACCTAAATTCAGTGAACAGTGAGCACACACACACCGAAGAGAAAACAGTGTGAGAACCCTCGCCCCCGCCTTGCCCCCCCTGATTGCTTTTTGAAACACTCCGCGAGAGAAGCACAAGTCGAGTTAGTTCTACTCTGTTACGTGTGACCTTGTTAATCCCTCCAGTGTGAAGCTGTGCGTAATTTTGCACCCCTCAGTGTATTGTACTCACACTTGCATGCGTTCGTTCGGATTTTTACATCCACCGGGGCACCCTTCCGCCGGTGCAGTTCTGTAATCTTTATTACACTGATGCGGTGGGCGGTGCCACGCCCTGGTGAGTATCCGGACGCAAGGTGTGTATGCGTGAAAACCTTGCGCGCTTGGGTTTGAATGTTCTTCGATGTATCGATATCTTCCTCTTATATACACGTACTACAAAAGTTGGGAAAGTGTGGGGCGGATTTTTTTGTAATTGATTTCGAGTTTTGTCACCGGTTGAAAAGGGAAATATATCAATGTATTGATTCGCAACTGATATACCATAGCGCTCAAGCATTTTGACTTTTGAGTATCGAGTTCACCGGTTCAGACAGTGCCTGCTTCCAAAAAAACATCAAAACCCATCGATGAGCAGATGGTTAGCAATTGGTTAAAACTCTTTGCCAACCAACCGCTCTTCGATGCGTTTTTACGGTTAACTGGACATGGAAGTATTGCGGGTTTACAGATCAAGGGACATCAAAAGTAGTTGGACCTAAACAAATGTAGGCATAAAGTCTGTGGAACCCAAATGGGTGTGGCTTTTAGAGGTAGTTAAAAACTGGTAACAGTATACTTTGCCAATGAAACAAGCTAGTTTGAATGGTGAAATTGCGACTGAAACGAGAATGCTAGATTAATTTAGTAAATAACATGGGTCTAGAGGTGAAAATTAAACAATTGATAAACGGCATTTGCTACAACGAATGAATATGCTGAAACCAAGTAACCAATATGGGGTAATAAGGTATGTGAAACTCGTTCTACACCTTATTACTGAACGTATGCACGAATATCATTCAAAATTGTCGACCCGATGATGCCTCATTGGGTCAGCTGATCAGAAGGTTATCGATCTCTCTCATTGAAGGAATTTCTTGCGATATTTCAACATAATTACTGCCGATATTTTTTTCGGGCTCTAATTATGCTCGCGGAATTTGGAGCCGGGCTTGTGCTGCCGCGATATTCACAAAGGATTCATTCAATGCGGAATGAAATGCACGTGGCTGTTTACTACAAATTTCGCATCGCTGAATGTGATTGTGTGAGTCGCGAATTGTGTTTTACTTTATATCTATCCCGCACTATACGAATTGGTCGAACGAATGAGCTGCTGGAATATTAAATTTTAGGACTTCGCTCTCTACTGTATTAGCATCGCTCAGCCCCACCCCCGCCCTCCACCGCTTAATGTCCCGCGCCTCGGTTTTTGCTGCGCCTTGCGTCTCTTATTCGCGCACCAAATCTCTCTCCCTCACTTCCTCTCACTCTCTCTTCCTGTATTTCCTCCCCCTAAATTTCATACCTGATCGAAATATGGAGGCGAGCAGAATTTAATTAGGCGAAGCACTCTCTGGATTTAGTCGGAGATGGTGGGGTGAAGAAATGGGGGGGGGGGATAAATGCTCGTGAATTTTACGCGTTACTCAACTTTCTTTCGTTCACAGATGACCTATCGAATTAAGGTCGTCTTTTAATAGCATATCGAAAAAGGCTTTGGAGGTTTTCGATGTAATTTTAATTCTATTTTCTTTCCAGTGTTTTACTGTTTTTCTGTACATTATTTTCCTTCTCGCTTTTATTTTCCCACTCCGGTGCCGGTGCCGCTGATCGGATGTTTATCATCGGGTCGACGGATCGTTAAGACAGTCTGTAAGTGACACTTTAGGTCGAAAATCGTAAGACAGCTGCGGGCCTATCATTTACCTTTTCAGCGATATCGATATCTTAATACTTAAATGATATCGATTGATATCGATTGATGGACTTCTATCGTTATTTACTGTGTGATCTAAGAATTGCCGTGAGCTTTTTTAATCGGTTACCCGAAATGGGGTTATCGATTGATAACTGATAACACAGGACAATACATCTAAAATAGAAACTCCCTTAAAAGCCGATGGGAAAATGTTTCCGGTCTACTTTTGTGACTTTTCAAGATGGCGGACTTATTTTTGTCTTCGTCTTTCGCATTGCTTTGCATATAAGGATTGTTATGAGCTTCTCAAGATCGACTAGAAAAGAATGCTTCAAAATGAACCGAAGTTTCCATCTTGATTGTTGTATTCTGTGCTTGTATGAGGGTTGCTGAAAAGCTAGCTTAAAATAACGAACGGAATAAAAAATTCCGAGTTTGTAATTGATTCATTGATAATTAATTGTAGTTAACAATTTACTCGCTTAAAAAATATTACAATCTACCGATAACATAAGGAGCTATTGATATTGTTATGTTTTAAATGGTGCGATAAAACGCATTTTATCGATTTCTCGTCTATCGGCTCGCTGCTCTGGCTGTTGTGCTACGGTAATTATCGTTAATTTGCCCATTAATTAGCGACTGTGCCTAATACCCATGAATATAGCCTTTAGTGAACAGAAAACTGACGAGCTGTAACTATATAGAGAGGTGGCGCTTTATTATTAGTATTATACCGGAAGTGACACTGGCGGATCCAGTGGATTGTCTTTCTCTCTCTATGACCATTTGAATGCATGTGTTAGAAAAGGATAGAAGGGGGGGGGGTGAAAGTCACGTGACTGCCCCTTATCTGTCCTTTTCTAACACACGCGATCAAATGGCCATAGGGAGAGAAAGACAATCCACTGGATCCGCTAGTGGGAAGTAAGACTGAATAAATGGTTTGTTTGCCTCTTATTTTTGACTCTTAAATCGAAAATTGTAACTAACTAAATTGAGAACGGCTTTTGAATGAAAAAGCAAGTGTTTTAGAGTGACTGCCGGTGTACAGAATTTAAATACCGCCATCCAGGTGAGAAAAATTTGATTGTATCAGTTATGTGCCAGTTTCTTCATCGCGTAAATACTGTAAATCCTTTCAAAATAAATGCTAATAACAAATTCTGTGTCCTAATAGCCAATTTAAAAATACAATATACCTTTGTTTCAAACAAACTGTAAAAGAATCTGTCCCAATTTTTAGTTAGTTAAGGTTAAAAAATAAAGAGGCTAACAGACCGAGCACATGTAAAATGGCCTTAAGGAATCGCTATCTTGTAGCTGCTCAGAGGCGGCTCGTGCACTATGGCAACAATGTTTTTCCTCCATTTGATTCCATGCAAAACAATCGACTTGATAGTGAAACAACGCTTCATTTGCATTCGATATTTTTCCATATCGCACTGCTACGGCTGCCTCCTCCAAGGTCTCATCAAAATTACGTTTCAGAAGGGGCTCTATAACCGTAAGATTACTGCTCGATGCTAGGAACGGCTCATTTGTATGCAGGCACTTTACGGATTACAGTGTTTACAGAAATTCCTTGAAGTGTTTGCATCGATGCAACCAAAGCAATTAAGCACAGAGCAGGCATTGAGGTATGACGGTTGACGTCATTGCCATGCGGCGTGGTTGGATTTTTGTATTAAAAACGGCATTGAACGATACTGCGAACTGACCCATTCAAAATCCTGGATTTTTGTGATCCTCTGCATTTCTGTGATTTAGTGACGACTAAAAGGTTTTCGTTACCAACGCACTCAGCGATTTTTGTTTGTTTTTTTATTTGTCATTTATTTACTTAAAAAAAAGAAGAAAGAAAAAAAAAAAAAAAAAAAAAAAAAAAAACGAAACCAATCAAAAATTCATTCGTTGCAATGGATCCACTTTGTCGCAAACACCGTTTTAAACCCTTCCGCCGCATGTAAACATATGTAAAATACTCTCGTTTAATGGAAACAGCGTCAATATGCATACAACAACCGACACTCAAATCCGAATTCATTGCAATGAAATGGCGCACAGAGGGTCGTAAAACGGAATTTTCCGGACATATTACTACGAATAATAACAAAGCTTAATATTATGAACAATTTAACAGCAAAGGAATAATCGCAAAAGTTTGTAAAATCGTTCATTAATTTAAGACTAGCTTGAAACGTAGTGTACCGTAATCCCCTTTTACTTCCTGTGGTCAGAGAGGTGGGAGAAGAATCGCGGAGTGCGAGACCCAAGACGGGAAGGGGGGGGGGACAGGACAAGACATGACAAGGTGAAAAACAAGAAACAAGAGAAATAACGAGAGAAATCAAATATCAGTATATTCCCTATTAATTACAATTCTGAGACTATCTCTAGGTCTTCTACGGTTAGGAAATATTGGAAATAATAAAAAGAGAAGCATTCACACACACACACAAACACTCACACCTTAGATATAATATCACAGTAAACATATCGAGGGACACTGTATCAAAATAAAATTTAAAATGCCTGAAAATATAAATCACAAGGCACAATAGACTTTACTAGCACTACACGAGAACTAGAATAATTCTTTATTCCGTTCATGGAAACAGTAAAATAACAAGAAAAATCCATTTAGGATTCTAGCTTCAACAAAATATGTATAAAATATAGGTATCCGGAGCACAATACGATGATTAGATGAATGTGAGTTCAGGTACCAGAAATAAATTAATAAGTAATTAATAATAGGACTCAGTTGCATGTACAGAGATCAAAAATATAATTGAGGTTGAGCAGGTACACTCCACAGTTCATAATTCCATAGTTTGGTAACAGATAGTCTCCGGTTGAAAATTTGAAACATATTGGTTCGCAAAATTGAGAGAAATCAACGATTCCCCGTAACTGACCCCCCGCGGTTTCGCACCCAACTTAACACGGGCGCCATAGGGAAGAAGTGTGTTCCTGAGTTACTCGCAAAAAATATCGCAACCCCCCGCCCTAAAAATGGTTTATATATAGCATTAATGACTTTTTTCAGGCGGGGGGTAGAGAAATCTTCATTCCAAAACACAAGAACAATCATACTCCCCATACTGCCCATGCTAAAGTGGGTGCGCTTTTGAGTGGTGGAGGGCAAATGGCCGCACTATGTGGTTTATCCAGTCACTGTAGTAAGAGCGCGCAGATTCAAAAATAGCAGGAGGATGAAAAATGTGCCAATGATAAAACGGCACAGTAGTGTTTCACGAGAAAACATCAACACTAACAAGTTTTTAAAGAAAAAAGAATAATTTTTTGTAGCTAAAAACAATAATGGTTCTGTCCCAAAAAAGCTGTGGTTCGATCCAGGGTGCGGCGGCGGGAGTGACAATACGCTGATTAAATACAGCACTGTCTAGTGAACGGAGGCACACATTCTTGTAATCCGTTGGTTTTCGTGTTTTGTTCTATCTTCTCACACTTTGTTTTTCGCACGACCCTTTATGAGAGTGCAAATTTGTTTTAACTTTAGTGTTTTAAAGGATATGACATTCAGTTGAATTAAAATTAAATTATTTCGCACCCTCTCGATGCGGATGGTGTACCTAGAGATTGGGCTCTCTTTCTCGCCTCTCAAATTTCTTCTCCTCCCATCTCTATTATTTAGCGCTCATTTGATTGTACAAGTTGAAAATGAGTAAGCAGAGGGGGTAATATCCCCTCGTGCCCTCGTCTATCCTTCTCTAATATACAGTGGTGAGGCATGCAATTTGGCAACGTTTCTTTTTCCCCTTTAAACACATTAAAAAGGTCGAAACATCTGGTCATCGCCGATAACCGAAGCATTCGATTCTTTCAGTAACTTCAAATGAAGAAAGTACATCGTTGTCCAATTTCACGCCTCGCTACTGCTAATATATACATGTTTTAATGAAGGAAATAGAGAGGTGGGTGTATAGAGAAGCTCCCATGCCGCATTGTGTATGATCCTTATCAGTGATACTTTGGTCTCTTCGATTGTGACGAAATACGTTTTAAGTACTTACTTCAGTTCAATTCCGAAACTTGGCAGCAATGGGGAGATTCAAAGAGTGAGAACGACGGGAGAAAGAGTAAAAGAAAGAGGAGAGAGGGAGAGAGAGAGAGAGAGAGAGAGAGAGAGAGAGAGAGAGAGAGAGAGAGAGAGAGAGAGAGAGAGAGAGAGAGAGAGAGAGAGTTAAGTTCATTAAAAAGAGAGGAAGCGAGAGAAAACGAGAGAGATAAAGTAACTTCTGTCAGTTTGTTTCCTTTCTTTCTCAATTAAAACGACCGTTAGTTACATTACGTGCAAGCCACCTATTCAAGGACATTCAATCTTACTTTGTACCAGACTTCTAGGCTCCCTAAATAATGAGAGGAGAAAGTGGATGGATATTTAAACCCCCTTAATTTTAATTTGAACGTTGACCCTTTGACATTTAAAACCGTATTCCATTCGTAGTGCATTTTTTCCCAGCGCACTACTGCATGTGTTTGATCAATTTGAGTTGGTTCGCGCCCGTTTACGCTCCTCGACCAATCTGCTACAGAATTTAGCTACAGCTATTACGATCGTGGATTTGAGTGTGAAATGACGCGAAAATCGAAATTCAATCATGGAGGTTCAATTCTTTTGTAAAATCGCGTGGAAGTTATATTGAAAGCACCGGAAAGTCTCATAATTCACTCTATAACTCAATCAATGCGTTTCACAAAATTCAAAGATGGCGGTAGGATGAGCTGGTCTCAATGGGGGAGCCCCATCTAGTTGCAGCTTTCTCTACATAATGTCTTAGCATACAAAATTGCAATTATGTATAGATGAGTCGCCCTTAGTCCCTTACTGTGATCGGTTCATTTTATCGGCATATTTGAATTTTGTGCAGCGCATTTATTGAGTTTGTGAGTGAATTTTGAGTATTTTCGTTGCTTTTGGGGTGTTTTTTAAGCAATTCTACGCAGGTAATTAAAACTCCATAACGCTGTAGCAAATAAATTTGTAACACATTGCAGGTTAAATAATCAAGTTGATTTGTTTTCTGTGTCTATTAATTACGGAAGCAAGTCTCCTCGAGTATAAATTAAAAAAAAGATAAATTTTCATTTTGGTGATTTTCCTGCCTTATCAAAGACCGTTTCTACTACTCCGCAAACGTGTCAATTGTCGACCAGAAAGGACTACTTTTAAAGAAGGACCCATTAAGAATTTTTCAAATTCCGAAAATACGATATTCGTGGTAAACTAATGATGAACGATACTTGTCTGATTTTTGCTTTAAACTAGTGATAATAATTCGACACTTTTAGGCGTAAAGTGAAAATATTTAGGTTGTAGATTAAAAGATTATCGATTTTTGAAAATGCGTCTAACTCTTTGGTTAGGTATTCTTTTATAGTCACCCTGTATTCGGCCCTCTGTGAGAGAGGTGGGTCGGAAATTTCATGCGACGGTCTTCATTAAAATAGGAATTGGGTCACTGATTTCTTGTCGTATCGTCAGTTCTGCGCGAAGCCAGTTTATGAATAAATGCCTTTCATTAACATTTAGCGGGGAAGATAAAATAAGATCTCAATACTTATTGGCGCTGTTCTTGAATTTCAATTTTAACCGTTATCTTTATTTATTAATCTCCGTATTCAGTAACCTGGACTTGATCAAGATGAAACGATGGGATAAGCTCACAACCAATGCCAAAATGTTTACACAAGTTTTACTGTTGAATCGTGGTGATTGTAAAATCGACGGTGAATCAGAAATACGAGTTGTTTATTTGGATTTTTCAAGAATTGTATTACATTCGGGTAGTTGTGCCTCTCTAACCTCAACTGAATTCTTCGCAATTATTTTCGCATTTTTCTTTTTGCCAAGGCACAAACGTTGACATTTAAAAATGTGGGAACTGAAAAAACAATACTGTTCATCTTCCTTTTTTTTTTTTTTGGTTTTCCAAACATTTATTTTTGTTTTCTGTTTTGTCCCCCCCCCCCCCCATGATTGTACCTATATCCTTCAAATCAAATTGATAGTAGATTTGTGTAATGTGTAGTCAGCTTTCGAAATATTTACGTTTCTCCTCCTCCGAAGGAAAAAAGCCTTCTCACACTTCCGTCTAAAGATAAGGAGGGAAATATCGACAAATTGGCATAGTTTTTGATTGAATGGAAAATTGAAACTCCAAAGACTTTTATCCCAATAGTAACATGAACGAAATCTGATGTATTTCAGACTGAAACAGTGGTCTAGGAAGAGAAGGGTCTTCTCCCCGTCCATGTTTTTTTTTTTTTTTAAAACTCTGAAAACCTATAAGCTGAAATTTTACTGTTCAACAATGAGCTGTATTTACAAAAACTGCTCGTAAAAATAAAAGTGTTTCTGTCTCTTGTAAAATTGTTAGCCGATTTATGCTTAAAAATCAGCCAAGGTGAGCCTTACGTGTTATCTGTATGTACAGCGGATGCTATGTCAGTCAGTTTTGAAGGTGCGATCGAAAGTAGAGTAGCTCTGTGTCGCTGGTAGTATTTGTATTACTTGAAGGCGTATACTAGTAGCGACACAGAGCTGACAGAGCTGCGCGAATCTCAAATGAGTGTTGCGTCTTCAAAACTGGCTGATACTAGGCTGCTATAATATTGCATTGATTCTTATGGAAAATACACGGTATGAAGCCGTGCATCTGGCAACGCAGGACATTTTGTATGTCCGAGCCTTCTCAGATTCAGCGACTCTCTTTTAATGCATCCTCAAGCACGTCCTCCGTCGAGGGGAGATGCACACTACTCACCAGTCAGCTCATCGCAGAGATTGAAGCGAAAGCGCAAAGCGCGGGAAAATTTGAATCTTTCACCGGGCAACTTTGAGAAATGAGCCCACTTACCTCGCTCAACGGTATCATGTTAAGGTAGTCGCGATTCACTCTCCGCGCCAGATGAAAATCTCCCGTCCGCATGAATAAATAAAACTCTGTGTATGTCTTTCTTTCTCTTTCTCACTCTTGCTCGCTCTCTATCTCCCCCCCCTCTTTCTCCACCCCCTCTGTGTTTCTCCCCGCCATTTTTTACTCTCCCGTAGTTTAACTTGGCACAGTTTTTTACGTTTTTTTTTTTTATTTTTCTTTCTCTCTTTCCGTCGCTTTCGTCCGTTGTTGTTGACTGTTGACTTCTCGTCACTTGAGTGTATCGACTCGTGATTTGATGCCGATAGCGCACATTGGATACAAAAATATATTTTTCCAGACATTTAAATATGCTGTCTTTTTGCTTTAAAAAACGTGTTAGAGTTGATGTATCCCGAGAAAACCTTGTTAATTTACTCATTTTAAACTCTATCATGAATTTTATCACACATGTTTGAGTTATCTTTTGCTATTCATGGTTTTTAAACTTGATTTTTATTTGTAAAATTATGCCCGGTAAATTTCATATTTCTGTCTACTGTGTGGTGCGATGCGACGGCTGTCTAACGCACAGTGAGATCTATGGATCGAAGAGAAAACGATATTTCTTCCGGTAATAAACTGTGTTAAAAGAACGGTTCAGCATATCGATTTCCACCTATGTTGATTCGAAACGAGACCTGGTGATTCAATGGAATTTTTCTGGCGAAAATGTTGGAATTTTAACAAGGTACTACCTACAATAGGCCAGAATTCTCCTGAAGACTCTACCATAATTTCTTTTTGGAAAGTTTTCATAAGAATTCTGGTCATTCTTAGCAGAATATTTTTCTCCGTGGTTAGCAGCTCCCAAGAGGACATAGTTAACGGAAGAAAGTATAATTGATAAGGTTTACGACCGCATAAAAGCGGATTTTTGACCACAAGCTAAGTTAAATGAAATACGCGTTATGAAAATTTAACTTTTCAACATTTTTCTCACAATTAGTGTTTATGAGTGATATTTTGTAATTTTATGCGTGCACATTGATATATTTGCATCATTTAACATTTACATCAATGTCCCAAATTGCTGCTGCAAAATGCGAAATGTCCATCAAAGGGTTAACAGAAATACCGTTATCTCGACAAGGCGGCAAATTAAAAACGAAAACTGAAAAATTGTTCCGAGATGAAATCCGTTGGCCACGTAAATTTCAAGAATCGGCCCACTTTGCGCCATCCGCCCGCGCCCCGCAGTGCTCTCGACGTGCCACGAGTTATTTTAAAATTTTCTTAAAATTGAATCCAGCACTTTATTTATATTTTTACTTCTTTATGACTCCCCCGCCGTTAGCCGTGCGATATGAATGTCGCCCGCTTTATATACATTTTACCGCGCTCAGCGAAGTTGTGTATGAGACGCAACCCCCCCCCCCCCCCCCCCCCCCCGTCTCCCACTGTTCGTAAACATGATCCCTTATGCCAGGTTGTCGAATTAAATTATGAATATTTGATTTAATCTGGTCTATTGGATCTAACTTAAATGCAGCGAGAATAGTGCATTGTTTAGCTCATGATTCGAACGCTGAGATATCCGATGGCCTCAAACATCGAAGCGTAGATCTTTCAAATCTTATTGACTTCACCATCAAATAAGTCTATGAAATATCTTTTGCCCTTGTAGAATAACATCTATCACATTTGTGTAAACAAGCAGTGACGCGAAGTAAGACAATTGGCAACGTTCCATTTCGTCCATTTAAACCCGTGTAAAAGATCGAATTCAAGAGTATTCGCCACCCAACCAACAGTACGACCCTTTTCATGAAAGTGCGACGTTGCCAGAGTGCCCGTTTTTGATACATGCTGATAAATAAGAGGTGTGCTTTGTGCTCGTCAGCACGCTTCCTGTCGACAAAATTCCTTCTGTAAATCAATTTATTGAGAACTTTGCCGACCGACATCGAACAGCCTAATTTTGAAAGTACCCTACATGCAAATATGCTGTTCGCTGTAAATAAAAGGTAACAAAAACATCAAAAGAAGTTACATATGTATATAACTACTCTACCGAGTTACCGAAGAATATTTGTGTTCTATGGGAACTAAACCCATTTCGCTCCAGCCCCATGGAGAGTACGTTCTGTTAACAAACAAACAAACAAACAAACAAACAAACAAACAAACAAACAAACAAAATGTTTCATAAATCCTAATAATATTTTCAGAAGCACAATGATAAGTTAACTGAGGAATTTCTTTTTTTACCAGGAAATTCAAGTGTTTCTTTCGGAATATAGTCAATAGTCATAGTTTAAAAATCCCCTCCAATTGGTTAAGAACTATAATAATATGGTATAAAAATCAGAATTAAAGTAACAGTACCAGAAACCCCGATTGACTTGTCGTTGTGCTTCTGGTAATCTTTTATTTTCTGTGAATGTGGGTGTAAGAAATTTCAAAAAAATTGTCATTGCATAAGAAGTGATATGGGAAAAAGTCATCTGATTCACTTATGCTGGTCCTAGATTTGTAAAATTATTCTTTTATAATTCAGCGCGGAAGGGCGGTAAATTCGGCAACCCCGCATTTCCTCTTGGTCGGCAAACGTCAAAATTCTTTCATCTTCATGCTTGCACACCGTCGAATTGCCACGCTAGAGCTGCGCCGGCTGCCGACGCGAACTTGTATGTTGGACGCTGGCTCATTTTTAATTTTTTTTTTTTTTTTTTTTTTAAGATTACCGGCCTACGAACTGTTTTCAGGTCAAGGTGCGTCGTATACAAAGTGTATACTCTGCACATATGTGCAAATGAGTTTCAATGCGGGAAGAGGAGATTTTGCTGTAAAGAAATATTAAGTGGGTAATGTGGTCCTCAGTGGCGGCTCGTGCCGTTTGGCAACCATGTGTTTTGCCATTTTAACCTATGCAAATATATCGATTTCTTGGGGGTGCAATGCACCTCCGAAAGATCGATTATTTTACACAGGTTTAAATGGAGAGAACCCATTGTTGCCAAATTGCACGAGCCGCCACTGGTGGTCCTCATCTGAGCATCATTTAATTGTGACTCCCTCTTTAACCTGGTTTTTTCTAAGATGTAGTACGCTGCTCTTAGACCACTTGCAGACTACTCCAGAGTCCAGAGCAAAAACTAATAGATAGTTCGCCCTTGCCAAAATCGCATAGACAATTTTATTTTTGTTTAGTCTTTCGTTTTTATGTTTTGTTTGTCGGGGTCGCAACAGAACAGTGTCCTCCTCAACGGCTTCTGCGTTGACTGCCTAGTGCCTAGTACAAGTGTTGATGACAGCTACCAATCAATCAGAGCGAAGTTTCAAGAGTTCTTGTCGTTGGTCAATCGTTGATCATCTTATCATGAGTCATTCGATGTTGTTCCGTATGTTATATCATTGAGTCTCCGAAAATAAAGTCGCCCATGCTCTGCGCGATCGCTGATTGGCATAATTTAACGTGAAGTCTTAATAATGGCGACCGTTTCGATTTAAGTATTTATACTCTTTCATTGTATGGTGGGCTTTACTGAAGTAAGCCTATTTGGCCGAAATTCCTATGCTGATCAATGATTTAAGCTGTGAATGAAAAAATTAAAGGTTTTTAGCATCTTTTTAATATACATTATTTTGTTTTTATTGACTAATGTACTTAACATATTTTTTTCCACCACCGTTGATAATCATCGTTTATCATAGGAATGTTCCTGAAGTTCCGCTAGACGGCAGCACAGCTATTTTGGACTGACCTATAACTTTTTAGTGAGATAGTACATCCGTATGTTCCATAACTACACCCTTCCTTCGAAAACCACTTTAATTCGTACACGCGGTGAAAATAAGCGCGACTTAAAAAGTTTGCAAAAGTTACAAAGTTTAGCGCAGCGGAAGAAAAAAAGAACAATAATAAATACTACGGATTTTTTGTTTGGCGGGCTTTCTACTTTTATCTCAGTTCCATCGAATCCTTGCTGGAATTCGTATTTGTAATTTTTCCGGAAAAGGGGCATGTGAAAGCGCTATTTGGAGCGTGAAATCGCGGTTTTTACGAGTGTTTGCTTCAGACCCCCCCCCCCCCCCCCCCCATCTCTCTCTCTCAACCACACCCCGTTCCAAATTTATGTCGATGACTGTATCTGAATCTACCCACGGATCAAAAGCTTAACAGCCGTGAGTGACCAATGCGAATTTTGCTCATTTTTCATTTATGATATTTACACAGACAAAAAAAATAAAAATAAAAAATAAACCGGCGTTGCCGCTTGGTGCCCAAATACCAAATACCGTGCCCAATACGTTACCCAATTTCACGTGACGAGGTAGGTGGTTTAAACTTAGGCCGTAGACGTTTCAAACCTAGAGTACTTATGCGTCGAGAAATAAGGCAAAAGGGTAGAGAGCCTCTGATTGGTCAACAAGTTTTTGGTTCTACGATGGCACTTCTGTTACAACGCAACGTCAGCGTCAGTAGTGTATTATAAATCGCCGTACTGTCGCAGGAATCACCCCTCTATAGTGGCAAGTTAATAATATCTATAAATTTTCCTTGCCATCAAAGGCAAATTGACCAATTCTTATGGGAATCCTCCTCATTACCTAAACGCATTGAGGAAAAGTTCTTAATCATTCGAACCGTATCATAAACTATGGACCATTTAGAAACTCCTTTTGAAACTATACCAGATTTTTTTCTGACCTGTTATTCATTCTATTGCACCAGAGGAACGTTCATTTGAACCAGTGAGAATGCGGTAATTGTGTAATCTTAAGGCTCGCAATCGAAGAAGGTCTTAAGGGTTGCATTGGAGGTAGCTTGTTGGAAAGCTTTACCGATTTCATGCCGTGGATTTTGGAAGTTTTTTTTTTTCTCTCGACTCTGTATAGTCATCATTGTCATTTCATTTCATTGCATTATCATCAATGAAACGTAATCGTTTTCTATACTGAAAGGGCACAAATCCATTTCAAAAGAAGCCTCGCAATGCATTGGTTAAAACATCAATGAAGCGCATGTGTTGAAATGGAATCAGGGTTTTCTAGCAGAAAACGATTCAACTATCCCCATTCCCCATTCCCCACTCTGCACTCTCTGAATGGTCTCTCTTCCCGGCGCACTTTCCGGGTGGTATTATTTCAAATTGAAGGCGCAAGTACCGATTTTCTTCGCGTCGTTTCTTATCGGCAGTTACTTTAAGCTCTCGATTTCCTTGATGTCGCTTTTTGAGTGTAATGATGCATGTTCGTTCTTACCCCCATCGTAGTAATCTATACCATTTCTGAACCGAATTTCACTTCCCAAAAATTGACACACGAATTTCTTTACCTCGAGACAGAAGATTATTTATCGAGAATTCTCCAGTAACTGCCACCCACTTGGCAGCTCAGCGATATAGTTACTATTCGTAAATAACAACTGCGTCGGTGTAATACCATTAAGTGTTTTGTAACGCTGTACACTTTTATATCATCTTTACTTTTTTTTATTTGAACCGGAACCTTCATATTTCAAGCGTTTAACGGTGAATTAATGGATTATGGCTGTCTGTTTTTATATCGTCGTTTTTCTTTCATAATTTATTGCTTTTCGGTATTTCCAGTGTAATTTTAAACGTTAAATGTTAAGGAGCTTATTGGAGTCGACTGCCCAGGTCAGATTGTAAATTGTAAATCGAACTCGTAAATTCAAATGAAAAATGAGAGAGATGGGGAAAGGTCCTGGAATCCTGTGTGGGTCACTGATCATCTATCTTCCTTCTTTCTCCATTAAAATATGAATGTTGGACAAGGATAGGAAAATGTATGGAACCATCTCCTTTCATCCTTTTTTAGCTTGTAAGTCCGTTCAAAGGGGAATTGAAAAATATAGAAGAGTTTCTGAGTTCGTCACTGGGCGCAATGTTCTAGAAACCCTCACACTCATCGTTTGATCGCATGTCAGACAGTGTCGAAGCGTGCAATTTGACAACGTTATACTGTGCCCATTTAAACCCACGTAAAAGGTCGAATGCAAAGGTGTTCACCGAACACAAACCGATTCGATCTTTTTTATGGGTTCAAATGGATGAACTGCAACGTTGCCAAATAGCACGCTACGCTACTAATGTCAGAGCTGCCGTTTTGGCTAAAAACCAGAGGAAAAACAAGCATATAAAACGATCGTTTTTTACCTTTGTACCATGATAAAAAAAAATAAAAATTGAGTGACATTTCTTAGGTCTGAACGACTTGTTAAAAGTGTTGTCTAAGATTAAAATTTGTCTTGGAAGTTTATATAATGATCTTCTAGTTTTTGGCCAATTTTTGACCATTTCAGACCAAAGTACACCGTCTAAACGGCGCGGCGGCCAGCTCGCTCATCAGAAAGTTTCCTGTTGGGGAAGTTTTAATGAAATTAATTAAAGAAGTTGATGAAATAATTGTAACTTTGTTGGCGTGGTACTTTTGAATGCAGGTCAAGCCAACCGTAGTTCAAAGTTGTTTGTTGATGCGTACTTCTCATCCCAAAGTACGACTATCATTCTCCTTGATCTCTGCTGAGGGGAGAATAATGGTGGCGATGTTTGATGAATTGCGCACGACTAAAAGCGGTTGGTCCGTAGGGAGGTCACTCGAGGGCATCCCTTTGACAGCACCATGGCACGGTTTGTTTGTCCTTTTTTTGTTGTACGTTTCACTTCTGTGTAAGTATACATTGCACTTGTTTTTAAAGTTAAAATATGTTTTTATCAAAATTCAGAAATAAATTAATGAAAGAACGAGCTAGCGGAAAACAAACCCAAAACTTAGAATGAGTCAACTGAGAAATTCTGCCGGAGCAAATCCAAGTATTGATTTCATTTTACGATGATTAAAAATGCCGATGCAAAATCTCACAGGATTTACTGAAATTAGTTTGAAAATTTAAAAACAGCAAACGATTGAAGATGGTCCTTGATAGGTGCTGGTAATAAAAAAACACCGTGAAAAACGGGTTCATTTTTTAGTGAATCCGTCGGTCAATAGAACGCTACTTATACTCTATTTTAAAGTGGCTTTCTACGGTAGTTTTAACTTTTAAGCGCACATGCAACGTTATATTTGTATCATTTTATATTTTTGAATTTAGAAGTAAACTCCGGTAGTTTTCAGCGTCTTCGTAACGTTATATTTACATAATTTTGCTTTAAAATTAAGTTGTAAA
Source organism: Trialeurodes vaporariorum (assembly GCA_011764245.1). Lineage (NCBI taxonomy): Eukaryota > Metazoa > Arthropoda > Insecta > Hemiptera > Aleyrodidae > Trialeurodes > Trialeurodes vaporariorum. The sequence continues at coordinate 24,640,499 of VMOF01000369.1, read as the reverse complement.
ATGTATGTTTCAAAAATACACAACAGCCTCGTCTAATGAATCGTACAGGTATTCATTTCGGGAATTATTCCAATATTAGGAAAATCATGGTTGCTTTTCACTAAAGGAATGGAGAAGCTTTTTAAACCCCTCCTTGCTCGTGTCGTATCTTCCTTACAATACAATTTCACAAATGAAATCATCATTTCTTTTGTAAGTAAATACATCGCAGATGTTTGCGGTAGACCCATACATTCACGAGTCCGCAAGGAAGGAGCTTTCGGCAAAGAGAGTGACAATACTCAGCCGTTTATCTGTGATCAGTTGCTCGTTGAGCCACCCCCCCCCCCGCTTTTCTTTTGAAAGTATCGCGGCAACAGTCAACAGTCTCAACAACGCCCTCGAATAGTCCGAATTTAAGTTCCACTTTGACCGACCCAAGTAATTACGAACAAGGGATCAAGTCGCTGTCCCGCGTCCGAGTTCGAGTCCCTTGCACAGTGCACAATGCACATTAACGGTAGAGGAAAGTTGTTTGTAGATTCGGAACGAAGATAGTTTGTGGTTTAGATTAGGTACTGGCTGAAGTGGATCCAGGAATTTGCCTCTCTCCCCCTCTCCCCTCTCCCCTCCCCTGTCTCCTCACCCCTCTCCATCCCATCTCTTATCCCACTCTATTTCCGCTCCTTTGAATACATATGTCAGGAAAGGACAGGGATAGAAGCGAAAGGCACGCGTCTACATATTCACTATCTCTTTCTCACACTCGTGTTCAAACGAGCGGACAGAGAGGGAGATACAAGTTTCTAGATCCGCCACTGATTAGAGTGGAACGCTTTATGCGTCTGAAAGATTACTTAATGCAATGTCATGAGAGAAATTGCAATGGACAATTTACCGGAAGCTCCACGATAAATTCTCGTTCAATATGGATTAGACGGAAATTACTTGTACTGAATTGCTAGAGAGTGCTCGTGGATTCTCACAATCGAAGATTCATTATCTCTTTCTCTCTATGGAATCACCAAAGTTCTCATTGATCCAACTGAACGTTTTGAGAGGTCATAAGAAAGAATCGTCTAGTCAATGATAATGGGTCTGTTGCACACTTCGGCTACAGCGTTTTGAAGTATCATTTCCTATGTAAAAAGCCGAGAAAATAACAATGGCAGCATCAGAAAACACTAAAATTCAGTAATAAACTCACAAATTGCAAAAAACACTAGACACTATTCACCCCTGTATCTTTCCACCACGTGCACGATATTTCGCGAAATTAGCGCGGCACATTCAAATAATCACGGCCGACTGTCATCACAGCTGACTTCGTAAACAAATAAACAGTAACCACTGACGGCGTCTGCTCGAATTCTTACGTTTCAATATCCTCAATTCCTCACAAAAGGTTGTGAAAGGTACGGAAACCGATATTTGTGTCGAAATCTCATCAAAATGAAAGAATAACACACAGGATTTCCAAGCGTGATGATCGAAGTTGGAATCATCCTTGGAACTCCTGTGTGTTATTGTTTCATTTTACGAAGTCAGCTGTGATGACAGTCGGCCGTGATTATTTGAACGTGCCGCGCTAATTTCGCGAAATATCGTGCACGTGGTGGAAAGATACAGGGGTGAATAGTGTCTCGTGTTTTTCGCAATTTGTGAGTTTAATACTGAATTTTAGTGTTTTCTGATGCTGCCATTGTTATTTTCTCGTCTTTTTACATAGGAAATGATACTTCAAAACGCTGTAGCCGAAGTGTGCAACAGACCCATTCTGATACTCTTAAAAGGAAGTTGTAATCGACTCATATGTAATGATGCGTTGAGAATCAACGAGAAATTTGTCTGCGTGTACCTGTTTTTGAAACTTTAATCAAACAATGGGTCTGTTGCAAACTTTTGCTACCGTCATGTGGAGGGTGCGTATCATGTAAAATCACTTGGAAATGGCGTTGAGAGCACCAAAAACCTCCATAATCCACTCACAAACTCAATAAATGCGTTTAACGAAATTACAAGATGAGTAAGTGACAATGGGGGGGGGGGGGGGGTCGTATTTAATTTCAGCTTTCTGAAGAAAAACGTAGGTATCAGCAACTAGATGGGACTCCCCCATTGTCACCCACTCCATTGTAATTCCGTTGAACGCATTTATTGAGTTTTTGAGTTGATTTTGGAACTTTATGATATTTTCAACTACAATTTCAAGTTATTTTACGTATAGTGAATCAACCCTCTATAGTCTATAAAGCTACAGCCAAAGTTTACAACATAGCAAATTTAAGACAGTAAGCCGAGTGAAATGAATGAAATTTTCTAATCTGATTTGTTAAGCACATGTTTATTTTAGATCGAACACATATTTACATATGTATACTGTGATCAAAAGGGTTAAATCTGTGAAAACCCGATCCCAGCATGGATTTTTAAAATCCATGTTAAAACAGGAGTTTTAACTCCTGTTTTTGTTGAATGAACCGACAACGGGCCAGTGTAGAGGCTAAAAGCGCTTTATTTACCGCACACAATTTGACGTTTCGCGTCCTGCGATTCTCAAAGCGGAGCCCTTGCAAGAAGTCAAATTCGTTCCATGTAGTTCTCGTTCCCCTCTAACTATTCGCGCGGTGGAAGTTTTTACAGCTAAAATGGGTGTTCCGTACATCCTCGGTCCCATAAAAATAAAAGCGGTCGAGAATCCTTGGCTCAGAAAGGGAATAGCGGAGCCGTAAAAAAAAGAAGTTGGGGGGAGGGGGGGAGAAAAAAAGCACTTGCGCTTCCGCAACTTCTTCCTCTCTGCTTCCTCTCTATATTTGTTAAGGAGAGAGAAAACGAGTGAAGAGAAAATGAAGGGACAAAAGGACTGAATTAGGAGCATTGTTGCCGGAACCGCCGTTAAAAACGAAAAATCAACCCATTGTTTTCCTGGAAAAAGGATCGGCAAGTATGGTTGGTTTATAGCATATTTTGGCAACAATGTGGAGACAAATGCCGAGACCAGCAGACGTAAGACTGCATCATCAGGATAAATGTATACGAGGATTCTGCAGGATTGCCGGAATGTGCTTTATAATTATAGTCTACGGCTCAATCAGTGTTCGAGACGGACGGTCCCTTGGTCTCGTCCCCAAGTTGCAAATCCTCGCTCCTGATTGGCCGAGACTCCATCTAACGTTGAAGATTAAGGACCGTCCGTCCCGAAAATTTGTTGGTCCTAGGACAACTGTGGGATAATTTGGGACAGGGTGTACAATACGCAACGCATTAGATACCATTTTACATATATTTAACATTCTTATCAGTGGTGATTAAGCATATTTTTGCGAACCATCTGGCGTATATTTTTGATCCGATGGAGTTGTTGAAAACCAGCAAGCATCAGGCTCATCTGAATCTTACTCGCGCACGGGGTTCATAAAAACCCTAACGTATACTACAAAACGTACCAGTCATCACTCTGATGAGCCCCGAAAAACGTCGGATTGGGTCAAAATAGAAAGCAAAATAGTTGGGTAGAGTTATCCTGATCCTCCAGATCATTCGCAAAGGAACACATATTTACTAAATCAGGAAGCATTTGTTACTATTCGGTTGGGGTGAAGATTTGAATCACGGAACATTTTCGGGGACACCAAACTGCAGAATCTGTGTACAAAATAATTTTTAGGCAATTAGGAGCTGTATTTATTGTCGTCTCTTTGTATTATTGTTGTGTACAATTTTCGCCCCCAACCGGACCTCGTGAAAAGCGCCCTAAAATTTGGGCGCTGCATCGCATCGGTGGCATCCATCGTTGCGGAACGCCGAATAAACGTTTTTGGCGCAATAAAAAAATTCATAACCGTTAGCTGGTCTCGGGTGAAAATCATCACCCGAAGCGAACAATAAAATTATCTTAGGGACTTAGAGCCGGATTCAAGGTTAAAATCGAACTTTGCGACTGTTGGAGGGGAAAGCCATGGGAAATGCTTGAAAGTCCAGATAACTGATCCAGATAACGTTCGATAACTGATTTCTGGTGTTCTTATTGAATCAGAAATTAGATGCAAAGATGCCGGTTTGAATGATTGCATTTGGAGCAATAATTCAGAGCTTCCATTATACAATTATTCAAACTGTAACATACAGATTCTGTTGCTGTGTCGAAGAACACTTGGTTTAGGTGTTAGAGCTATAGATTTAGGGCCCAAATAATGTTTGGGAAAAACATTCGTTGTACTTTAACGTTAGGTTGATTCTCAACCAATCAAAAGCGAGGATTCACTCCTTGGGGACAAGAACAAGGGACGGTCCCTAAACATTTGTTGAGCCCTGGTCTTAAAGATTTTGTCCCTGGCTTCCTACGATTAGAGACCCAAAATTTGATTTTCACCGTGGTTTCGGCTCTGAGTCCCTTTTTGGATTGCTTATTGCATAACCTAGAGTCAGGTTTTTCGGTCCTTCATCCGGGACTGCGACATTAAATGTATCAGTCTCTATTTCCTTAATCCTGATTTTCATTATAAAACGCTCGTAGAAATTAAAATAACTAAGCTTCAAATCGTTGTCAAATTAAATTATAATGTTTTTACATTCGAATGATCAGAACGTTCTGGTCACAAAGCTAACGCGTGAAAAACACAGCAACAACGGGGAAATCAAGGACTCGACACTTGCGCCTTCAATTTGAGAGAATACTGCACCATATCCGCGGAACACGAATAGTCGTATCATGAAACAGTCGTATTTTCCGCGTTGAGTCGTTATGAGACCGCGACGCGGCAGATAATTTTTATGGCTTTTATCTTTCTCATTTACGTTTTGTAGTTAGGCTGTTTTAGTTTTTTGGATTCTATTTTTTCTTTTTTTATTGTTACTGTTTTGTTGTTATGGTGTTTTTTTCTCTATGTTTTCTTCTATTTATTTTGCATTCTATCTTCAAAGAAATCTACTCTAGGATTTTCGCTTGTATCTGACACTCTCCTTAAAAATCATTAGAATAAGTACAATGGAAGTATCTACGTACATTTTTAGAGCATGAGTGTCATGCTCTATTGAAATCGTTTCTACAAGGTCAATAATGCTTTTCTTATAGGAACGGCATGGTTCGGGGGTCCGCTCGGGGGATCGCTTGGTTTCAGTATCGAGAACGGGTCCTCGAGGACCGATTGACCCATGCGATTCCGCCAATCCGGTGTCCTCCCAATTTGTCGCTTTTTCTTTGTGGCGGGAGTTTTTGGCCAAGATTGAGGTTAAGCATTTTTGGGAATGTAATTACGTTACTAATTTGGATCAGACTTCAACGAAATTTTCTGTATGAGATATTGGGGTTTTATATCAGAGGATTGTGTCCATGTTTCGTGTATTCTGCGATTTAAAATGCATTTAGATGATTTCAAATTTCCAATCCTGTTATTGTTGATGTTTCGGTCCGCTAAAAGAGTTCGTTTGGGGAACGCGATCGGCGTTGCGTTTTAAGGTGAATCCTCAGCGACCTGTAGTGAGATTCTCATCCGCTAGATAACGCCACTGTTCCGCGGTCCAGAAACCATGCTTTTTCCGCCTTTAATCGTTAATTGCGAGAGCTGGAGTTAACTTTTCGAAAATGTAAGAACGTTGCGTTCTAGATTAAATCCTAAGGAAAATTTTAAGACCATTCCGAGCCATGGACGAAGATATAACTAAGGACTGCCGACTTCCTATCTCCGCCCGTGTTAAAACCTGTTAGCGGGTTTTCGAGCGCGACCGCAGCGCTCCAAGCAGCAGTAAGGGTCAACTAAAAGCGAACCGCTGCAGCGGTGGCCGCTCCGGCTCCCTTTCTCCCATGCCTTCCCGCAAATGTATACCGTGTAGGTAATTTGAATCACGATTGAACGAAGGGAACAAATGATCAGCGAATTAAAAGGAAGCAAAATTCGCTAAAAAGCAAACGTCTGGAGTATTTCTTGAAAGATTCCTGAATTGTCGAAAATGATTAATCAAGGACTGAAATACTATACATCACAGTTAACCTCAAAACGGAATCAAACAAGAAAGAGTACATAGACATTTGTTTTATTAGTAGAGATCAGGCGACTCTTTTAATTTGCTGATGATTTCTGTTACCTTGTCCAAAGTTTATTCTGAATTTCCCTTGCTTTCGATCTTCCATTGAGATACTGAGTTATCTGATCCTCTTGGGTCGCCGACAACAGTTGACAGCCATGCCATAACAGACCAACTCCAACAACGGTTTTAGCAGTAGCACAGCATGTGAGCATGGACACATCGCCAGGATCGCTCACTTGAAAGAGTAGTTCAGCTGACCGCTGCTTGGAGCGCTGGGGTCGAGAGCAAAACAGGACTAACAACAGTCGGCAGTCCTTAAGGGGTGTCTCCACCTGCGAATGTAAAAGCGCGAATAAACTGATTGAGCCAATGAGCTGCCTTGAAGTCGATAGTTCGAGTTCGATGTATCGACAACAAAGAAGCTCATTGGCTCAATCAGTTTATTCGCGCTTTTACATTCGCAGGTGGAGACACCCCTTTAGTTATATCTTCGTCCATGGTTTTGCGACGACCTCCCGTCCCCTTTGCCCTCCTCACGAACTACTGCACCTACGCCTACAACAGTTGCTTGCCGCGTTGTGCAGATTGCATGAATGATGTGTGTCCATCTACTTCACCCCAATTTCACAGCCATCACGGATGCCACGCCCGCCACGGGTCTTCTACCTGGTTTTATGCGACATCGGTCATCGTGGCCCAGTGTTACATGGTAATCAGCGGCGGATTCGGGAAAGGCACGCCCCCCCCAACTCACGGTAGCCTTTGCCTTTTTTCAACAGAAAAAATCCCATAAATTCCTCCCTGCAAATTTGAAAATTCATAGGCGTGAAGCCCCCCCCCCCCTAAAAGAATTTTCTGGATCCGCCATTGGTAGTAATTTTTGCGGCACACTACGCCGGATTCCCGTGCGCTTTCCCACACTTACCTTTCTCCCTTATCTGTCAATGGGCACTCCCCGAGGGGCGGCGCGGCGCCCCCCCCCTAATTCAGAAAAATCAAAACTTTACAATAAAAAAGAATCGGAACATTCGAAGATCAAATAATAACGAAAGGAATAAGAGTTAACAAACTTTATTCTTAGTTTACTTTACAATTTTAATTAGGGGCGTAATTTAGGGGGGCAGGGCGGGAAGTAGCCCCCCCCTAAGCAGTGGTGCCCAACCACCCCTTGCCACTATACAGCTCGCCCCCCAGTTTCAGGATTCCTCTCCCCCCAGATCTAGACCTCCCCTGATTTTTACCCCACCCCCTCCTGATTCAGACGACATCATCCTTCCCACCCGTCATCTCCCTCGCCGAAAGAAGTTTTAAAATCTACTAGTATGAACGAGTCTACATTGGCAACTACCGTTGGCAACGAGAATTTTGCGAACTTCCTTGAAAATTCAGAATCCTCTGGTCGATAATTACATGATTAGAGAATGTATAGGCAAGAGTTTTGGTTTTGTTAATTTAAATAGGTTAACTCTTAGAATTCATCAGGACAATGAAAATAAAGAAGGAATAGTTGTACTTAGCTTTTTACTATTTCTATCATCTGATGCTGTCACTTTATTCATAATATCAAACACGTCAAAAATAGAATTACTTTTGATACAACTACATGCTACAATCACTTACAATTTCTACCATTTGGAAGGATAATTGATTTATTTTCTATTTTGGGCGGAAGTGGGGGGGGGGGGTTCTCTAGACTTGCCCGTCTCTAGGTGGTGTCCCCTAGACCTTCCATTGACATTCAAAAAGTTGCCCCTCCGGGCAATTGTTTTGCGGGTGCCCATGTCTTTGTCCATGGTCTCTGAACCAGAAATTGAACGTTCTTCCGGTCTGTGGTTGCCTTCTTTTCTCATAAGTTTAGACACGGCCACCCTGTAAACCCCACAACAAGTTAAAAGTTCGCAATCCGCACCCTCGACCCGCAGCCACTATCAAAAGTAAATTGCCGGTTGACTTGCAGGTACTCTCCTCCTCCTCCCCCAACTTAGATTAGACACAAATATAAAATTTAAAAAAAAAAAAAAAAAAAAAAAAAAAAAAAAAAAAAATGAAAAATAGAATGTATGCCCCAGCAAAGGGCCCCTCCACAGTTTTCCAAGAGAGGGAGCGACCCCCTTGCCAGCGTAACTCCGAAAAAATAATTCCAACTGGGGTCCAAGTAACTCAAGTAAGGTCTCAAAATGAAATCAGATGGATCCAAAATTTTAACGGCGAGTACCGGTAAGCTTACTCTTTTGATCGGTCCAAACCGGATTGCGATACATCGATTTACTCTCGAGATATCGATTTTTCAAAGGGGCGCGGTATAGGGTCAGAAATCTAAGATTCTCTAAAATCCGCGAATTTCGACTCTCATGGACCTAGCATGCGCCGTGAGAAGTCATATGTGAGTTTTTTGAGTTCACATGAAGTTCATTAAGGGCCCTGACAAATGTCGGACCGATAAAGTCTATATCGGGGGGGGGGGGGGGGCGTGGCCCCAACTCCAGCGTAAGTCTCACGTACAATGTCTAACTGCGGCCGCGGGAGGTCCCATAAGATCCGTTTAAAAACTTGGATGGATCTGAATTTTTTTCAAGAATTATCTAAAAGCTGAAGCTACCGCCCAATCCAAACCGCAGTGCGCAATCCATCGATTCGTTCTCGAGATATCGATTTTTCAAAGGCGCGCGGTCTTGTCAGATCGACCTTAGAGGGGCGCTGGAGGCTGGAAAAAGGCGAATTTCGTCTCTCACGAACCAGTCGTGTGCCATATTATATCGGTTCCGCTTTTTTTCGGGTCCCAATGATGTCCCGAGAGGGCCCAATGCAGTTTCGAGCCAAAAAATATCATCTTGGGGGGGGAACTACTCCCCGTTTCAGCGTAACTCTGACAAGAAATGTCTAACTGCGGCCGCGAGAGGTCCTGTAAGGTCATTAAATAAACTCGGATGGATCTGAAATTTTCGAGGTTGTCAGTCACAAGCAAGCGCTTTCGACCGGTGCAAACCGAATTGCAATACATCGATTCACTATCGAGATATCGATTTTTCAAAGGCGCACGGTCTTGTCAGATCGAACATTGAAATAAGCTGTGGATACTCTGTATCCGCGAATTTCGTCTCTCATGGACCGTTTAAGCTCCCTTAAAAATCGAATGAGCTTTTTTCAAGTTCATATTACGTTCCTTAAGGGCCTTGATGAGTGTCGGATGACTTTTGACCAATATTAACATTCATTTTTTAATCTGAGACAAAAAGAGCTGAAACCATAAAGACGAAGAATTTCCATCGTGATGACTTTGGTTCAAGCGAGAGAAATCTAAAAAAGTCCCAAATAACTAAATTAGACTTTGCGGCTTGCTAGGATTGGTATTGCGTCATCCGATTTTAAAGGAACTATCACTATCGAAATCAGTTTTCAAAACCACAGTATTCACCTCGCCTCGTGAACAACTGTTTCAACACGCTATAAGTAAATTTTCATTCCCACTTTGACCTATCAAGTTATTTTTACAGCGATCACTGTTATACAAACACAAATGCAGCGTTGCGATTGACTTTGTCGCAGTTTTGTACAATCAATATGGAACTCCACACTTACAATGATTTACGGCCGACACTCATGCTCTCTTTGCTAACACTGTTCCAGTGTTGCAAGTTCCAACTTGTTTTTTTTTTTAAATCTTCGAGTTTTCTCAATGGTGCAGTCCGGTCGTGATCATTGGCAAATCCAAGGATTTATTTATTTTTCCGTCTCCTCCTGTTTGAATTAACGCATGTGTTATGAAACAGACCAATGTAGGGACTGAAGTCGCGTAATAGGCCCTTCTCCTACCATTTTCTAACATAGTTATTCAAATGGGCAAAGAGAGAGATGAGCGAATTTTTGAATCTATCCTCGATCGGGTTTGGCAGTTGACCCTTTTAATGCCGGGTCATGCAAGAGCACTTTTATAAGTTTTAGACTTACTAATGAATCGAATAACCTTTCCTCGTATAATAGGGCTGTTGCACACTTTTGCTTTAAGCGATTTAATAGTCGATTCTGGTGTAAAAACCTCGAAAAATAACAATGTCAGCACTAAAAACTGCACGAAATCCACTCAATAAACGCTTTTATTTGCGTGGGCGTAATGGTGGCCGAGGGCTGTAACAATGGGAGATTCCTATCTTAATTTCACCCGTCTATCTATGCTGACAAGGATGATTCACAGAGTAATTAGTCACAGTGGCGGCTCGCCAGGTGAGGCAAGTGAGGCGACAGGGAGCCATCGCCTCACATTTTTTGAAGTTGGAGAAAGAAAAAAATTTAAAAAAATAACATATAAAGGTTGAAATGGTTATTATTCCATCATCCTTTGTTTCAATAGTCCAAAAAGTATGAATGGAACATACAATTTTCAAAAAGCTTATGTGAAGTGCGTTTAAAAAAAAAAAAAAATCCTGTGCACCTCTCATTTTCGTCGCCTCACCTCCACGAGCCGCCAGTGATTAGTCATCAGAGTGATGATCCTCATCCGATAAATGGTATCGTGACTTCTAGTGACACCGGTGTCAAATGGAAATCGTCTCTTATTGGTCACTTCTTGATGGAGTTACTACGCCCGCGCAAATAAAAGCGTTCAATAAGTTTAGGAGTGGATTTCGGAAGTTTTTAGTGCTGCCATCGTTATTTGTTGAGGTTTTTACACCAGAATTGACTATTTAATCGCTTATAGCAAAAGTGTGCAACAGCCCTATTTCATGTGCATGCGTCAGTCAATTTTTTTTTAAAATTTTGAATGAATCCATGTTATCAGAACGTCCTCTTCATGGGACTATGAAGCAAAAAGGTTCAAGTGTGTTTGTACAACAATGGTAATGTTTAACATTGAATAGCCCAAGAGAATGCTGAAGAATGGCGCTATGCGAGTGTTTGAATAGCTCAAGAGGGGCTCATAAAAATCTGGAGGAGTTACACTCACAAATTACCCTTGCGTTTTGAATGACCCCTGACCCTCCTATCAACCGGCTACCCTCATGTCTCTACGGGTTATGGATCGTTGTTTTTCTGGTTTTTTCCTTTATCCCCCCCCCTTTGTAAAAGTTGAAAGGAAGAGAATAGTGGAGTCACAAAGTGGAGATGCGCCGCTGATAAGCTGTTTTAAATTCTAATTTGACCGCTGTTTATTTTATTTTACTCCTCCTTCTGTTCTTTTCCATTCTTAGCCGTATTTTACTTTGTCATCAAAAGTCGCTTGATGACTATCGACAGGTAAAACTCGTATTTTGCTTTTTTGATGGTCATCGGGAAGGGGCGGAGTTTAATTTAATTATTAATTTAATTTCACAATGCGATGGCCATCCACGTTGACGAACGCTGGAGCTCGTCAACCGTTTAGCCATCGCCGATGACAGAACGTTCGTCGTGCGCCAATAGGTCATTAACGTAAAGTTACTCAATTCTTGCGCTTTTTTGTGATTGGTCAGAGGAATATTTAGCTCTTCTTTATTTTCATGCGAAGAGACCGATGGAAATTATTAAAATAATCCTGCACTCATTAATGCTTGAGGCATATTTCATTTTGTTTGGCTGCATCTTGA
>VMOF01000369.1:24488932-24626432 GCA_011764245.1 Trialeurodes vaporariorum | reverse complement strand
GCTAGGCCAATAGGCCATTTATGAAAGTCTCGCGCGTTGAGCCCCCCTTTTCTTTTTATGACGCTCATCGGACTAAACAGGCCCATCTCAGAGATCATTTGATCATGCAAGTGAACTTTAAGCACATTCTATGAAAAGATGTGCACTGTGCACTCTTTGGTTGAAAAGAGATGGGAGCTTATACTTTCCTCATAAAGACAGCTGCTGCTTTGTGTTTATTTAATGGCATTCTTCAATTCACCCATGATTTCACAAGTTGACCTTAAGATTTGATATTTCTTTCTCCAGAACAGTGTTTGGCTGATGTTCGACTTTCTTTACGAATCCTAAACATATCGAATATTTTATATTAAAAACTTAAAACCTAAAACTTGTTTTGATGTATACTTGCGTGTATTTCAACTAACAGCCTTGTCGGGACAATCGTACAGAACAAAAACGTTCAAGCAACAAAAACTAAAAAACAAAAAACCCGCTGTATTTTATGGCTGACAAGGGCCTGATATGATGCTTCAAAACGGCCAAGTCTGCTGCTTAAAATTACACTTAATTCTGTGAATGAAATTTCATTCCATAGAATCTATTTTCATGTTCTTCAAGTAAATTTTCACAAGTTTAAATTATTTCTCGGGGGTTTTGAACTTGGCCCATAGTGGCTACCGCCACTTATGGTCGTAACTCTCGAAGTCTCGACATTCACCCCGTATCTTTGCTCTATAGTACCTGAAATTCACACTCCACGAAGTGTCTAAGTGGGTTCAGAGTGCGCCTTCAATTAATTTAATACTTCTCCTGCGCACGCTCAGGAAGTGTATTAGTTGCAAAGTTACCTCTGCTGAGGTGATCATTGTCGTCGTCTCTTCTGAAAATAAAATCTTTCGTAATCAAAGACGCTTTTGATATACGTGTATCACTAGCTTTCGATAGCTTTGAAGTACTCACCTGAAAAGTATTGAATGTTTCAATGTAATGTAACACACTGTTCGTCAAATTCTGATTGTAAGTGTTAAACAACCCCTCTACGGACCTCAATTAGAAATAATAGGAAAAAACATCGAATTGGTGTGTCTACTCGATCTGACCACGCGATTTCTTTATTTTTTAATTGTTACTCTTTTTCTCAATATACTTGAGACCGTTTTAAAATTTCTTGTAAATAGTTTCTTCACAGTTTTTGCCATACTTATCATTTTTGAAATTTCTTATTTTGCAGGTGAGTTGATGTCAGTTACGTTGAGTTCTGTTTGCACCACACAGTTACTGGAAGAACCAGCCCTTATAAGTAATTTTGTGAGTCCGCATCTTTTTCAACTAGCCTTTAAAATTAGCACAAAGTATTCTTTTTATTTTCCATAACTCCATTTGTTCGTCACATCTGAAGGTTACAGAATTAATTCAGTTAGTTTTACAGAAATTTAAAGAATTTCTACGTTCAACGTGATTCCAGCGATGAATTAAAACATCAAAGATTCGACCGCTTCCTTTAAGTGCAGTCATATGTTTGTATTGGTTGATGTAATATTTTTTTTTATCATCGGTGGAATCATCGATGAACTGTACAAAAGTTCCTTGAAAGTTTCGATAGACGGTTACTCGGGAACATCGCGCGTTCTTTCAAATCAAGTAGACAGATAAATATCCCTGTACCGAGTACTTGATTCTGCCTACACCATGAATTGAAGGCGCTCAAGCCTTCGTTTTACGCGCAATTGTTCACAGTTCAACTATCTTTGATAAAATTGATAGTACAATGAAATAAAATTTTATGATGTACGAGTATACAAACACGTGCCGAATATAAAGCAATTAGAGTCATTTTGCCAACATTCTAAAAAAAAAAAAAAAAAAAACTCGACCCACCTCAATTTTAGATCGTAAGATTGAACTCATGTATCACCAAATCTGTAGCATAGTAGATCTAAGGATTGGTTTTTCTGGACATGCGAAATTTTTTGATTTTTGAAAATTGTTGGTTCCTCGATTGATTTCTTTTGTACGAAGTAGAATCCTGCATTCTAACCTATAAGCTTTTGGGACAATATTTCAATTTATTTTTAGTGAAAGTAAGTCTAACAGTTCAAATCTTTTTTTTTCTTTTCTTACTTTACATCACTTCTCCTCTTTTCTCCTCTCTCTGAAGTATAAGTATAATTATTTTCGTGTACATAAAATAATACTGTGATATGCATAATATGTGTCAACCAGTGTTTGATCGTAATAAACGACCTTTTTCCTTTTTCCTCTTTTTTAAACCGATGTGATGCTAAAGTATCGATTATCAAAAGGTTTAATTGGATCCCGATGATCGATCATTTTCCTTAAGTTTTTATGGAAGAGACGTCGATACGAATTTATTCCATAGGCTTTTATGGAAGAAATGTTGAAGTATTATCATTCCTCCATCAACTCCGGGTTTGATTTATTGTGCGTTAGACGTCGCATCAGGTTGAAATCAGCCCTACAGAAGCTTTGAAAAATCGCTGATTAGCAGTTCTTTGTTAAATGGAATAGAAATTTCGAGCTCGTAGTTTAAATTTACAGATTTGAGAAAAAATCGTTTCCTTCAGGACTTCATGAGAGGATTTTGAAGGTTCCTTTAGCGTGCTCAGCTCTTTTCTCGGACCGGAATCCACGGGAATTCGTGCTCTATAACGCTACAACACAAGTTTGCGAAAGGTCCCGTTCAATAAAATAAGAGAAAACATAGCCGTAATAATCAAACGGAAATCGTGTAACGTCGGAATAGGCTGAGCGCGTTTTGATATGACACTTTTCATATAACTCGAATACGTTGGGAATTGGACACGGAAATGAAATGATTCGCAAACAGCTAGGTATCGCGGAAAGAAAAAAGTTTTAATAGAAATCCCGATTGCGTGTGAGGGGGAGTTTGCAGGGGCTCGCGCGGAGTTCAAATCCAGTCGGAATGATGGAGGGAAAAAGAGGGAAGAAAGAAGAAGAAGAAGGAATCAATTGAGCGAAGATCCATTTTTCTTTTGCACTCGCTGCGCCCTTACTGTCCCCGCCTTTCGCTTTTCCTTCCAACCCCCCCCCCCCCCCCCTTTCACGCCACCTCTCACCGCTCGCTCACCAGCGCACGTCCTCTGAGAATATTGTTCCATGTTTCTCTTCTCTCATCTCTCCGATGAAACCAAAACCCGACCCCCACGACCGGCGGCGACCGACGGCGACCGATTCCTCGCCTCGCATGCCCAATCCGGTGCGAGAGAGCTCTCCGGACTGCAGCAAGCAACCCGCACCGAGCATCGAGCAGCAGCGCCAGCAGTTCATCTGGCAAGAAGTTAATCGACTCTGATGAATGGAAAAGACATCAAATTCATTACTCGCCATTTATCACTTTTAGTTTTCAGCGCTCTCCGATGTTGCCGGAAGCTCAGAACTTTCAAAGATTCAAAAGTTTGACTCGCTCTCACTCTCTCTCCCTCTCCCCTCTCTCTCACTCTCTCTTTCCTTCCATTTTTCTCTCTTCCTCCCTCCTTCTCTCTACCACACTGTCTCTCTAGAGACATAACCACAGAACGAGTAGCAACTGCATGGTCATCCGAAATGAATTCGAACCATCCAGCTATATAATCAGGACAGTGACGGCCAGTGACGCTTTGAAACTTTGAATTGTTAAATTAGCAAAGTTATTGAGAGAGGGTCAGTATTGATCTTAATATTGCCACTCTAAATAAATCGTATTCTTTATCTCTCTCTCTCTCTCTCTCTCTCTCTCTCTCTCTCTCTCTCTCTCTCTCTCTCTCTCTCTCTCTCTTTCTCCGCCTCCGTCTCTCCCTCCTTCTCTATCTCTCTCTTTCTTATCAGTCCATGAGCCTACTTGAAGTCATTTGTTCGGACAGGACGTTAAGGGTTGAAGTCACGTGATCGCTTATCCCTCTGAAAATTCCCAACATTTCTCTTGTAAAATTGTCAGGAGAAATGAGTGAGAATGAAGGTGCCATGCAGAGACTCGACGAAAATATCCTCTGGAGTTAGTCTTGGCTTGAGAGTTCATTAAATTTTCTCATTTAAAGTGTGCTTAAAGAGACGCGCAGCGCAACAAGTGCATCAACAAGTTAAACGTTTCAGTGGCAATATTTCAAGATTGACAGTTAGTAGTTAGCCAACTTGAATAAGTGTATCCAAAACGCATTATTAGTCGATGCACTGGTTGCACTGCTCGTCCATTTATACCTAGTTTAAATGGGAAAATCTTTAGAAGTTTGAAACCAAGGTGATTTTTTCTTTGAGTCTCTAAATTGATCCCATAGAAGCAAAAAAAAGTGAACCCAAAACTGCTGCCCAGCCAATCCAGGTGCCAGTCTCTCGTTTCATACACATACCAAAGAACTTTTTTAATCATTTAAATTTTCAAAACTAACCAGCATTGGAACACTTGGAAATTTTTCCGACGGTGTGAATAGTTGTCGGTGCTCTATAGTTCGTTTCAGAAGTGTAGGCGCTCCTGCGCTCCTACGCTATAATCTTTGGCGAATTTTCTATTTTCATTCCCTCAAATCCAAACAAAACTTGCCTCTGACTTCAAACTTTTGATTTTAAAACGTTCCTCAATGAATAGCAAACGCTCAGGATCATTTTCATTTTGTAACTTGAGAAACAATTATAAAAAACTCCAAAGATTATCGGTCTAGGTGCGCCTACACTTCTGAAATGACCTCTACCGTCATAGACCTCGAAGACGCCTTCGAGATGCCTTCTATAGAAATTGCACGATTCATACTTTCAGCCGATTCATGTATAACATTACAAGTTCAAAATTCTGACTTAAAAAGAAACGCATTCAAAGTTTATATAATAATCAATAGAACGCATGCAGTCACTTTTGAGAGAAAAGACATGTGTTGACTCTTCAAAGTACACTGAAAAAAAAAAGTTCTGGCTCTACCGAATACATGCTTCGGGAAGCTGAAGGAGGCATATCCGAAGCAAAGTTCTGTGACTAGCGGGCTTTCCGTCGGTAGTAGCGAGCCACATGCTCTGGTAGTCCCGAACCTCTTGCTTCGGCATTGCGATGTAGGCGGGCAGCACGTGCAATGACATACAATTAGCAGGACCTGTCGCCATCTTTTCTCTGTTAAGTATCAGAGTAGAATGGGTTCACTCTTGAAATCAATTCACTCTGAGAATTTGTCATCGGCGATCTCTGAAAGAACGCTACGTTACAATTTAGGAGCATATTCACAGAGTTTGCTCACTTAACTAAGCGCGTCGTAAAGGGTGTGCGCCTCGGAGCGCTACCCTTATATACGCAGCAATCAGGCCTCTTATTCCACAAGCACTGAGCACCGCAGTGGTAACGCACTGGACTCCGGAATGATATATCCCCGGTTCGATCCTGGGTAGCGGCACGCTCTTTTTTCACTCTTCTTTATGTACATTCCCGAAGCACGTGCTTATGTACTACCGAGCTTTGCTCCGCGAAGCTATCTGAATCAGTACGTGCTTCGGCTCTACCGGAGCAATAGGTGTACTACCGGAGCACAGTTCTTTCAGTGTACTACCTCATAAAGTATAAATTATGAATCCATTTAAATTACACCAATTTCTCAGTATTTTAGGACCTATGCCGCTCTCGCACGGAATGGCATCACTTTAAAAATGGTCGTGCACATCATTTTTAACTGCACGGCACAATTAAAAATGAAAAATCTCTGCAGAATGTATATAACGGCTATTGTGCTTCAACCAACCAAGTGCGGATTTGCAGGGCACCTTGTAGGACAGCTCTGACTATTGACCATAAGCTATGACTTACCGACACGTTGCGTCGTAGCGTAGGGTATATTCCGCCTTTAGAATAAATTGATATTTAAGATCGCTCTCATTAAAGAGGTAACTAATGCACATTCTTTTCCGCGTTTTATTCTCACCCACCCGCTAGCAATTAAATCATCTGCAACGGAGAGAGAAATAATGCGGGCGAAGGTGAAACAATTTATTACGAATGCGGAACGATGTAGAGGATAATGGTTTTGTGGGGGGGGAGGGGGGTGGGAAGGGGGAGGGGGTGTCTGACGGTTAGGAAGCCAAAGTGAACCAAGGATTATTTTAAATTAAGTTTTTTTTTTCTATTCTCTCGCTGGCGTCGACGAGATGGGAAAACGGTTGAGTGTGAAGGTGAGAGCGAAATGGGTCGCGTTTTTACCTAAATTGAAGCGGTCTCAGGGAGGAAAGGCCGATGAAACATCAAGTGTGTTCCTCCAGAGGTATTCTAATGTAACTGCAAGGCTGGTATCCTTGGAAGAGCACTCTGGATGTATCAAGGGATCATGGGTATTCCTTTCCGAGGAGACAGTTTCAATTAGATGGTTTTATTCGTCCTCGTTGTCTGTAATCACACCGGATGCAAATTTTATTATATTGGTTCATCCAGCCAAGTTTGCACCACTTTCAACCAAGCTACTGTCTTTTTGTTGACTAATCTGTACCGCAGTTACTCTGAAAAAGTGTGTATAAGCGCTGAAGTGTGTCACCTATGGGTGATATAACAGAAAAGGACCGAATACCATTGCTTGCAGGGCTATATGGATGGCAGTGTGTCTAGCATCACACTGAGATAAAATGTATAAAAAAAACTGCGTCACTAAGAACATTCTCGGGAAGAGCATACTATGTTCTTTTAGAACGGAAAATTTGGCCAAAAAGGCAAGAGTTTTTTGATGCCCGGAATTCTACTTAAAATCAGCAGAATTTTCTTTTGAAGTTCCAAGAAATTCTGGTCATTTTTGTTACAATGCGAAACTATTAACCGAAATTAGTATAAATTAAAGGATATTTTCTGCTGATTTAAAACAGAATTCCTTGGATCAAAAGAGTCTTGAATTTTGACCAGAATTTTCGCTCAATAACAATATACATATATGGTTCCTTTTCGGACTTTCTTTTTTGCCAGAACTTTTATCTCAATGCAGAGAAAAATATGGAATTTTCAGGGGTTTTGATTTTATCAGGGAAAACACGGGATTATCATGGGATTTAGATTCTAAGCCAGCTTTATCAGGTATTTGGAATCCTAAAAGAAGGTAAAAACAAGTATGAAACAAACTCAGTTCCATGTTAATTTTTTTAACCGCACATTTTTACATTAAGTTTAAACTTCAATATCCCGATGTGCTATCCATAAAGTTGTGTCTATAAAGAAAAATTGAGAACTTTTTGGAACACCTCGTAATTTTCCTAACAATCTATATTCGAAAAAATCACGTCCCTCAAAATTCGTATCTTTTTTAGGAATGCGAAGAAACCAAATTGAACCGAAATCAGTTTCATACCATAGTTTTGACTACACGCATTTAGAGTGAGTTTATTAAGTTCAAAAACCCCACGTTGTGCCAATGAAGCTGTTTCTGTGACATGGAGGAGCATTGAGAAAATTTGAACGATCATTTGATAAACACTCTTCAACATTCGTCCCGTTTTCAATTTTAATGTTCGAGCATGCTTGCGTTCACTGTTCATACATGTTTTTCCGACCAACGGCGGCGCGGCCGCGGCGATGCGACGCGACGGTTTGCATTCGGTGTTTGTTTAATTCAAAATACGTGGACGGAAGAAATTCTACCCAACAACCACTCATTCGGTTAGTTCCATTTCGCAAATCTACAAAGTGGGGCCTCTGCTCATATTCCACAGGGAACGATCAACAAGAGATGCGGAGCAGTTATGATGAGGGAGGGGGGGGGAGGAATGAAGCACCTCTCTAGCAAAATAACAGCAAATCAATACGATAATTGAGTCGCAACTTGCGGCTCGCAAAGGTGGCTATGCTACGTTGACACATCTCGAGAGGAATTATCAGATTTCGGGAATTATTGTCAGATTCCGTGAATGATCTTCTGATATTTCGTTCAAGCTTTTCCCACGGCCTGAGCAATCCCCCCCCCCCCCCGAAGAGAAATAATTGTACGTTTACCGTTTCATTAGGTCGATTCTAAAAATTTGAATGTAAGAGATTACTTGGTACAGTCAAGGCAGGGGCGTCACGAGGGGGGGGGGGGGGGTACTCTTGCCCCGGGCGGCACTCTCCGAGGGCGGCAAAATCAGGGTAAACAACCAAAAAAAAAAAGTTATCAAATTTCAAAATGAATCACAGAGGGCGGCAAGCAAAAAAAAAACAAAAACAAAAAAAAACCATCAAATTTATATCATTTGAAACCGTGAAAAAAGTACCAGCGAAAACGGCAGTGCGAATGAATAAATAGACCCCGGAAGAAATCATGATAATCTGAACGGAAACTCGGTCGAAAAAGCGAGCAGTTTTCCCGTGCTGGAAGTTCCAGAAAGTCTACTTGAAGTTAAAAAAACACCTTCTGATGTGTTTCTTTCGCGCACTTTTGCTATAAAGCCAGAAATACCTGATTTTAAAGCAAAATGTTACGAGAAAATGGCATGGCTAATTTCTTACTTTTTTCTCTCCAAAATTTCTGTTCAGAAACACCATTGTTCATTATTTCGCTCCGGCGATTTCTTTATTATTCGCATCGCCGTTTTTGCCACCGTAATTTAGCTCTTAATCTCTCAGATTTTGGCCTGGGTAGGTTATCTGCAATGCAGAATTTTATTGAAAGAAGCGCATTTTGGGAGTAGCTTCCTTCCAGGAGAGACGTTCCGGCCCGACTGTACCTTAAAAATGACAACGCTTGTTCTCTGTAAAACACACTGTAGGTCCAAACACACCTATATATCCTCTATCTACTCATACAAACACATTGGTATGGCTCATGTGTGTCTGTACCAGCGCATCGTGCATCGGGGGGATAGAATCGGTCGCCGTCGCGGGAGTGTTTGCACTGAATGGTTTTCTCGCGAGTGTTTACGGTGTGCACCCGCAAAAACACAGCCCCGGGTACATTCATTCATTCATAATCTCGGTTGCCAACCTATGCGATGCACGGCGCCCGATGGTATCGATGGTCGATGAACGATTGCCGATTGGTGTTTGTTGTTCGTGTCGACGCTCAGTGGACTAAAACGACCGATTTAGTGGCCGAAAAACCTAGTTGTTAAAACTTGAAATCACCCGAATCAGGTTTGATCCAAATATTTGCTAAGTCCATAGAGAGCTAGGGTCTATTCTGGTGTAAAATCACTTGACAGTAACACTAAGCATAAGAATGTTCCAAATTTGACTCACAAACTCGAAAAATTTACTTAACCCCTTATGGACCAAGCCCGAGTGTACTGGTTTTTCTCTTCTAGTCAATTTCAGAACACCAGCGGCGGCTCGTGCAATGTGGCAACAATGGATTTCCTATATTTAAAACAGTGTAAAATAATCGATTACTTGGTGAGGCGCAGCGCCTCACCTAGTATCGATCTTTTTGCATACATTTAAATGGAAAAAGTGCACGGTTGCCAGATTGCACGAGCCGCCACTGCATTGTTCTAGCATCATGTTCTGAATTAACTTGATTCTGGGTGTTGACACTCAGATAAGGTTTCGTTCGTGCGCCTTCAAATCATAGTATAGGCAATTCCAGCTCCCCCGAGTACGAACAGTTAACTACCTTCCCTTA
Source organism: Trialeurodes vaporariorum (assembly GCA_011764245.1). Lineage (NCBI taxonomy): Eukaryota > Metazoa > Arthropoda > Insecta > Hemiptera > Aleyrodidae > Trialeurodes > Trialeurodes vaporariorum. Next base: position 24,616,893 of record VMOF01000369.1, on the reverse strand, counting down.
ATAGACGGAGAAGTGGGGTTTTTTTGTGAACTAACCTGGTCTGTAAAGGGTTAACATAATTAATTCCAAGATGGCGCGGTTGAATGAGCAAGGTCCCAATGGAAAGTACCATCTAATCGCAACTGTCTCTCTACTGAGAAAAGTGATTCATAAATGGGACTTCTCACATTGTGACTTGCTCATTTGACCGCCGTATTGAATTTCCTTTCAAGAGCATTTGGTGGGCCTGTGAGTGGATTTTGAGACTTTCTGAAACTCTCAATGTGATTTTCACACGATTTTTCAATCAAATCGACCTCCCACATGACGCTGTAAAAAAATCTTCCGACAAACCCATTATTATTTTAAAGCTTCTAGGACTGTTAGAGCTACTGCAAATTTTTTCTGTAAAAGGATGAAGAGTCAGTTTTTATGTTAACCCTTTAGTACCAAGTTGTTTAGTTGACTCACCACGCGTTCATTCAAATCAACCCATCAGATAAGAATTTCCTACTCCGGGATACTTGTTTTTGCCTGCATCATCCATTGATGGCGCTCTACAAAGCTTTTCTTTTGACTAACAAGTGAGGAATTCTAAAAGCTCACCATAATGCTCATTATACCCGATTTGCATCACTGCACTTTTATCGCTCCAACAACGTTTTAAAAGCTTTTGTTTTGTTAACGAGTGGATTTAGGACATTTTTTTGACTCACTAACGTTGTTTTTTTGTTTTTTGTTTTTTGTTTTTTTGCGGGTTCTTACACAGTCATTAGGGATTAGGGGGATGTAAAGATGCGTGGCCAGGGTATGCAATATGCATCGCACAGTATGTATATCATTCCACGCATTAATTATCAAGTGAGTTGCGGAATGCGTATTGCATAATCTGGTCGGGTTTCTTTATTCCCGTGCTGGTACACTTTATTATAATCCATAGCGAAACAATCTAGCAGCTCCTCAATTTGAATTTAGCAGCTGTAAATATAAATATTTCGGATGGTTTAACGCCATTACAACCCGGTCAATATTAAAAATCAGCGTTATAGTTCACTCGAATTCACTGGATAGTTAAATATTCCTATTCCGTGGTGTGTCTCATTTTGCCTATACCTCTAGATGAAGGAGCTTGACAAATACTATTCTGCAAATCCTAAAAATTTAGAGTCGTTTTTACTGTATATGAGAAAATTGAAATTATGTGATCATTAATCTTACGAAAAAGATTATACTCGGACGTAGTATTGAAAGGGTTAAAATGCGCAAAAAGAATCGCGAAAGTTAATGAATCAGGTTTTCTTGGTAATTTTACTTTCCCGATTATTTTACCAGTACGTCCGTTATTTCGTCCCAATCACTAATGTGCGACGCAATTGCGACAGGCCGCTTGTTCCTGCGGTGCATTTTAATGGTCAATACTTCTATGACCGCGGCCACCGGTGACAAATTATTATGGTTCTACCGCAACATAAGCATCGGTAGATCGGAGCATCGATAGAGCTGCTGCTTGCTGCGCCACAACTGAAATTCGCGTCCACGCAGGCTGTGATCTGTGAGTCGTGAGTGTGAGTGCATTGCGTACGGCATCCAATCGAACCGCAGGAGAGCGTTTACTCTCAAGAGACGTGCAGTCTTTTTTGATGCACTCTCGAATTAAGTTTAAGTGCAAACCCACTGTGCCATGTGGTGGGGGGGGGGGGAATTTTAAGGGAGGCGTATAGTCGTATTTACAGTGTACAGTATGTTCCAGAAGTACCTACGTTACTACAGTACGTCTCTCATTTTCGATTAACAACAGGGAGGTGATTATCCGGGTCTCCACCCACTCGAATTCCTGTCTACTGAAAGGCAAATAGGTGAGGATGTGGTTACGACTGGTTACCTGCGCAATGGCAAGCTCATTTGCTTTAACGTCTTCGATCCAATACGATCCTCCGTAAATACCCATCTGGATCCCCGGTTTGCGTGAATTTCCTCAATAATCTCAAAAGCAACGGTGATTCTATCGGTGTATGTATGGAGACAAATATGTCTCTATCATAACTGGGATTTTTTTTCCTAAATATAAATAAAAACTCCCAGCTATTTTTACAAGATTCCTTCGCTCATTATTTCACAGCAGTCCATTTGTTTACCCCTGTTCACCTTTCCCTCTTTTACCTTTTATACGTATGCTCAGTGGCGTCGCGTGCCATCTGGCAACAATGTGCCTCCTCCATTTAAAAGCATTCAATATATCTAATTTACCGTGTGCACTGTGCACCCCCTGAATTTGACCTTTTACATGAGTTTAAATGGGTAGAATACAGTGTTGCCAGATTACACGCGACGCCACTGCGTATGCTTGAATGTTGGTTCATTTCACAAGGTACCTATAATGATGAAATCTGTGGAACAGAATAGCCTCCAATCGATGTACCACTGTGAAATTAATAACACGCCGCATATTCATGTCGCACGACACCACCATCAACCCCCCCCTCCCCCCTCGCTCGGTCCCTCGCAGAAGTTAAAGTTAAGTCGTGCATCTTTTGCTCAGGGTCCCTGTATGACTGTAAAGAAAATTATGTCTTGGACGTGAGTTGAATCAAAATTAAAAACGAGGCTCGGCGAAGAGCGACGATGGAAAGAGAGTTAGAGACGCAAATTATTTCTCACCCCCACCTCCTTTCTCTCCCCCTCCTCTCTCTCTCTCTTTCTCTCTCTCTCTCTCTCTCTCTCTCTCTCTCTCTCTCTCTCTCTCTCTCTCTCTCTCTCTCTCTCTCTCTTGTATATCCCTTTACCTCTCATTCTGCTATAAAATCAATTTACTCCACACTCCTCATCTGGAATTCCGTATTTTTCGCTTGTACCGCTGCGCCGTATACTGTTGGCCCCATTCATAATTGCCAGATTTGAGAGGAAATCTCCATTGAATGATTTAACATGGATTTAAATGCAGGATGTAGCAATCTATCGCCACCATCTGGCAACACCGTGCCCATTCCTTTTTCGACTCTCCTCCTCCCATCCTTTCTGCGGACAACAGGGTTCGCATTAAAGTTCTGATCCACCTTCCTTTTCCCCTGAACGATATAGGGCTCGAAGGTATCATCTCTCAGCCTCGCATTTTGAAGGGGTCTAATTTGCATCGAACACGGCCGGAAACGAATCTAATAGGTCTGAAAGACAACATATAGCCATTAATTTTATAGACCTTGATGTTGAAACAAATAATGTAGTTTATTTGTAATGTATTTCTCCGATTATAATCATAAGAGCTACCACTTTTTAAGGGGGTTTCTCCAGTTTTGGAGCGAATTATTCTGTTTTTCAACACTCTCGTCAATGCTGCCAGGTTTAGAAAAATAACACACACTTTTCATTGAATGGGTCTGTTGCACACTTTTGCTACAGAGATATGGAGGGTTGTATCTAGTGTAAAATCGCGTAAAAATCACATTGGAAGCATCAAACAGTCATAAAATCCACTCGTAAACCCGCAAAAGGCGTTTTTAGAAATTCCAAGATGGCGGGCGAAGTGGCGAGCCAGCCTGCATGCATCCACCACGAGTAGCGGTGGACCGCGCGGCACATTCAAATAATAATGGCCGCCTGTCATCACAGCTGGCTTCATAAACAACGAAAATGTAAACACTGAAGACGTCTGCTTGGATTTCAACGTACATTACCTTATTTTTCGTGTTTTTTTGTTAATCTTTCTCAAATTCAATTAGATTAAAACTGTGTTTTTATTTCTTTACCTCACTGATTAATTTGTTTGCCGTCCACCGGCTCCAAGTATGATTCCAACTTCAATCATCATCCTTGGAAGTTCTGTGTGTTTTTGTCTCGTTTTGATAATTTTTCGACACAAATATCGGCTCCTTTACCTTTCAAAACCTACTGTGAGGAGTGTAAACTCTTTTACAAGCTCTCAGCGAAATTTCTGCGGTTCAAAAGTGCCTATGATTCTTAACTGGTTGGAGACCAAAATGTTGTTCTGTGGTCATTGCTCAGTGAAGTTCAGATTAAATCATAATCATACCATTCATTCAGTCTCCTCTCCTTTCAAGTTTTTGATTGCAATCTGTGTCTGTATTAGTGTGCCTGCACCTTTTGTTAAACCTCAGGTGTGTGGATTTGTTCCCATTTCTATGCGTTAGCCCCTGATTTGAACGTTTGGAGAGAAATTTTGTGCAGTTGTCTGTAAATTTGAGATTGACTAAAACAGTTTCCTCTTTCTCTGATTGTTTGTTTGAAATCCGTGGCTAGTCATGAATCTTTTCTCTCGCCTCAAGTGTGTTGAGTTGTTTAACTCTCACCAGTAGCTTGTGTCAGAGAAAAGTTTTATTAGCAGTTGCGGAAATCGTCAGAGCTCTGCTGTTTAGACTAGCAGAATGTTTGTAACCGCGGAGGCAAGGTAAGTAGGAGCTAGGTAAGCACATTTTCTGCACTATTTTCACAATTTGTAAGCCCAATTTAAATGTAAAGTGTGTCTCAAAGCTCTTCAAATTAGCAGTCAATTTTCAAAGCATTGATACATAAGTACGAATAGTAGAAGTTTGTCAGAGCATCACTCGCGCTTAAGGTCTTTTCAAGTTGCTGGAGTGAGCAATTTTGATTTTATGAGCTGGGTTACATTGAAAGTGTCACTGATTGAATTTACTAAGGGTGCAATTCAGAGGCTTCACGGATATCACGTTGACTTGGCTTGGATTTGAACAACTATCCTTCACATTCAATAAGCAATTCAGAACAATGCCTTGAACCGAAATGCCTTGAGATTTCTTAAGGAAGTTTCGAAGGATTTTCAAGCAAGAACTGACTCAAATTGGCAATTCAGATATGCTTTAAAATCACACAGTTTGCCATTCATAAAGAGTGTCAAGGAGATAATTTCCAGTTAACATGTCAGCTACTCTGAGCTAAACTTGAGATTGCTCAAGAATTGCTGATTGACGTTGAGTGTCTTTGAGTTGTAACTTTTCTCACAGGGCTGGACTCCCAACCAAGTCAGTGAGATTTCGAATGAAGTCTCTGAATTGAATCCTTAGAGTATCAGCGGTCCTCCGCAGCGTAGTAAGTAGTTGATTCCATTCAATTTTTCTGGCTCTTTACATCAGCCTGGAAAAATTGCTATCATTAGGTACCTATAATATACCCAATTTTTGACTGAGTCTGGGCTCTTGAAGGGCATCAATTGTCTCTTAACCGGTGCTGTCTGACCCACAAATTATTAAATAGTCGCCTCGATGGCTGTTCCCATTCCTTCCAAAACTTTCTGGTGAAATTTCATTAAGCGTGAGACGCACTTCGTTAGGAACTACCAAAATGTGACACGGGCCCACAGTTTTTGGGGCCTGAAAGCAAATTATTTTGCGTTACTCAAACCTTTGAGAAAAATCAAGGAGCCGCACAGACCTGCATCTGAAAAACTGGAGGCTGTCATCTGGTTCGGAGACCCTCAAAAGCATTAAGCTAATCATAAAGTGATAAATAGGTGAGCACATTTAAATGATCTATTTTTGAACTGATAAAGGTACGATGGTGATCAGGTTTTGTGAGGCCGAGTGACACTTAATTTAGAAAAAAGGTAGACGCGCCGAGCAAAATCTGACACTGTGCCCCTCAATTTCCTACATTTCTCCTCCTGATCGATTGATAGTTCATTATTTCTGGCCCCTTTGTGCGCTTACCTCTTTCGGAGGTCTTTTGTGACACATAATTCAGGAAAAAGGTTTTTTTTTTATGATTAATTTTTACTCAAGCTTTTAATCTTACAAGCTCACCTTTTTATCACTCAATGATTAGATCAATGCCTTTTAAACTCTCCGTACAAAAATAATTGTACAAACTGTCACTGTACAAAAATGTTCTGTACACTGTACATAGAGCTTTGTTTTAAAAGATCACTACCAGGTATCTAGTATTCCCATGAACCGTCGGCGTGTGGAACACTTTCGGAAAGAGTTGTCGTGTAGGTAGAGCCATGAACTGAGAGGCTCAGTGCTTTAAGCATCTTTTTATATTCTTAGGTGTGCGGACTGCTAAAGGTGATTTTAGAATGTAGCTTGAGCAAAAATTAGTGACACTTAATTTAGAAAAAAGGTAGACACGCCGAACAAAATCTGACACTGTGCCCCCAATTTCCTACATTTCTCCACCTGATCGGTTGAATGTTCATTATTTCTGGCCCCTTTGTGCGCTTAACTCTTTCGGAGGTCTTTTGTGACACATAATTCAGGAAAAAGGTTTTCTTTTCTGATGATTAATTTTTGCTCAAGCTACATTCTAAAATTATCTTTAGCAGTCAGCACACCTAAGAATATAAAAAGATGCTTGAAGCACTGAGCCTCTCAGTTCATGGCTCTACCTAAGCGACAACTCTTTCTGAAAGTGTTCCACAAGCCGGCAGTTCATGGGAATACTGGACAACTGGTAGTGATCTTTTAAAACAAAGCTCTATGTACACTGTACAGAACACAGTTTGTGTGGAGGTGAAGCATATTCTTAGTATAATTCAAACCTCTTCAAGGAGTGTCACAGGAGACCTTAATCTCAAAATTATATGAAAAATTAAATGAAATATAAATTTTTGTACGGAGAGTTTAAAAGGCATTGATCTAATCATTGAGAGATAAAAAGGTGAGCTTGTAAGATTAAAAGCTTGAGTAAAAATTAATCATAAAAAAAAACCTTTTTCCTGAATTACGTGTCACAAAAGACCTCCGAAAGAGGTAAGCGCACAAAGGGGCCAGAAATAATGAACTATCAATCGATCAGGAGGAGAAATGCAGGAAATTGAGGGGCACAGTGTCAGATTTTGCTCGGCGCGTCTACCTTTTTTCTAAATTAAGTGTCACTCGGCCTCACAAAACCTGATCACCATCGTACCTTTATCAGTTCAAAAATAGATCATTTAAATGTGCTCACCTATTTATCACTTTATGATTAGCTTAATGCTTTTGAGGGTCTCCGAACCAGATGACAGCCTCCAGTTTTTTAGATGCAGGTCTGTGCGGCTCCTTGACTTTTCTCAAAGGTTTGAGTAACGCAAAATAATTTGCTTTCAGGCCCCAAAAACTGTGGGCCCGTGTCACATTTTGGTAGTTCCTAACGAAGTGCGTCTCACGCTTAATGAAATTTCACCAGAAAGTTTTGGAAGGAATGGGAACAGCCATCGAGGCGACTATTTAATAATTTGTGGGTCAGACAGCACCGGTTAAGAGACAATTGATGCCCTTCAAGAGCCCAGACTCAGTCAAAAATTGGGTATATTATAGGTACCTAATGATAGCAATTTTTCCAGGCTGATGTAAAGAGCCAGAAAAATTGAATGGAATCAACTACTTACTACGCTGCGGAGGACCGCTGATACTCTAAGGATTCAATTCAGAGACTTCATTCGAAATCTCACTGACTTGGTTGGGAGTCCAGCCCTGTGAGAAAAGTTACAACTCAAAGACACTCAACGTCAATCAGCAATTCTTGAGCAATCTCAAGTTTAGCTCAGAGTAGCTGACATGTTAACTGGAAATTATCTCCTTGACACTCTTTATGAATGGCAAACTGTGTGATTTTAAAGCATATCTGAATTGCCAATTTGAGTCAGTTCTTGCTTGAAAATCCTTCGAAACTTCCTTAAGAAATCTCAAGGCATTTCGGTTCAAGGCATTGTTCTGAATTGCTTATTGAATGTGAAGGATAGTTGTTCAAATCCAAGCCAAGTTAACGTGATATCCGTGAAGCCTCTGAATTGCACCCTTAGTAAATTCAATCAGTGACACTTTCAATGTAACCCAGCTCATAAAATCAAAATTGCTCACTCCAGCAACTTGAAAAGACCTTAAGCGCGAGTGATGCTCTGACAAACTTCTACTATTCGTACTTATGTATCAATGCTTTGAAAATTGACTGCTAATTTGAAGAGCTTTGAGACACACTTTACATTTAAATTGGGCTTACAAATTGTGAAAATAGTGCAGAAAAGGTGCTTACCTAGCTCCTACTTACCTTGCCTCCGCGGTTACAAACATTCTGCTAGTCTAAACAGCAGAGCTCTGACAATTTCCGCAACTGCTAATAAAACTTTTCTCTGACACAAGCTACTGGTGAGAGTTAAACAACTCAACACACTTGAGGCGAGAGAAAAGATTCATGACTAGCCACGGATTTCAAACAAACAATCAGAGAAAGAGGAAACTGTTTTAGTCAATCTCAAATTTACAGACAACTGCACAAAATTTCTCTCCAAACGTTCAAATCAGGGGCTAACGCATAGAAATGGGAACAAATCCACACACCTGAGGTTTAACAAAAGGTGCAGGCACACTAATACAGACACAGATTGCAATCAAAAACTTGAAAGGAGAGGAGACTGAATGAATGGTATGATTATGATTTAATCTGAACTTCACTGAGCAATGACCACAGAACAACATTTTGGTCTCCAACCAGTTAAGAATCATAGGCACTTTTGAACCGCAGAAATTTCGCTGAGAGCTTGTAAAAGAGTTTACACTCCTCACAGTAGGTTTTGAAAGGTAAAGGAGCCGATATTTGTGTCGAAAAATTATCAAAACGAGACAAAAACACACAGAACTTCCAAGGATGATGATTGAAGTTGGAATCATACTTGGAGCCGGTGGACGGCAAACAAATTAATCAGTGAGGTAAAGAAATAAAAACACAGTTTTAATCTAATTGAATTTGAGAAAGATTAACAAAAAAACACGAAAAATAAGGTAATGTACGTTGAAATCCAAGCAGACGTCTTCAGTGTTTACATTTTCGTTGTTTATGAAGCCAGCTGTGATGACAGGCGGCCATTATTATTTGAATGTGCCGCGCGGTCCACCGCTACTCGTGGTGGATGCATGCAGGCTGGCTCGCCACTTCGCCCGCCATCTTGGAATTTCTAAAAACGCCTTTTGCGGGTTTACGAGTGGATTTTATGACTGTTTGATGCTTCCAATGTGATTTTTACGCGATTTTACAGTAGAAACAACCCTCCATATCGCTGTAGCAAAAGTGTGCAACAGACCCATTATATTAGGATTGCAAGTACCTACACGTGTTTTTTTTTTACCAAGTTTGGCAGGACTGAATCGTCATTTTTCCAGCTCAATTTCTCGGAAGAATCTTTATTTCGGTTTCTAATTTTTTCGATATAGAGATAAACTATAAATAAATCTGCACGAATTGCTGTGATTTATCATATGTTAGATCTTACGCTCAAATATCTTAATCTAACCTAACTCCTTTAATTTTACGCACGCAGTTGGATGACTAGTAGGAACACGAACGTCTAACCGCCGCTTATCTTTTCAATTTTCTCAAATAGAAAATATGTCTCCCTGAGTCTTCCTGACTCTGACAATGTCGGCTCGTGCAATTTGGAAACCAAGCTGTTTAAACCTATGCCAAAATATCGATATTTTGGGGTAGCACTTACACCTCCTGAAGATAAACCGTTTTACACAAGTTTAAATGGAGGGAATACGGTGTTGCTACATTTCAAGAGCCCCCACTGCTCCCTGACCACTTGTGTATTATAAGATTGCTCATTTAGAAACTGTTTCTTCGGTTGGTACGCAACTAGAACTTTTCCACCGGCTTTGTTTTTTTCATTTTGACGACAGCATCTATAAGATTTTAATGAATCGAAATGCGGTTTATGAATTTGTTATCCGTTTAAGTACCTTGCTACGTAACGCAATGCATGACTGTTCACGTAATAAATACTTTATAATAGAATGTAACTGGAATGTGGAATATCGAGGATGTTGCGGCCGCAATTCTTGCATGAAATCACTGAACTAGGAAATACAAGGGTAAATATTGAATACAATCAAATTAAACCGTATGCACTTGAAAGGTGCAGCGCGCAATTAAAAATCTCCCATAATATAGATTCAAACAAAGAAACAGTCAAACTTATTTAGAGAGTCGCAAAAGCAAACAGTTGGGAAGAAGAATCTATAGGTTAAAGTAGAAATGTCGATTTGAGCCTGAAACATTTGATGAGGAACGGCATCATACGCGAAAGAGGAATGACCAATATTAGAACTAACCGCTTCATCAACCTCAAAGCTACTCTCAAAAACCCCTTCAAAACATTGGTTATGCAATATCGCTGCACATGAACTGAGAGGCAGCTTTTTACACCTCTTTCAAAACGTAGGTTATGCTGCACAATAGACGATGAAGTCTCACCAATCTAAGTAGCTGATATCTACATCTCCTTTTAAACATAGGCTATGCAATGAAGTGATGTTAACTCTCAACAACATAATTAGGAGCAAAATAGGTCATGCGATACAGTATTGAAATATTAACCCTCAGCAATCTTGGCTCGTTCAAAGCAAATATTAAGCAATAATATGTATAGCACACATTTTTATCTTAACATTTTAGCCAGCTGCTCCCTCCAGCTCTATCCTATCAAAACGTAGGTCATGCAATACAGCAATGAATTAAAAATTAAAATTAATATCAACAATATCTAACAGCTCCTTCAAAACGCAGGTTATGCAATAATACAGCACAAATGATCAAGGCCGAATAAATGTTTTGGACGGATGGGCTTTGGTTTGTACTTAAAAATAGCGGATCCAACCGCACATTTCTTTACAACAGAACATTGGAACGTTACATGGGAGCGCTCCAAACGCTACTTGGGGGCGAACTTTGGATCGTAGGCCGTCCGTCCCAATCATTTATTGGACCCAAGTCTCAACAATCAGAACAGCTCATCTCAAAAACTCCTTCAGAACAAAGTCTATGCAATACTACAGCATAGCAGATTATGAACTCTCTTTCAATGACCTTTCTCAAGAAGTATTTAAATCGTGATCTAATCCATAATTTATGCTGCACGTTGTCCGGTCACCGTGGCAACGCTGACTTTACAAGGGATTATGCAGGGTGGCGCTCACAGCCTCACAGGGCTCAACCTCCCACCACCAACACCACCATCCTCTTCTCCTGCGGCACGATTCACGAGTCTCGATCATCGCTTTGGCTCCTTTTCCAGCGTTTTTCGATCTGACGTTGTTCGAGCCCGACCGCCGAGCGATGCGAACTCTTACTCAGAACCGAGTCAACCTCACAGTAAGCAATAACGATCGAGTTGACGGCCAAATATCATCAATTTAACCCTCCAAGGGCCAGGTTTGTTCAAGAGAAAGACATTCTTCCGTTTATACAGGGAAGGTATAGTTAACTGTTCGTACACGGGGGAATTGGAATGGGTCTGTTGCACACTTCGGCTACAGCGTTTTAAAGTATCAGTTCCTATGTAAAAAGCCGAGAAAATAACAATGGCAGCATCAGAAAACACTAAAATGCAGTAATAAACTCACAAATTGCTAAAAACACTAGACACTATTCACCCCTGTATCTTTCTACCACGTGCACGATATTTCGCGAAATTAGCGCGGCACATTCAAATAAACACGGCCGACTGTCATCACAGCTGACTTCATAAACAAATAAACAGTAAACACTGACGGTGTCAGTTCGAATTTCTTACGTCTTAATATCCTCAATTCCTCACAATAGGTTGTGAATGTCTCGGAAACTGACATTTGTGTTGAAAATTTATCAAAATGAAACAATAACACACAGGAGTTCCAAGAATGATTCCAACTTCGATCATCATGCTTGAAACTCCTGTGTGTTATTTTTTTATTTTGATAAGTTTTCGACACAAATATCGGTTTCCGTACCTTTCACAACCTTTTGTGAGGAATTGAGGATATTGAAACGTAAGAATTCGAGCAGACGCCGTCAGTGTTTACTGTTTATTTGTTTATGAAGTCAGCTGTGATGACCGTCGGCCGTGATTATTTGAATGTGCCGCGCTAATTTCGCGAAATATCGTGCACGTGGTGGAATGATACAGAGGTGAATAGTGTGTAGTGTTTTTCGCAATTTGTGAGTTTATTACTGCATTTTAGTGTTTTCTGATGCTGTCATTGTTATTTTCTCGGCTTTTTACATAGGAACCGATACTTTAAAACGCTGTAGCCGAAGTGTGCAACAGACCCATTGCATACACGGCGATTTGAAGGCGCCCGGACCAACCTTATCTTGTGAGAGTGTTTTCATTGATAATCGAGTTTATACTGAATGAAGACTGGAACAATGTGAAGTAGACTAAATACGAAAAACGAGTATACTCGGGCTTGGTCCATAAAGGGTTATAGTTATCTGAAGCTGAAAATCGTTGCTTACTGAAATGGCGTAAGCCATTTTTCAACGTAAGTTCTGAAATGAAATGTTCTATAAGTAAGTTATAAACGGGCTCTTGATACATTTAAGTAATATTTGTTCTTTTAGCAAAAGAAGAAGGGGGAAAAAGCTTTAAGGACTCATTGTTTCAGAGACAAATATAGACCCAGCACAAAGCTTGCGACGTGTGTCCACTTCTTTGGGTCAATTTTGGTCGGAACTCATCGAAACAACAGCCAACATTAGCCTACTGTTGACTGATGAGCCAAAACCTGTTTCCGTTTCCGGGACCGCGGACCAATCGCAGCCTTCTGTTGAGCTCCACCACTCAACAGTAGGCTATGTTTATCGTTTCAGCCGGTGACCCCCGAAAATCCTGTGTGCCGTAAACTTGCACTCTAAACACGGGAAGCATACGGTGTGCTGGGTCTCTATTTGTCTTTGCATTGTTTATAGTCGACGAATTAAAGGATGTCAGTCGACTCCTTAGATTTTAGTTAAGTTAGGCAACCTGCAATACTTATCACGGTGAGTTTCAGCGTTGCAGGTTGCCCAGTTGAGCCAAAATCCAAGGATTCGACTGAAATTATTTGATTCGTCGACTTTTCATAGTCGAGTGACACTTCAACCCTTTAGGCACTTCACTTCACCCGTAATTAATCGTTTGAATTCTTCTATTCAACAGTTACAGTTATCTAAGTTGTCGTTAAAAGAGCCTTCCGTCAACCAGTGGGAGGGGGGTGTAACTGGAAAATGTAAAAAAAAAATTAAATAGAAAATTTTAAAATCCAACACATGCTGAATTATCCTGTGTGTGATGAGCCCCTACTAATTCGACCTTTCGCAAATGGTTCAAATGGTTAAAACTTCACGCTTTATTGCTTCTGTTTGAACGATTTCGATTCTGGTGATTTCAACCGGTCGATTTTCGGTCACCAGCTAATTGCGGTTATTTCAGCCCACCGCGCGACAACCACGCTCTCTCCTTTGTTCCTTTCATCCTACCGTTTCCGGTTAGAAGCCAAAACCTCCGTCCTCGACGCCCATAAATCATCTCGAAATGCAAAAGAGTATGGGAAGTAAAGGGGGGGGGGGAAGGGGGGCTAAAAACAAAAACAACCCGCGAAGAAAATAATTAGTGGAAAATATTAACGAAGCTCTCACGTTCTCGCTCTCTCCCCCTCCCTCCCCCCCCCTTTCGTTGACCAAATAAATTAAATTTGGAGTAACGTTCTGTGTTGTACTGTGTGTGTAAAGTCTTTTGTTGGCGTTTCTATGCTCGCCTGCCTTGACAAGGGCGTCGTAAACGCACAAACCGAGTATTGTATACTAGAGCTTGACAGTGGTGAATGCTACGGTGGCTCGTTAATTGCGATGTATCGATGTACAGTATGTCCCTGAAGTAACGTTAATTGTGATGTATCGATGTACTGTGTATCCCAAAAGTTCTCTCTTGGCCCAAATCGAAAAACAGGCATTTCATTCCGCGAGTCCTTATACATATGTAAGACAAATGAAAGTATGGGCGTTACCTTGCGATTTTAAATATTTGATAACATATGTTGAGGGCCGTTCGTCTAAGGCAAAGATTACAATGTGTCGTAGAGTTTTTTACGGTGAACTCTCAGTGCCTTTGCTGATCGACATTTATTTGCGCTGCTGAAGATTCTTTACAGCATTATGCACATTTTTGAGATGCATCATATTATGATCAAATATATCAGATTTATCGACGATTACTAACAATAAGTTTATCCGTAAAACACCGCGAGACCTGCGGGCCAATCATTTACTTCATCGTTAAAGCGATCGTTAAACTCGTTGGCCAACCAGATTTCGTCTACGAGCGGCGTCGCATATGAAACTCGGAAACGCTGTTTTATTCAATTAACACCCATGTAAAATATCGATTCAAGGGAGTACACAGTACACCCCCATGGATAGTTCGACCTCTTGTTCTAACTCTCTATACATAGGTACATGTATGTAATAGGGACTCTACTTTCGATGCATCTGATCAACTCATCAGTAGAAGTATGGCAGAATCTTCTATGGATTCATATGAGAAATTCTGGGATCCTTATAGCTAACAAACAGCCCGTTGTTTATCGAAATGATTTACTTCTTTTTCGATTTGGTCCTAGAAAGGACTTCTGGAACTTACTGTACAAAAAAAATACTGGAACATACTGTATAAAAATATAATATCTTGTAAATATAGATGATAAAGTCAGTATATTTACGTCGCATAGTCGTGTTCCTTCAATTTATTATTATTCCTCCCCCTCCCTTCGTCTCTACAATGAAATAGAGGGAATAAATTGAAGAAGCTGAATTATACAGGGCAAAGTCAAGCAGCTGCCGCGCCGCACTGTTTCGCGTTTATTTAATAGCAGTCTACAATCCATCCGTGATTCTACCGGTTGAAGCAAAGATTACGTACGTTAAAATTACGTACCGCGTTACTCGCAGAAATACTCAAATCGATAAGCTTTGCCTCAAAACAGTTTAATCATCGATGTATCGTAGGATACCATAATATACACGTGGAACGACAGCACACCGGCTCATCTATGCGCACGTTTTAACTGAATAATCGATGTCAAATCAAGGACCCGGCGACGATATGAAGACACTGCAGGGTGCAGGTGAAGTAGCCGATTGCCCGTGCTTGCGGAACTCGGGAGGAGAGAATACGAAGAGGATTTTGCAAATAGTCGTCGCTTTATGACGGTATCTAGGGAATTGTCTGATCTGATCCTCTGATTCGCCGCGCATTTGTGAGGAGCGTTACTTATTCCGGCCAAACATCTTGGATTGCACTAAATTCATCTGCTATGTCGACATTTTCCCATAACCCCATTCATCGAATTTATGAATGATAAATTAGTCTTTTAACACTAGAACCGCGGATGGGTCATTTTGACCCACTTTTGATTTTCGACCATCCGTCACGCTCGCAATTTTCAATCTTGGAAGCTGAAATTTTATGACTTTTCCTAACTTTATAGGCCTAAGAAGGGTACCTTTTCTTTTTTTTAAAAAAAACCTGCAAGTTTCTTCTATATAAACACTACTACCTAGAACCGCGGATGGGTCAATTTGACCCACATTTCAGTTGATGCACATTATACCATGTTAAATTGTGTACACATAATTTTTGATTCTCAATATACATTGACCATTCAGTGTTAGCTCAAGAATGCTGCTATGAGTGCGCATGTGCAAGTATAGCAGGTTGCCTACCTGGCAGATTGTTGGTTGCCTATCTGGAAGTTTGAAGGCGATTTCCTTATCTTCACAAGCTGAGAGCGTAATGAGTCGAGCTTTATAAATCAGCGTTGCCTCTTTCGAGGACTTGACTAAACTCATCGTAGTTGGTACTTTGCAAATACAGATTTCGGGACAACCTGGCATATCACAAAGATTATTCTGCATCATCGCTAGTTTTCCTGATGGGAATCTTTTCCGGGTCATTCGCTCGTAAGACGCTCGCAGCTTTGTAAAAATGCGAGAAACCCGTTTGTGCACTAAAAAAAGGGTTACCAGAATCATGACAAATGACGATGTGTGAACCGATGTAAGGGATGGCTCAGTTACCAGAATTCTAGTGTTTACCATAGTTCTTAAAAATTTAGAGAAAATTCTAGTTCTATGACCATATTCTGATACTAACACCAGCAGTATTGTACAGGACATATTGTTGTTCTTCTGGTAATATTACTAGAACTTAGGAAGTATTTTTTTCAGTGTGGGAAACACGCCTCCGAGGCAAAAATTTCTTGCGTCAACTGTGAATAATTTTTTACTTTCATACAGCTCATAAGGCGAATAAAATTACGCCCTATCCCAGGAGTACCTATCTAGCTTGACTCAATTATTATTATAACTGTTTCAATTTTTCTTCTTCTTCTTTGTTTTGATATCCAAGTTTCTCGATCATAATCTATAATTCACGATTTTGTTTGCACTTTGACTTTGAAAACTTCCAACAAAACAATGAATAAATGAAAAATTGTAAGTTATCTTCAAATGATAAATGAGGGTGAGGAGATTTAATGGGTGGGGGAGGCTGAAACAGGAGAGTAGGGGTAAAATTTAGGGAGACGGCGATGAGAAGAATGATAAAGTGATAACAATCAGAAGGAATATACCAATGATATAACGCGAACAAGACATAAAATTCAACGACATTTTTCTTAGACTTTGCAACATTGCTAAGGCCTCACGAGATTCCCCCCCCCCCTTTGATATTTTAATTCAATTATGTATGACAATGAGTTAATATTTTAGAGCCTTAGAAGCTCGACATTAGATGAAAATTAGGAATTTTATGTAGATCGGTACCACATGGGCGGGGCTCCTAGATGATAAGTCCATAACATGAATGTCCAAAACTTTTTCGTCCAAAACTTTGTTTCGTCAAAACCATCTTAATGTCCAACGCGCTTGCGTCCATAATACTATAATATCCAATCATAGACAAGTCCAAATAGAAAAGTCCAAAACCTACGAATGTGAGCAAAGTAATGTTCAATGTCCAGAAAAATTATTTTCTTTTCTCGTATTATCGCTTCTCCTCATTTTTTCTCCTTTAAATTGATCCAATCCGTATCGACAAGTATTCTTAATTGAATGCGGCTCCACCGAGCGGAGTCATCTTACATATGTTAAAACTTTATGAACTAGTAGTCATGACAAAAGCAGCAGTATTATCATGCATATTTTTGTTCATATTTTTGATTATTTCTAACCGACAATTCAAAATGTCTGCAACAACAGTTCAACTTTTCGGTCCTAATTTCAAATTACTTCGTAAAAATTGAGTGATCAAAGATGGTGATACTGACAGCAAAATTAGTTCATTGTACAGTTTATTAAATTATCACGCGCGATATTCTCTTTTCATCTTTTTTTGCAACACTTTTTTTTTAATGGCTACCTATTTGATAACCTCTAAAAAAAGGCAACGCATTTTAAGCCATCAAAATCATTTGTACCATTATCACTCGAAGAACAAACACGAGATCCGAATTTATGCAGGTAAATAGTACAGATATTTTAATTCCTTGGACATTGAACATTTGACGCAACGTGTTTCGACATTTTGTTAATCTAACTTGACATCCGTTTATTTGGACATTAACGATTTGGACATTTCATTTTGGACATTCAAGCTTTGGACGTATAATTTTGGACATTGCCGTTTGGACATAACATCTGTGGATCCATGGGCGGATACAGCCCTCGCGAACGGGGGGCGAACTTGGGATTTTTGCCTCCAAGAGACCCCCTTTTCATTATTACTCTCTTTCTTTCCCCCTTTCAACCCCTCTTTTCCCTATTTTTTGGCCAAATGGGGGGGGGGCGATCGCCCCTTTCGACACCCCTGAATCCGCCAATGCGATACCACATATTTCATTTATCCATTCCCTTATGGACATTCACTATGGGGAGGGGGTGGGTGGGACCACCCCTTCCCACCCCCGGAACGACTGTCAAGTGGAAAGAAATTGTGTTTCTAGGACTTCAAATGATATACTGCACCAATATCGAATAAGAATGAAATAATATAGCTCAAAAATAACGCATCAATCGCATGTGGGTCAAATTGACCCACTTAGCGGTTCTAGGTAGTGAGGTAGTTCCAGCGGTTCTAGTGTTAAAGTAAATGATCACCCTGCTAAAAGAGTATCACAATCGTCACGTTTTCAACTTGACAGTAGAAACACATAAAACTGCCGATGCTCACTTTTGGTTTAGCATTATGGCACATTAATTCTACACTCAAATTCCGCGAAAATAACGATGCTCACGTATAAAAAAAAAAAAAAAAACTTTCAAAATCTACTCGTTAAATGAAAAAACCACTTTAGAGAATCGTCCATTTCGAAAAACCCACACTACACAATACGATACTATCAGAGACGCATTAGTATACGTAAATGGGGTAACCACTTGTAAAGTGATTTTCTCATTTACTCGAATGTACGAGTATTTTCGGTTTTTTTTATTTTTCGCACACATTGTTAGTCGCAGGTTGCGGCTAGCAAGGAATAGCGTAGGAGTCGTGACCCACCCTTCTGTCCCGGGTTTTGCGCCACAATATCGGACTTGTGTCCAGTCTAGATAGTATTGGAAATATTTCCAGCATACTGTCAAATTAAATAAATGTTTAGCTCATTCGCCGCACAACTGAACGAAGTATAGCATTTTTCGGACTTTTTGTATCATGAACAAAAATCAAAATTGTGGAACGATGATCAGCGAGCTAGCTAAAAAATTAATATGAAGATCAATTTTACTGCTTGAAATAAGTCAGATCACGTAGTGTTTGCAACGAAATATCTATTTTGAAACATTTTTGAAGTAATAAACCAATAACATCTAATGTCAGGCCGGGGGGGGGACATCAACAACATTGTCTCGACCCACCCACTGTGCTGCGTTTCAATTCCTTTCAACAAAACCAGTCAAACCCCAGATCCTTGCAAAAACCCCAATCTCGCAAATCCACCCTACTGTGCCTCGGGTGTAAGCTTTTCCTACGGCGTTACTCGGCTACTCCCTTCTTTTATTAGAAGTATCGGATCAATAGCTCGAGAGCGCATCTGTCGTTGTCAACTTGACACAGATTTTCATCCCTTCATAAGGATCTGAATGCACGTAGACATATAGGTATGTAATGTGTACAGGGTGTTTCACGTAACCCACTCACTATGGTTTTCTTGAACGGGTGACCATGAAAAAAACTGGAAAAATCGGTCATATAGTAGTTTGGACTTGAAGTTTTTAATTAAAAATACTGTCACAACCCAAAATTTGGTTTTTAGGGGGTTTTTAGGGGGGAAGTACCCCCTGAATATTGAAATTTTCAAATTTCAACCCCTACCTTGTGATACTTCATTTGAAAGGGCGTAAAATTCTGAGCATTGTAGCCTAAACCGGAAGTCGATATCTTTTTTAGATATCGGAGGTCGAAGTGCGATTTAGGACCAATTTTCGAAAATTCATAACTCCTACAAAAAGAGTCGTAAAACAAAAAACTGCTCATGTAAAATGCTCAACTTGATGAGCACTTCCAAGAAAAAAATGCGAATTCAGAATCAAATAAACCAAAAGTTGACTTTTAGGCACTTAACATTTTTTGGCGGGAAAACCCCCATTTCTCAAAATTATCAAATGGCAACCCTCATCTTGTAATACCTCATTCAACAATCAAGCAATCTGGCAACTGCTTATTCTTCCCATTTGAATGTATAATAAACAATCGATTCTTGAAGGGGCGGTAGCCCCGTGACTAATCGATTATTTCGCATGCAATCAAATAGGAAGAATACCCTGTTGTCAGATGACTGGATCCGCCGATGTTTTGGGTTGTGACAGTATTTTTAAATGAAACTTCAGGTCCAAACTACCATATACATATAACCGATTTCCCCCGTTTTTTTCATGGTCATCCGTTCAAGAAAACCATAGTGAGGACAGAGGAGGTTACGTGAAACACCCTGTACATATATTATACGGCATATATAGCATATATAACACGTATACGTGTATAGGTATCATATATGTTTGAGCTCGATGATTAAATCAATCATCTTTGATTTATTTGACTGGGCTCCTTTCAAGAGAAAAGATTAATGCAACTCTCTCCCCTTCCCTCTTCCCGTCGCATCCCCATCATCATCGAGATTTGTTCCGCTCGTCCTGTCCCGGGGATGCCCATTATACATTCATCTGGGAATTTTCTTTTTTGTCTTCCCTCTCGCCTATAGAGCAGCCGTTTTGTGTACACAGTCTGGCCATAAGTTCTTTCTGTTGAGATACCATCACTTGTTTGCGTTTTTATTTGTAATACCGTCCCAGAAAAGTGTAAAAACCCCTATGTTTTAAAAATGCATATAAAAAAATTAACAAAATGGTTTAGACTGCATTTCAATATCCCTCCACTGTATCTTTTATATCAGGCCTGAAACTTCGCAAATGATTTTATCATGATAGTTCTTTGTAGATGAGGGAAATTCGGGAGATAAAGATGATTATCAAAGTAACTAGATCGGTATTTGCCGTGTGTCACTCTAAAGGATGTGTTTATTTCTTTGCATAATCATTTCAGTGCTGATTTGAAGTCTGTTAATGCGTTAATTTAATTAAAAACGCGTTAACTTTGTGACTTTGTGAAAATCCTATTGAAACTGTGAGAAAACCGATTTATGAGTGGGCGGATCGAACCGCTGCGTCCAAGCCCATGGCGGACACTTCGAGTATCATTTTTGTAACTTTTCTTATTTTCTTTGTAGAAATATGAAATACAAGTAAGAGTTTCCTATACTTGTCATCATTTCTACTCTGTTTTTGAAAATGTCAAAAACACGTAATTCTCCTCTGCGTACCAGTGTATGGGTCTGTTGCATACTTTTGATACGGCGTTATGGAGGGTTGATTCTGGTGTAAAATCGCGTGAAAATTACTTTGAAAGCATCAAAAAGTCTCAGAATCCACTCATAAACCCACACAAGACCTTTAAAGGAATGCCTAAGATGGCGGTTGAAAGGGCGAATCAACCCTGCATACGTTCACCACGAGCAGCAAAGATGGCGGACGACAGCATTCGACGAAGTAGGTAAGTTAAGTACACGGAAAAAAAAACTACGGTGAAAATAACCATACGGATACCTGATTTTGGCACCTGCTAGATGTTATGGTAATGTTAACCAGAAGTATACTATGTTTTGACTAGGTACTAGATGATGTTACCTGATTGCATGTCGACTTTACTCCAAGTATCGGTAAATGTACCATACTTCTGGTCAAGTTTACCATAACATCTAGCAGGTGCCAAAATCAGGTATCCGTATGGTCATTTTCACTAATCTTTTTTTTCCGTGTACTTGATGCCTGGCGCGGCGTTTCCTTCTTAGAATTAGTGCAAATCGACACAAAACTTGAAATAATAACCATGGTAATCATAAACAATAACGAGAAAGTAAAATCTACTGAAAAAAAAAAAACACACACTCAAAATGACACGAAATGTAGATACTATGAGGAAATGAGTCCTTGTTTACATTCTAACCATCATTATAAATTGCCGTCATTGGTCATATCTTTAGGTGCTCGTGGTGCACACGTATGTCATAGGCAGGGTTGATTCGCCCTTTCAACCGCCATCTTAGGCATTCTTTTAGAGGTCTTTTGTGGGTTTATGAGTGGGTTTTGAGACTTTTTGATGCTTTCAATGTGATTTTCATGCGATTTAACTTCAGAATCAACCCTCCATAACGCTGCGGCGAAAGTATGCAACAGGCCCATTGAATGACTTTTTCTCATATCTCATTTGCATTGTGCAAGTCAGTTTCTTAAAATTTTATTTAGAATCCATGTTAACAAAATATCCTCTATATGGGACTATTTAGTGAAATGTTTAGACCTTCTTATAATCGATTCTTTTGCGTGAGATTAAAAATGGAGTATAACGATAAATCGATAAATTACGAGCCCTATAGTATAAGCGCATGGGTATCTAAGACAATACCGGCTCGTGCAATTTAGCAGCAACGTTATCCTTTCATTTGAATTTGTGTGTAAAAATAGATTTTTGGTGAAGCAATGGTTTACTATCGAATCGATTGTTTTAATCAGAATGCCTAAATTCCACGAGCCGCCACTAATTCAAGATTGCTTTCATCCTACAGATAACTTGTATTCTCATAATCAGCCCTTTGACAGCTTGTAAAATATGTGAATACCAACCACATCACAGGTTGAACGTCAACATAATACTAAAGAAGGTTTTCTTGCGCTTTTTGGTTTCGAAATAACTTGCATACGTACAGCTTTAGTTTCCTGGAATCCTTTATCCATTTGCATCTTTAGAGATATGAACAACTTTGAAAGCCCCACAAAGTTTAATTTTGCAGCTTTGGCTTTCCTTTACTACGTTCATTGTAAATTTCGCTTTTAAGCGGCATAAGGCTTTGCTTTTTATTAATTTTCCCCGCCTCGAAAAACCGCTCTTTAAGAAAGAAAAAAAAGAAAGAAAAAACTTTCTCTTTTTTTTCTCTCCTGGCTCGTTGCTAAATTCTCTCATTTCGTTCATAAGTTCTAAAGCTGCAGCGGGAATGTACGTGTTCCCCTTTTCTTCTCCGTTTTTTCTTCCTCAACTTTCAGGTGTTGTAGAAATCTCTCCCCCATTCCACCTCGCTCTATCTTTTTCTCTTTTTCTCTCTTCCTTCTTTCAATAAGAAGGAAAAAAAAACTCGCTTTTCACAAGTTCCCTTTTCATTTATTAATTTCAATGCACTCTGTGTGGAGGTAGTAGTGTAACACCCATAAATTTACTCCCGAATAAAGCTGGTTTTCATGGTTTATCTTTTCTGCGCATTTTTCCTCTTTTTTTTATTTTTATTTTTTTGCACGTGGGAGGAGCTAAGCCCCAATCCTGCGGCCTTCGCCCCTCCCCCTTCTACCACTGTCTCCTCCTCCTCCGTGTATTTTCCTTCATCAGGTGTTATAATTTAATCGCGCGGTAAAAATTAATTCCGGAAAAAGTAATCAGCGCTTCCGCCCTCTCATTCATGCTTCTAGTGACTTAATTTCAACGAGATTTCATTCTTGATAACGGAGAGAGGGAGGGAGAGAGAGAGAGCTCGCGATAGGTAACGTGATATAACCCTCTCCCTTTTTGTATCCGAGACTTTATCCAAGCCAAAGATTACGCGGAAGTAGAATAACCGATTTGCCATACCGTGTATCTCATCGCGTCCGCGTGATAAATTATACGAAGCGCCTTCCAACCGGAAAACGCAGCGCGCACCACTCATCAGTATAACACTGCGCGGCTCGGCGGGATTGCCGGAGCAGATTTTGTTCCCGATAACCAATAACACGTGCAATATAAACAGGGTTGTTCGCAAGTAACCCATCCTATAGTCACAGCCATGATATCATTTGTTTTCTCTCTCTTTGCCCATTCTAAACACTTGTGTTAGATGGAGCTAAGAAAGGAGGGGATATCGAGCAAATTTAGTCCCTGATTATGTGATGTGCCTTTTTCTAAAGTATGTGAGCAAAGTGACAAAGATAATATGATGTTAACTGTGAATGTTTATCTCAATTAAAAAAAAAAAATGATGGGCTGCGTTACTTTTGAATGCCCCTGTAGTGTTTATTTCCTTGCATTCTTGTTCCTCTAATCTTGCTCCGCCTAAAGATCACCGAATCACGTATCTCTCGTACTCGGAATAAATTGTTTATAGCCCCTTCGAATAAATGGACGCAACACCGATAACGCTGCGGCGAAGTCACGTGACCGGTGTACAATCGACGAGGCGTGTTGAGAGCGATATTGCAAACTGCACGGAAAGGAGCGAGCTACTTTTGAATCCCTTTTACGAACGATCGATCGATTATACTATCGTTATTTCTTTATTTGAAATTTGAACCCGCGGACAAAATTATCAATGGTGTTCTTGCTAGGTTTTGCCTTAGGCAAATGCATTATCAATTCTGGTGTAGAGTGCTACAAAAATAACAATGATACCATTACAAAAGTGCGGAACTCATTTCACAGAGAAAATTTAGCTCAAAGTTTACATGGGCCATGGACCGCCATCCGTGTAGAATTCAGGTAACAGTACCAGACCTCACTTCGTTTCACAAATGGGGCTATTGCACACTTTTGCTGTAAGCGATTGAATAGTCGATAATGGCGTAAAAACCTCAAAAAATAACGATGGCGGCACTAAAAACATCCAAAATCCACTCCTAAACTCAATAAACGCAGTTATTTGCGCGAGCGTAATGGTGGCCGAAGGCACTAACAATGGGAGATTCCTATCTTAATTTCGTCACTCTTTCTATGCTGACAAGGATGATTCTCAGAGTAATTAGTCATCAGAGTGATGATCCACATCCGATGAATGGTACCGCAACACCAAGTGACACCGGTGTCAAATGAAAGTCGTCTCTTATTGGTCACTTCTTGATGGAGTTTCAGAATTGTTAGATGGGAATCTCCCATTGTTAGTGCCTTCGGCCACCATTACGCTCCCGCAAATAACTGCGTTTAGTGAGTTTAGGAGTGGATTTTGGAAGTTTTTAGTGCCGCCATCGTTATTTTTTGAGGTTTTTACGCCATACTCGACTATTAAATCGCTTATAGCAAAAGTGTGCAATAGCCCCATTACCAGAGGGACAACCCAGTGGCGGCTTGTGCAATTATTTGGCAACAGTGTTATTCCTACTTTTGATTCCCTTTAAAACAATCGATTTTTGTACGTAGCTTAGAATGAAGGGAAAGCTATGTTACCTAATTGCGCGCGAGCCGCCGCTGGCTGGCACAGCTTTTAGGAGCGCATCCAAGTTTTTTCTTCCTCCCTCTTAGTCCATAAGAAGCAGTGGTGGTCAGTAATCGATCTTCAGCGGATTCTCTGAATCCTTGAGAAATCGATACTTTTGTATAGGTTCAAATGCGGCAAAAAAATGCGGTTGCCAAATACCACGAGCTGCCACTGAGAAGAATGAATGTTTTTGAAAAGGATAGGAGGGGATATCAAAAAATCTGGAGCCCTGATCTCTACCTTCTAACGCATGCATTTAAACGTAAGAAGAGGGAGAGAGAGAGAGAGAGAGAGAGAGAGAGAGAGAGAGAGAGAGAGGAGAGAGAGAGAGAGAGAGAGAGGAGAGAGAAGAAAAGAGAGAGAGAGAGAGAGAGAGAGAGAGAGAGAGAGAGAGAGAGAGAATGACAAGTTTTTAGATGCATTAATGACAACCATAACATAACCCACCGCCGTATCTACTATCGTGCAACCCGCCCGGCTCCGCGAAATACTTCAATTTGGACTTACTTCAACCGCCGGGCAGTTCCCATACACGAGCTTTAAAGCCAGTAAAACCTCCGCAGTCGCGTACCCCTGGTCCCCTGTCCGCCCCTCCCTCCATTAAAAAGGGATAAAAGCGGAGGACTTACTCCTCGGCAAAAAGGTTGGCCGTGCGGGGATTGCACGAAGAGGAGTACCAGGGATAGTGGTCGGTAGAAGGGTCGTGGAGTGTGGTTGAGAGGGGTTTGGGCGGGGGAAGGGGAGGGGGTTACACGGCGTAAATTCACTTTATGGGATACCCGTGTCCGTGCAGCTATCGCCGCTCCCGTGCCGCGCCGGGGGGTGTATGCAAGATAATGACATGAAGCTGTGTTATTATAAAAGCAGGGATGTGGACCAAAGAGAGAGAGAGAGAGAGAGAGAGAGAGAGAGAGAGAGAGAGAGAGAGAGAGAGAGAGAGAGAGAGAGAGAGAGAGAGAGAGAGAGAGAGACAGAGGGAGAGATTGCACGATGCAAATTCCTTGGTGCGACTTGCTTTGGCGCGGGGAGCTACGGAAAACCATTTAGGTTGAGCGATGCAAAAATATACATCATAAAAAGGCGCGATGAGGGTAGTGGGGAGGGGAAGGGGGGACATCGTAAATAACGGACGGCTCGCCTAGTTGACGTCTCACTCTGCTTGCCTGAGAATGAGAAAGGGAAGCTGTTTACGAACGTAGTTGCCATGTCGAAACTATGCTTGGCTCGTGAATCGAGTCGATCAGAGACAAATAGAGACCGTGAACTCCCTATTCTTCCCGTGGTTGCGTGCGGTGTCCACTTTTCGTGAACAACTTTTGTCGGGACTCATCGGCCTCAACAATCAACCTTCGCATAATGTTGGATGGTGAAGCTCAACAAAAGGCTGTGATTGGTCCGCGGTCCCGGAAACGGAAACAGGTTTTGCTCGGCGAATGCAAAATACGTGCTCATCAGTCAACATTATGCGAAGGTTGATTGTTGTTTCGATGAGTTCCGACCAAAATTGAACCACGAAAAGTGGACACCGCGCGCAAGAATAGTGCAAGGTCTCTATTTGTCTCTGGAGTCGATGTATCGCTGAATCTTCTTCTAATGAGTATACGGAGAAGAATCGATACTTCGAGAGCTTAATCGCATCTCTAAATATTCGAAAGCCCGGCAAGGGTTGAGATGGGAGAAGAAATTGCGATCGCAAGCTGTCGATGACACCCTATCAAAACGTAGAATGGGGACTTCTTGCTTACTTTAATCTTTAGTATGGATAATATTAACACAGAATAATACAATCAGAAGGGAAACTCCCATAAGAGCCAGTGGAAACAAGATTTGGAATTTACTGGCACAAACTGGCAACTGTGCCTACTCACTTCTCAAGATGGCGGACATGCTTTTTCAGGCTATACAACCAATCACAACTCGGCCAGTTGCCGAAGATCTGCCGAAGATTGCCGAAGATGCTCACTTTCGAACATGGCGGCCCGAAGTAAAGAATGTTTCAAAATGAATTAGAGTTTCCGTTCTGATTAGAGTATTCTGTGATATAAATGAAAAAGTTATCTTTATGAATCGGGTTATTTTTTCTATTTTCTTTACGCAGTAAATGCTATATGTTATATTACGGAAGATGTAATTAGGAATTAAGAATCTTGAGGGTTTTGAGGGCAATTGGAACATGATTTCGGAGGGCTTGAGGTTTATTTCTACGCGGGTCCCAGTGCGGCAACGCCGTTTGCATACCCACCAGTCTCTCGGCGCATTCGGAAGTCGACCCGCATTGTGCGATAGACTACCGCGACCGCGTGGGACGCATCGCAGAAGCGTGTGAATTTGAGCAAAACGCAATGAGATGCGAGCGTTGGGAGAGCAATTAAACTCGCAGTGTTGCCACGTTTCCCGTGTATTTAATGGAATTCCACAATCCAGCGGTGAATCAAAGATTATCGACCTCTAGAAATTTCCAAATCATTGTGGAGACTCTTTTAGTGAACGAGCGGGAAATTCAAAATCCAGGAAAATTCGCTTGGTTCGGGTTCTTCTTTTGAAACGTGAAACCGATTTATGATCAGTACGCAATTTCGAATTTCCCGCTTTTCTGTACAACAGTCTTTAATCGTCGCTTCAACCAATTGAATCACCGATGGATTGTAGAATGCCCTTAAATACACCGCGCAAAACGGCAGCACTGAAATGTACACTCCGCGCCGTTGCCATAGTAACCACTCTCACAATTCATTGCCAACCTCACGCTATTAAGAAATTTCAAAGCCCCCTCCGCGTTTGCTCGGTGCGTTTTATTCAAATGCGGTCAACACCCAAGGTCGTCATTGTGACCAATGTCCCAATATCCCCCTCCTTCCACCCATTCACGACTTAATCTACTTCGAGTCAACCTGTGTGCATACTGCATAGTGTGCGCTCGATTAAAGTAAACGGGAAATGACTTTAATGTGATTTCAGAGGTGGATCTTGCCTTTCTCTCTCTCTCTCTCTCTCTCTTTCTGTCTGTCTGTCTGTCTCTCTCTCTCTCTCTCTCTCTCTCTCTCTCTCTCTCTCTCTCTCTCTCTCTCTCTCTCTCTCTCTCTCTCTCTCTGTCTCTCTCTGTCTGTCTCTCTCTGTCTGTCTCTCTCTCTCTCTCTCTCTAAAAAATTGCCAACCTCTGAGTTCTGGAATAATGTGCGTAGTATTGGTTTTCAAAAATCTGGCAGAGCTGAACCAGTAAATGTTGATTTAAATGACCTAAATAAAAACTTCGTTGGCTCTTCTGTGGCAAACAAGAAAATATTAAAGGAAACCACGAGGACTTATGATGAGCAGTCTCCTCCTGATGACCAAGGTAGTTTTTGGTTCTCTGAAGTTACCTTGGGGGATGTGGAGGCGGCTTTGAAAAGTTTGAACAAATATTCTAAAGGGGTCGATCAGATCCCTGTAAACTTATTACTCCTTGATTTGAAAACCATCCTACCTCACATAAAACACGTATTTAACTTCTCATTGAAGACCTGCACCTTTCCCTCTGAATGGAAAAAAGCTATTGTGAGGCCCTTACCTAAAATCAAAAACCCTTCAGCTCTCCAGGATTACCGTCCTATTAGTCTCTTATGCTCCCTGTCGAAGGCTCTGGAGAAAATCGTCCATGCGCAGTTAGTGGATCATCTTTCAAAGCGTAATCTCATGGACCCTTTCCAATCTGGTTTCAGGAAAAATTACAGTACTACAACAGCTCTTTTAAAAGTAACAGATGATATCCGGTTTGCGATGGATGAAAAAAAACTAACTCTTCTCTTACTTTTTGATTTCTCCAAAGCCTTTGACAGGGTAAATCATAATATATTATTAGCAAAATTAAAAAAACTAAAAATTTCTCAACCAGTCAGACAGTGGTTTTCGTCGTATCTTCTTGGACGTCAACAAATAGTTATTGACTCTTGCGGAAATATGTCTCTCTGGTTATTATGCGAGATGGGGGTTCCCCAAGGTTCAGTTTTGGGACCTCTGCTTTTTTCAATATATGTCTCAGGCATTTCTGATTGTCTCAAATCCTGTAAATATATTATTTATGCCGATGATTTACAAATATATTATAGTTTTCCAATTTCAATGTTTGATGATGCCATCAAAATCGTTCAGACAGACGTTGACTCAGTATATTATTGGGCTCTCAAGCATGATTTAACACTGAATGCAACTAAAACTAAAGCTATGTTGGTCGGCTATCCGAGATTGCAAACAGCAATTCAGGCTGCGGCAACACCATCGCTTCAGTTAGGCGACCAGGAGCTATTGTATTGCGACAGCGCCAAGAGCTTAGGCATAGTTTTTAATAAAACCCTAACTTGGAGTGATCAAGTCTCTAGCCTATCACGAAAAATCATTGCTTGTTTGCAGAGGTTAAGAACGTTTAGAGACACTTTACCGGTCAACGTCAGAAAAGCACTGATTCAAGCAATGATTTTTCCTCTGTTTGACTATGGAGCGATCGTATACAATGATCTAACAGTGACCCTTCAAATTAAGCTCCAAAGATTACAAAATTCGTGCGTCCGTTTTGTATATGATATCCATCGCTATGAGCATGTCACTCCATATTATGAAAAACTTGGCTGGCTTCGCTTAAACTCTAGGCGTCAGTTGCTTTTAGCGTATTCTGTCCATCGAGTGCTTTCGATAAGAGAGCCATTCTATTTGTACAATCGATTTGCTCACTTGGAATCCACGAGAAGGAAGTACGACTTGCGTATCCCTCCTCATCGGACCACAGTAGCTGACAATTCTTTTGTCGTTTCGGGTAGCCGACTGTGGAACCAGCTGCCAATAGATTTAAGAGATCCAAAATTGTCCATTTGTGCCTTTAAGCATGGCGTACGAGGCATCATACAAAATCTTACGTTCCTTTAACCCATTTTTTTTGGCAAGTAACATTTGAAGTAATATTTACATATCCCCTTGTTTTGGATGCATACAAAAGCGCACATAGCAGAAAGCAATTATTTCCTTCCCTCTTCTCTCTCTATCACACTATCTCTCTCCCTCCTCCCTTCACCCTTTCCTTCTCTATTTACTTAACTCTTCATTTTTTTTCTTAATAATATTTAATTAATTACCTATCCACTATTCTTCCATTTATTTACTTATTTAAATAATAGTATTTTTTAAATTTAAATATGTTCATTTTGTGTATCTATTAGTCACCATTCACGAGAGCCAAGAGGCAGAATGGAAGAGAAGACTAATCAGTCTTAATTCTGCCTCTTGGACGCAAATACGCATAAATTAAAGGGGACGTACACCCTAAAATCGTAGTTGAGTTAAGCACGGAAATCGATAGAGGAAAGCGAGACATGAACGATGGTGAAATCCGTTTGTCGAAATTCGTCTTCGTTGCGAAGATACAGCCGCCGAAAGATCCGGCGCATCTGCTCCAAGCGCACGATGCGGTACCATTGCGCTTAATGGGAAACGCAGCGCCCGCGCTGTTCCCCCTCAGTTTGTGAGGTTATCGGCACTCCAACGTAAAAATCGCTAAGGACAAAAATTGGAGAGCAGGAAATTTCCTTTCCAACTGTTTTTTAACTTTTTCTCCAAAATTATTTTTAGCTGAGATATGAACGAAAACGGCAAAACTTCGGATTGCGTTCGAATTTCTGACGGTCCGCGTTCTCAAATAGCCGTCTCTCTAGTCGCTTAAAGTTTACTTATGAAAACTACTGATGGACCATTGTTGTAGAAAATTTTACGCTCTTCAAATTTAGTCCTTAGAGTTTTTGGCGTACGGTAAGTTGTTGGCCCGGAAAATGCGAATGAAAACAAAAAAAATGCCGCTTTCTTAATTCCAACACGCATTTGTGAGTAGTTTTTTCCTATTTTCCTTGACAACGGTCAATTTTTGATGGAAAATCATAAGGGGTAAAGTTAAAGAGCGCAAAATTTCCTATCGATTCATTACACAAAAATTTCGAATATGCGTTTTCTGACCGAGAAACTACAATTTTCGGTGATTTTAGAATTTCAAGACATAAAATAAATCGAGATATTATGACGGGTGTCGAACCAATTAGCTTCGAATAAAACGAACGCCGCAAACTGGCAAAAAAATGATTGTGTTTACTTTTTAATGTTACCAACGATCGAATTATCTGGTTATCCGCTTCGAATTGAATTCGGCGACGAACTGCTAACCTCGGTGCGTGGACCACGAGCGCGGCCCGTCCTCCGGCCGGCATGCATGGCGCCGCGACAGTCTGGTGCGGTTGGAACAAAACACGAAGATCACCTCATCACCTTATCTCGGCATCCTCGATCGTAGGTAACATTAAAAAGTAAACACAATCATTTTTTTGCCAGTTTGCGGCGTTCGTTTTATTCGAAGCTAATTGGTTCGACACCCGTCATAATATCTCGATTTATTTTATGTCTTGAAATTCTAAAATCACCGAAAATTGTAGTTTCTCGGTCAGAAAACGCATATTCGAAATTTTTGTGTAATGAATCGATAGGAAATTTTGCGCTCTTTAACTTTACCCCTTATGATTTTCCATCAAAAATTGACCGTTGTCAAGGAAAATAGGAAAAAACTACTCACAAATGCGTGTTGGAATTAAGAAAGCGGCATTTTTTTTGTTTTCATTCGCATTTTCCGGGCCAACAACTTACCGTACGCCAAAAACTCTAAGGACTAAATTTGAAGAGCGTAAAATTTTCTACAACAATGGTCCATCAGTAGTTTTCATAAGTAAACTTTAAGCGACTAGAGAGACGGCTATTTGAGAACGCGGACCGTCAGAAATTCGAACGCAATCCGAAGTTTTGCCGTTTTCGTTCATATCTCAGCTAAAAATAATTTTGGAGAAAAAGTTAAAAAACAGTTGGAAAGGAAATTTCCTGCTCTCCAATTTTTGTCCTTAGCAATTTTTACGTTGGAGTGCCGATAACCTCACAAACTGAGGGGGAACAGCGCGGGCGCTGCGTTTCCCATTAAGCGCAATGGTACCGCATCGTGCGCTTGGAGCAGATGACGTCAGCGCCGGATCTTTCGGCGGCTGTATCTTCGCAACGAAGACGAATTTCGACAAACGGATTTCACCATCGTTCATGTCTCGCTTTCCTCTATCGATTGAGCCAATGTTGTTTTTAAGGTGTACGTCCCCTTTAATGTGAAAGATTCTCAACTCAACTTCACGTATATAATTTGTATTTTTTGATTTATTCCTGTATTTATACTCATTCTTTTAAGTTCTCCTGTTTTGTATTTGCGTCTTAAATAAACTGCATTCTCTCTCTCTCTCTCTCTCTCTCTCTCTCTCTCTCTCTCTCCGTCTCTCTTTCTCTCTCTCTTTCTCTCTCTCTCTTTCTCCCTCCCTCTCTCCCTCCCTCCCTCCCTCCCTCTCTCTCTCTCTCTCTCTCTCTCCCTCTCTCTCTCCCTCTCCGCTCATTTGAACGCATGAATGTGAAAAGGTCGGGTAGTGCTAAAGTCACGAGCTGGCACCTATATTTCTCTATCCTTTTCTAACACATGCATTTAAGTGGGCGGGGGGGGGGAGAGAAAGTTAACTTCATTGATGAGAAGCAGAGACGGATCCAGGAGTGTCTCCCTCTATCCCTCCCTGAGATGTCAAGTTTTTACGTTTTTGCGTGACAAAAGCATTAAGCTTTAAAAATAAGAATAATTGATACGGAGCAGTAAATATCTAACAATTCGAATTGTGCGGATTTTTTTTTAACTATATGGTGGCCGCGATTGAAGGTATCTGAGGATCTCGCAGATGAGCTCCTAATGCTTGTTTCCATTTTATTTAAAGTGTTTATTGGCTTTTGGCTCCTTATTAGGGACCCTATCGCCACTCTTGGATGCTACGGGATCATGTCCCGGACTGGAAGATTGTCGCATTCATGCTCTATGTATGCTTTCGAATTTTTCACCGGATTACTATCGTGGAACAATTTTTACAGTTTCTTTTCTTGATAAACAATTAATTCTTGGTACTCAGACTTCACTCCAACTAGGTATAGTGAAAATATTGTCATAATTTACGACATGATCCAAACAGATCTGTGTTATGAGTAGAATAGTCAGCAGCTTCTCT
This sequence comes from Trialeurodes vaporariorum, assembly GCA_011764245.1. Classification (NCBI taxonomy): domain Eukaryota; kingdom Metazoa; phylum Arthropoda; class Insecta; order Hemiptera; family Aleyrodidae; genus Trialeurodes; species Trialeurodes vaporariorum. The sequence goes on along the minus strand of VMOF01000369.1, from coordinate 24,584,273 downwards.
GTCAAAAAAGAAAATCACCCCTTTATCATAAAAATTACTGTTTTAAAATGTAGCAAAGGCTATATACAGTCAACGTGGATGGCTCTTAATACGACTAATTTATCCCCCTTCATCCCGTCACGATTGATGCAGTTTTCCGACGCGCAAGCAAGAGAGGAGAAACAGAAGGAGAGGAAGAAGAAGAAAAATATACATAGAGAGAGTGGGGGGAGGGGGGACGAGAAAAATCGCGAAAGTGTCGAGTCTGCGGCGCGGTGCGGCGTCGAACGTGAATTGGGTCACTATTGTGCCCTATCTCCAGGGCGAGGAGGGGGGTGAGTCGGATTGTGGGAGAGACCTCTATCGTAAGGGGACGTTGGACCGAAAGGGGGGGGGGGTTAGGGTACAGGAGCAGGAACGGCGGCGCGGAGTGGCGGTGTTCGCGGTGTTATCTTTTCATTGCTCGAGCGAGACTGCGACTAGTGACTCCTCTCCTGGACGTTGCCAAACCGTCGCGTCGGGCACATTGTTTAAAAAAAATAATCTCCCTAGTTTTTTCTGTCCGAAATGTTTACAATATTGTATTTATCCACGCATAAATCGGCAACATTACGCAATTCTATATCTTAGTGAAGGAGCAGTGTCTCCCAGATTTGAGGTTATAAACCATAGAGATAAATAGAGACCAAGGACCAATAAATGTTTGGTACAGACGGTCCTGCACCCAGATGATTGGTGAGCACCTAATGCCTTTTAAAACCACACTTAAACGCTCACCAACCAACTTCTTCCGGGGACCGTGTGCACCGAACATTTATTGGTCCCAAGAACATAGCTTGCGATTTCCCATCTCAAGTTTGGTCGGGACTCAAAGAAACAACTGCCAACATTCGCCTAGTGTTTGATTGGTGAGCAAAACTGAAGGCTTTAATTGGTCCACAGGTATACTGAGCGCGCGGTGTGGATTCGCCAAGCAAAACCTTAAACAAAACCTGTTTTCTTTTCAGGGACGGGACGAGGGCCTTCGTACACGCTCAAACGGGTTTGATCAAACTGCAGGATTGCCAACTTGAAACTTCCAATGATCAATCATAAACTGACCATAACACCTCCAAAACGGGGTTTATTGGTTTCATTGACTGAAATTGGTGAACAGATGATACATCGTCAAATAACTCTGCTGTTTGAAACTGCACAGTTGTTTAACGAACGGAACAACGTTTGAACATGCAGCGAATAGCCTTTTGTTGTTTGCAATGGATTTCGGCTCATCGATTTGCTTGTTTGATTGTGCACGAACAGTGGCGAAGCGGGAAATTTGACAACAATGTAATTTCTCCGTTTAAATTCACCAAAAAAGTCGAACGCTTCAGTCATCGGCGATGACCAGGCATTTCGAGCTTTCTAATGAGTTTAAGTGGGAAAAATAAACGTTGCCAAATCGCACGTTTCGCCCCTGTGTACGAAGCGCTCCGCGCTAGCCTTTCGTCTTTCTCAACAATCAACAATAGGCGACGGGTTATTGTTGAGGCTGGTGACTCCCGAATGAAATTGGAGCGTCCGACTTGCTTCTCTCTTTAACACGGGAAGCATAACTTGTGGCCGGTCTCTATTTGTCTCTGTTATAAATCTCCTTGTATTTTACATTGATTCTAATGAGAAATATTGGAGGCCTAAAGCCTCCCCTTCCTCATTTTTACACCTGGCAACACTGCGTAGGAGCTCTGACTCTGCGCAGCCGGCTGTTCGGTGCGCGGCAACGGACGCGGATGGAACGGGTAAAAGCCACTTGTGAGAGCGATGAGTTACATGCATGAGTAATGGAAGGGGAGTTCGGGGCTGGAAGGGTGGGGGAACGGATGCAATTTGTTGCAATTTGAGCATCGGTGCAACGGTTGAACGGCAAAGGGAAACGGGAAAGGGGTTGTGAACCAGGATGAAAAATATTTCATTCTCCCATCGGGTCGTTGCAGGATGCGCGCGGCTGGTAGCGGCGCGGCGCTCACTCGCACAGCGTATGGACCAGAATAGGACAAAACCTACGCGCGACGGACGGGGTCACAATCAGCAGCTCGTGTGGTCAGAGGAGTAGGCAAATGGAGAGTCTCTATTGTATACCGTGGAGTATTCTAGGAATTGAAGGAGCACATTGAAACATTTTTGCCCTCTTCAACTGACATTATTTGTTGTGTTTGCAACGATAACGAGCCCCTTACACGCGTTGAATGGTACACTATTCCTAGACTCACACGGGGGGGGGCGTAGTTATACGTTCCGAGGAGCATGGAAAGGCATTTTATGGTTCCTGATTAGGGTGGGCCGAAAAATGGCTTTTTCGGAAATCGGATTGCGTCTACCTGGGCGATTGTTCCTTCTGGTGAGTTATGAAAGTGTGTAAAATTTCAGCCCAAAATATTGACCCCTTGAGGTTCCGCAAGAGCCCCAAAGTTTCGATTTTTTCGAAAAATTCACGTTTTTTCCGAGAAAAAAAATTCTACAACCTATAATATAAAAATTTCGTTCATACTCTAGCAAAAATATGTTTCTAAAGCATGTAAGCAATGTACTATAAAAATCTGAGCCATATCCGTCAAGTTCTTGAGGTTCCGCAAAGCCAATTTTGCAATTTACGAGAAAAAGGCTCAAAAATCACGATTTTGTCCGATTTGGCAACGTTGCTTCAAGCCAGTGCGTAAAACCTTCATGCTCTAGGGCTGAATCGACGTTAGACATGTTGTTGAAGAGGTGTGCGAAACCGCAGCGAAAAATATTAACTCTTTGAGGTTCCGCAAAGGACTGGAAGCTCAAAAAAATTGGAGCTGACCCGAGTTTTTCGTCCAATTTTTGGCCGGAACAAGTTTCTGAAGGTACCGCAACACAGCAATCACGTATGCTCTAGCTGTGAACATATTTTTCGACACAAGTAGAAGCGTTTTACAGCAAACTGATTCATTTCCATCGTGATTTAGAGGTTCCGCAAAGCCCTTTTTGTAATTTACGGAAAAAAAGCTCTAAAATCACGATTTCTTGTGATTTAGCAACGTTGCTTTGAACTGACCGGGTAGGACCCGCTCGCTCTAGGACCTAATCGCCGTCAAGCTTGTTGCTCAAGAAGCGTACCAAAGCGCATTGAAAAATATTGATTCATTCGGGTTCCGCAAAGGACCGAAAACTTAAAAAATTGGAACGAATCCGACTTCTGGTCAAACTTTTGGTCCAAAAAAGTCTTTGAAGGCGCTGCGACGCAATATTTACGTTTGTTCTAGGTCTAGCTTTTCTTTAATATAGAGGCTGTATTGATTTTATGCAAACCGACCAATGTCCACCGTATTTAAGAGATTCCTCAAAGTCCAAATCAAGGTTTGTAAGCTGTGAACTCAAAAATCACAATTGTAATCAGTTTAGTCGCACAGCTCGCTCTTGATAATCATTAAAGGGCGTGAGTTTAATTGGTTTGAAAAGTGTGATAAATTAGATTTGCAAAATTTTCTGCCTGTTTCAGTTTTATTTGATTTCAAATAGCCCAAATCGCACCGCGTGGTGGTAGGTGCATATCAGGCTTCGCCCCCAACGCCCCCCCCCACCCACCCACTAGAAAAACAAAAAAAACCTAAATACCAAAAAAATTGATGAAATTTGAGGAAAGTAGCGAACGGGGTAAAACAAACAAATAAAATTGTGAGTTCTTATGGCATTGGCGGCTCGTGCAATTTATTGCAGTTGCATTCTGTTCATTATGAAACCTTTCCTGGCTTTGTGGTCCACTACATGCGCGAGAGGCCTTAATTGGTATTTTTTACCAGTAATTACAGTAAAGTAATCATAGCCTCTATATTAAAGAAAAGCTAGACCTAGAACAAACGTAAATATTGCGTCGCAGCGCCTTCAAAGACTTTTTTGGACCAAAAGTTTGACCAGAAGTCGGATTCGTTCCAATTTTTTAAGTTTTCGGTCCTTTGCGGAACCCGAATGAATCAATATTTTTCAATGCGCTTTGGTACGCTTCTTGAGCAACAAGCTTGACGGCGATTAGGTCCTAGAGCGAGCGGGTCCTACCCGGTCAGTTCAAAGCAACGTTGCTAAATCACAAGAAATCGTGATTTTAGAGCTTTTTTTCCGTAAATTACAAAAAGGGCTTTGCGGAACCTCTAAATCACGATGGAAATGAATCAGTTTGCTGTAAAACGCTTCTACTTGTGTCGAAAAATATGTTCACAGCTAGAGCATACGTGATTGCTGTGTTGCGGTACCTTCAGAAACTTGTTCCGGCCAAAAATTGGACGAAAAACTCGGGTCAGCTCCAATTTTTTTGAGCTTCCAGTCCTTTGCGGAACCTCAAAGAGTTAATATTTTTCGCTGCGGTTTCGCACACCTCTTCAACAACATGTCTAACGTCGATTCAGCCCTAGAGCATGAAGGTTTTACGCACTGGCTTGAAGCAACGTTGCCAAATCGGACAAAATCGTGATTTTTGAGCCTTTTTCTCGTAAATTGCAAAATTGGCTTTGCGGAACCTCAAGAACTTGACGGATATGGCTCAGATTTTTATAGTACATTGCTTACATGCTTTAGAAACATATTTTTGCTAGAGTATGAACGAAATTTTTATATTATAGGTTGTAGAATTTTTTTTCTCGGAAAAAACGTGAATTTTTCGAAAAAATCGAAACTATGGGGCTCTTGCGGAACCTCAAGGGGTCAATATTTTGGGCTGAAATTTTACACACTTTCATAACTCACCAGAAGGAACAATCGCCCAGGTAGACGCAATCCGATTTCCGAAAAAGCCATTTTTCGGCCCACCCTATTCCTGATTCCATTTTAATGCGGCATGTGAGTAGGTCGGAAGTTTGGTGTTTTTTTTGTTTGTTTTGCTTTAATTTTTTTTTTTTATTATTAAGGAAATTAATGTATACTTGCGGTGAGTTGAAGACAGTGGCTTCGCGTGCAATCTGGCAACGCTGAATTTCGTCCTTTTAAATGTGTGTAAAATATCGATTCGAAGGACTGCACTGTGTACCTTCAATAGTTCGACTTGTCTCACGTGTCCATATGCACAACGTATATTGTTGTCGCATTAGGTGCGTTGCGTATTGCATATTCTGACCGCAGGTATCTTTGTCCTCGCTAGTACCTACAATCTACATACATTCAACCCTTTCATTTCCACGCCCGAGTTAATTTGTTTCGGTTAGTTACCAAGTCCAATCGATACAGTTTCAATTTATTCTTGGCAGTAAGATTAACTAGGAAGTATCGGTCTTTCCAAAATAAGGTTCCGTAGAGCGCCTTCAATCCACTGTATATGCAAAACTAGCACAACTAATTTGAACAAGCTATAATTATGATCTGTCAATGTAACTCAGTGAAACGGTTTTCGGAAAATTCGAAATTTTCTTTTTCCTTCTCGCCGTCCAAGAAATCGTGATTTTTGACTCATTGTGCCTCCGAGTGTCGAGTCGTTCATCATCCCGCAAAATTGTGACGTCATAACTCTTTCCTGCTCCCAACTTTAAATGCCCTGCATCGCCCCCCCCCCCATTTCTCCATGCTTACCTGCGGAGGAAGGGGGGTTTATTACACTCAACAGTGAACGCGTTATTCATTTTGAGCCCTCGACCCTCCCCCTCCCCTCGAGGTCCTAGGTGTTTGATATGAAGGTCTTAAATTACGGTTTGACGCCTCACTACTTTTTCTACTCTGTTCCCCGGAATTGGATTAGGGGTGAGAAAAATAATTTTTTTCAAAGGTCGCGCTCATACGTATGAGTCTTGTTACTGAGTGCCTGGAGGCTGTGAGATCTCTTTGAAGCTGAATTTTTCACTCTTAGATGCAAGAGGCAAGTAACATCAGAACTTGTTTAGTTAAAACAAGCGTAACAACTAAACGATTCCTTCTGTGAAGTGCATCCGTGTGCTTGTTATTTTTTAGAACATTTTCTCAACGCGGCATTTCTGTATACGATGTATCTTTTTCTGGCCACTTTTTCATTCCGAGTAACTTCGTTTTGTGTATTTATTTTTATTATTTTTAACGAAACTGTCTTCTCTCTAATGTTTTTTTCCCAGGGGATGAGAAACGGTTTCCTGGAGAGTAACCTTGGTTTATTTTCCAGTATTTCAGTTACCTCTTGGGCTTAACAGTGAATAGTTGAAATCCAGTGGCGTAACCTAGATATATTCTGTCTCTCTAATTTGCCCTACCACTGTGTAAGTTGGAACAAGATAAAAAAAAAGAGAAAAAAAAGAAAGAGTTTTTATCCCCTTGGCTTTCCTTGTTGAACATACGTGTGTTAATAGAGGAAATAATGAAAAGAATGGAGGTTTCCTCATTTTGCTAAGGAAGTATGAGTTTCTCAGTCTGCTAAGGAAATATAAATGTCTATAATTCAGTGGCGTCGCGTGCAATCTGGCAGCGCCGTATTCTGTCCATTTAAACGCACGAAAAAGGTAGAACCATTGGAGGTGCACAGTGCACTTTCTCGAATCAATATTTTGAATTGATTTAAATGGACAAATCGCAGCGTTGCCAGATTGCACGCGACGTGCACACTCAAACTAAAATTTGATAACTGCTTTCGTTCGTTCAAAAACGAAAATGTGCAGTACTTTTTGGACAACGTATGTATAATGTGCAGACTTTACGGCGAATCGTGCTCTCTGGCAACGTAGCATTTTTTCCATTTGAGCTTATACAAAAGGTCGAATTTAATGGTCATCGCCCAATCCCTCTGCTGGTTAGATGTTTTTCGTGGGTTTTAATAAACCAATTGCAATGTTGTCAGATTGCACGCTTTGCCACTTCGTAGATTGAAGGACCGATCCTTGAAATTCCCGGCCCACTAGATAAAAATGGAAAACGGGGCTTCGCACAGACGAGTCTCGTGGTTGCCAACTCTTTGCTAAGTACAGCATTTATCAAATTGGCTGTACGATATTCTTGATCATCGGATAGTAATCATTCAGATAGATTCTGCGTATTCTGATTAGACTTGGCACCCACTTGACTCGTCTCCACCAATACCCGTTTTGCATTCTTAGCCAGTCTATTAAAAAGTCGTAATTTCAAGGATATCGGCCTCCTGATACTAAAATTTGAAATGTAATGGACTTTAAAAGTAGCCCAAATGTCTACGTTGAGCGTACGCGTTCCTTTCAAAGCAAGGCGAATAAAAGAACGATCCCTTTTCAACTCACCTATTAAACCTTATCCTGTAAGTAACTCCACCCCTCCTTTTTATGAAATCCTCTTCAAGGAACAGATTAAGCGAATGTCTGCTCGTGGTCATCAAAACTTCAAGTATTTAAATGTCGTGAAAAATAACGGCTCCGTAGCCTCTACTTCCCTATTATATTCCTTTCCTCAAGTTGAAACTTTAAATGGGGACAAAAGGAATAAAAAAAGTTTTTTTTTTTTTTTTTTTTTTTTTTTTTTTTTTTTTGAACGGAGCTCGTGAATTAGAGGTCCCAAGCGGGGGGGGGGGGATCCCCCCGGGGAGATGCATTTCTTCTACCGCGCGCCCCGAGAAGCGGCTACTCCATATCACTACAGGGTTGTGAGATTATGCAGGGACGTAAAGTCGGTAAAGTATCATTTTTCCTTAAATTGCAGAGTAAACCTATTATACACTTTTTTGCGGCTAAGTGATTATCACCTATCTGTCAAATCCGTCTCTGATTGGTTGTTTCAAAATAGTATTCTTGTTAAGTAGAGCTCAGGTCGGTTCAGATGAGTGGCCGATGGCACAGTTGTCTCGTGAGTCGTGATAGGCGTTAAAATTCTTCCAATTGGTTCTGACCAAAAATTACGCATGCGTTATGCAGTTATGACATAAGATATCTTACTCGTGTTAAGTAAATAACGGTCAAAATGTCGTCGTCTCTTTAAAAAAACCCGGCATACTGATTAAATCAGGTGTATAAAGATTACATAGGAATTAGGCCTAAAAATATAATAGCTCGTCCATAGATTTTGTAAGCAAATATAATACGTATAAATATGATAGATTCATTAGTTTTTATACTGCTCTGATCCCCTTCATATGCCAGATGATACCATTCCCGGCATTGTTTACTTTACTAACTTTGAGATTATGCAATACCTGTATACGTATAGGGTGCGGCACACGCACGCTCAAACAGTTTGATAAAATATAGCAATCAATGAGCCGAAATTCACCATTAAACGTCAATGGCCAACCTTCACATGTTTAGCTTGCATTGATATTCCTCCAACGAAAAAATGTTTGATGGATCTGTTTGAAGGGCTGTCTAATAAATTCTTTAAACATATGACCTGGGCACCTAATATATCAGACCCGTCACCGGCAGCCATCAAAATAACGACTTAAGGCAAGTTTCTGTTGGAACTTTGATCGTATCAAGTTGGCGGCTCTGCAGTTTATGATCAAACACCTGGACGTGTATGGAGGCCTTATTGATCATAAATAATCTTCATGGTGGAGACGTTATGGTTATATTATTTTGATGCGTAAAAGTTGCAAACCCGTTCAATTTGTATAAAAATTGTGAGGCTGTCGTATCATCCAACTCATCTGAAACGGATTTGTTTCTTCGGTTTCGGTGCTACGGTACAACCGCAACCTCTTTCAGTAGAGCTTGCACTTTTGCTCCGCAAAGCTACGTATTTTAGGCTCTACTGATTTAACATTGTTTTTTTGTTTTGTTGTTTTTTTTTTCTTTCTTTTTTTCCCCCAGTGTTACTGTCTAAAGTGTGACTTTAAATGAGTCGCCATTTTCTTTTCAATGGATCGAGCGATATATCGAAGTGATTAAAACTTCATTCCTGGCACTTCATTTCAATTTTTCGACCTATTGAGCGATTGCTAATAGTAGGGTGTAGTTGTCTAGTTATATCGGTCGGATCGATATATTGTTACAACTAAGTATTTATGAATACAAAGTACCTACCACAAAGTATGATAAAATTTGTTGTGTATGAACGTGTGCGAGGAAAGACGATTTTTATGCGCCTTCATATTTTGGTTTCGAGACCAAAGCGTTAAAACTACGTAAGAATAGTTACCTAAATGGCGATTGCCGGTTCGTTTTGTGATGCTTTTTCTTCAATCCTGTTTATTTATCGGTTCTTTATTAGTCACCCCGTACGTCTTTTGAACCTATCTCCTTTTTTCTTTGTTTATTTTATTTTTCCCTTTTTTTTAAGGAAATAAAAACTTCTTTTATTTAGCTCCCTCCTCAGGAGCGGCAGCGCGGCGACCTTATTGCCTGAACTGAATATAAAACTCAAACAATTACAACTCTGCGGACTTCTTCGCTCGTTTTCAAAAATTATTTGCTCGTGCCTCTTTTCCCCTTTGTTCTAAGTCCTACGTTGCCAGATGGTGAGTTGGGAAAATTAAAAGTCATTTCTGGGCTCATGAAACAAAAGGTGCGCTCTATCGTCTATTGTATCCATCCAAACAAAATGCTGATGTTTTTGAAATAGCTCACGCCTGATGTTTCATGAGCCCCTTTTCCGGAAATGGCATCATTTGTGTTTTACTGAATTTAAGGGTACTACACAGATAAAACAATAATAAAATTCTTTCGCAGCGTAGACAAAACCTTTGACAGGAAAATTATCAAGCAAAAGATTTTAGAAGATTCAACCAAATCTTTGGTTCGCCCAGCAGAATATCTTTAGTTTTGCCTTCGAAAGTTTTGGTTGGCTCGCTACTGAAGTATTTTTATGGGTTACGTCTGGGTTATTTTTCTACCAAAAGTTTTGTCAGCGCTCTTAATGCGTTTTTGTGGGGTTTTTTTTTTCTGTGTTACTGGGAAAACGATATACCGGACCACGGGCTAGGGGACTGATTCTGCTCTTTTGGACGAGACGAAATAAGATAGCGGGAATCGACCAATCTCATTGGTTTAAACGGCGTCACGTGATAGATATCGAGTCTTTCGATGGACGGAGGAGCCATTTTTTTTCTGGAATAAACGACTCAATCGACTTTAAATCTGTGACGGGACGCCGCGCCGCACAGTGCTTTGAGTCAATGGGCGAGATGTACAAAACCTCGTAACTTTTGACCACGAGTAGGGACAAAGATGAAACTTGGTGGACTTTAAGGTATTAGTAAGTACTATTCTTGGATGCAATTAGAATTTACAATTTTGATAAGGAGAGCGGGGGGAGGGGGGACTCCAATCGGGCGATTTGTGTTTATTCAGCGATCGTTTTCACCCTATTGAATAGGTGGTTGTTTTATTGCTAATATTTTTGGATAGATCAATAATACTTTGTAAGATTGTAAATACTACTAATAACAACCTTAAGACAAGCTTAAGATAACGAAAACACCCGAGGAATGGAGGGGAGGGGAGCAGTTTGAGTTAATGAGTTCACACACACTAAAACACTCTTTTATCAGATGCAAAACACTCTTTTAAGGAAAAAATATCGATTCTCAAATGGCCACACTCCATTATTTCTCTCATAAATAATCGATTCTCTTTAAATGATATGTTTAGATCAATTCCGTTGTTGCCAAATCACAAAAACTGCCTCCTAACGGATTTTGAAATTAATGCTCAAATGCGGCTTGAAAAATGATACATATCTCTTTTAGCGCCAAAATGCGCAAAAATTGATGATAGTAAGCATAAACTATAGACCCTTTGAAGAGGTAATTTCCGTCGAGATCCCAACAAGCCTCTTCGAGATTTTTTTTTTAAATGTCCATTTGAAGTTTACACTTCAAGAAGGCTCGTTAATTCTAAATATGGCTCGGCGGCCCGTTAGATTTGGCAACAGCGCGAATCCACCATTTAAAACTAAGCAAAATAATCGATTCTCGAATGGCCAAACTGTCTCCATCACTCCTCTCATAAATAATCGATCCTCATTGAATGATATACTTGGAACAATGCCGTTGTTGCCAAATCACAGAAACTGCGTCCTATAACAATTATAGGAATTAATACTCAAATGCGGCTTGAAAAATGGTAAATATCTCTCTTAGCGCAAAAATGCGCAAAAATTGATGATAGTAGGCATAAACTAGACCCTTTAAGGAGTTAATTTCCATCGAGATCCCAACAAGCCTTTTTGAGCTCTTTTTTAAAAGTCCATTTGAAGTTTACACTTCAAGAAGGCTTATTAATTATTAATAAGGTTCTGCGGCCCGTTAGATTTGGCAACAGCGCGAACCCACCATCTAAAACTAAGCAAAACAATCGATTCTCGAATGGCCAAACTGTCTCCATCACTCCTCTCATAAATAATCGATCCTCATTGAATGATGTGCTTGGAACAATGCCGTTGTTGCCAAATCACAGAAACTGCGTCCTAGCAATTTTAGAAATTAATACTCAAATGCGGCTTGAAAAATGGTAAATTTCTCTCTTAGCGCAAAAATGCGCAAAAATTGATGATAGTAGGCATAAACTAGACCCTTTGAGGAGTTAATTTCCGTCGAGATCCCAATAAGCCTTTTTGAGCTTTTTTTAGAGCATGAGTGTCATGCTCTATTGAAATCGTTTCTACAAGGTCAATAATGCTTTTCTTATAGGAACGGCATGGTTCGGGGGTCCGCTCGGGGGATCGCTTGGTTTCAGTATCGAGAACGGGTCCTCGAGGACCGATTGACCCATGTGATTCCGCCAATCCGGTGTCCTCCCAATTTGTCGCTTTTTCTTTGTGGCGGGAGTTTTGGCCAAGATTGAGGTTAAGCATTTTTGGGAATGTAATTACGTTACTAATTTGGGTCAGACTTCAACGAAATTTTCTGTATGAGATATTGGGGTTTTATATCAGAGGATTGTGTCCATGTTTCGTGTATTCTGCGATTTAAAATGCATTTAGATGATTTCAAATTTCCAATCCTGTTATTGTTGATGTTTCGGTCCGCTAAAAGAGTTCGTTTGGGGAACGCGATCGGCGTTGCGTTTTAAGGTGAATCCTCAGCGACCTGTAGTAAGATTCTCATCCGCTAGATAACGCCACTGTTCCGCGGTCCAGAAACCATGCTTTTTCCGCCTTTAATCGTTAATTGCGAGAGCTAGAGTTAACTTTTCGAAAATGTAAGAACGTTGCGTTCTAGATCAAATCCTAAGGAAAATTTTAAGACCATTCCGAGCCATGGACGAAGATATAACTAAGAACTGCCGACTTCCTATCTCCGCCCGTGTTAAAACCTGTTAGCGGGTTTTCGAGCGCGACCGCAGCGCTTCAAGCAGCAGTAAGGGTCAACTAAAAGCGAACCGCTGCAGCGGTGGCCGCTCCGGCTCCCTTTCTCCCATGCCTTCCCGCAAATGTATACCGTGTAGGTAATTTGAATCACGATTGAACGAAGGGAACAAATGATCAGCGAATTAAAAGGAAGCAAAATCCGCTAAAAAGCAAACGTCTGGAGTATTTCTTGAAAGATTCCTGAATTGTCGAAAATGATTAATCAAGGACTGAAATACTATACATCACAGTTAACCTCAAAACGGAATCAAACCAGAAAGAGTACATAGACATTTGTTTTATTAGTAGAGATCAAGCGACTATTTTAATTTGCTGATGATTTCTGTTACCTTGTCCAAAGTTGATTCTGAATTTCCCTTGCTTTCGATCTTCCATTGAGATACTGAGTTATCTGATCCTCTTGGGTCGCCGACAACAGTTCACAGCCATGCCATAACAGACCAACTCCAACAACGGTTTTAGCAGTAGCACAGCATGTGAGCATGGACACATCGCCAGGATCGCTCACTTGAAAGAGTAGTTCAGCTGACCGCTGCATGGAGCGCTGGGGTCGAGAGCAAAACAGGACTAACAACAGTCGGCAGTCCTTAGTTATATCTTCGTCCATGGTTTTGCGACGACCTCCCGTCCCCTTTGCCCTCCCCACGAACTACTGCACCTACGCCTACAACGGTTGCTTGCCGCGTTGTGCAGATTGCATGAATGATGTGTGTCCATCTACTTCATCCCAATTTCACAGCCATCACGGATGCCACGCCCTCCACGGGTTTTCTACCTGGTTTTATGCGACATCGGTCATCGTGGCCCAGTGTTACATGGTAATCAGCGGCGGATTCGGGAAAGGCACGCCCCCCCCCCCCCAACTCACGGTAGCCTTTGCCTTTTTTCAACAGAAAAAATCCCATAAATTCCTCCTTGCAAATTTGAAAATTCATAGGCGTGAAGCCCCCCCCCCCCAAAAGAATTTTCTGGATCCGCCAGTGGTAGTAATTTTTGCGGCACACTACGCCGGATTCCCGTGCGCTTTCCCACACTCACCTTTCTCCCTTATCTGTCAATGGGCGCTCCCCGAGGGGCGGCGCGGCGCCCCCCCCCCAATTTAGAAAAATCAAAACTTTACAATAAAAAAGAATCGGAACATTCGAAGATCAAATAATAACGAAAGGAGTAAGAGTTAACAAACTTTATTCTTAGTTTACTTTACAATTTTAATTAGGGGCGTAATTTAGTGGGGGCAGGGCGGGAAGTAGCCCCCCCCTAAGCAGTGGTGCCCAACCACCCCTTGCCACTATACAGCTCGCCCCCCAGTTTCAGGATTCCTCTCCCCCCCAGATCTAGACCTCCCCCTGATTTTTACCCCACCCCCTCCTGATTCAGACGACATCATCCTTCCCACCCGTCATCTCCCTCGCCGAAAGAAGTTTTAAAATCTACTAGTATGAACGTGTCTACATTGGCAACTACCGTTGGCAACGAGAATTTTGCGAACTTCCTTGAAAATTCAGAATCCTCTGGGTCGATAATTACATGATTAGAGAATGTATAGGCAAGAGTTTTGGTTTTGTTAATTTAAATAGGTTAACTCTTAGAATTCATCAGGACAATGAAAATAAAGAAGGAATAGTTGTACTTAGCTTTTTACTATTTCTATCATCTGATGCTGTCACTTTATTCATAATATCAAACACGTCAAAAATAGAATTACTTTTGATACAACTAAATGCTACAATCACTTACAATTTCTACCATTTGGAAGGATAATGGATTTATTTTCTATTTTGGGCGGAAGTGGGGGAGGGGGGGGTTCTCTAGACTTGCCCGTCTCTAGGTGGTGTCCCCTAGACCTTCCATTGACATTCAAAAAGTTGCCCCTCCGGGCAATTGTTTTGCGGGTGCCCATGTCTTTGTCCATGGTCTCTGAACCAGAAATTGAACGTTCTTCCGGTCTGTGGTTGCCTTCTTTTCTCATAAGTTTAGGCACGGCCACCCTGTAAACCCCACAACAAGTTAAAAGTCCGCAATCCGCACCCTCAACCCGCAGCCACTATCAAAAGTAAATTGCCGGTTGACTTGCAGGTACTCTCCTCCTCCTCCCCCAACTTAGATTAGACACAAATATAAAATTAAAAAAAAAAAAAAAAAAAAAAAAAAAAAAATGTGAAAAATAGAATGTATGCCCCAGCAAAGGGCCCCCTCCACAGTTTTCCAAGAGAGGAAGCGACCCCCTTGCCAGCGTAAGTCCGAAAAAATAATTCCAACTGGGATCCAAGTAACTCAAGTAAGGTCTCAAAATGAAATCAGATGGATCCAAAATTTTAACGGCGAGTACCGGTAAGCTTACTCTTTTGATCGGTCCAAACCGGATTGCGATACATCGATTTACTCTCGAGATATCGATTTTTCAAAGGCGCGCGGTATAGGGTCAGAAATCTAAGATTCTCTAAAATCCGCGAATTTCGACTCTCATGGACCTAGCATGCGCCGTGAGAAGTCATATGTGAGTTTTTTGAGTTCACATGAAGTTCATTAAGGGCCCTGACAAATGTCGGACCGATAAAGTCTATATCGGGGGGGGGGGGGGGGGTGGCCCCAACTCCAGCGTAAGTCTCACGTACAATGTCTAACTGCGGCCGCGGGAGGTCCCATAAGATCCGTTTAAAAACTTGGATGGATCTGAATTTTTTTCAAGAATTATCTAAAAGCTGAAGCTACCGCCCAATCCAAACCGCAGTGCGCAATCCATCGATTCTTTCCCGAGATATCGATTTTTCAAAGGCGCGCGGTCTTGTCAGATCGACCTTAGAGGGGCGCTGGAGGCTGGAAAAAGGCGAATTTCGTCTCTCACGAACCAGTCGTGTGCCGTATTATATCGGTTCTGCTTTTTTTCGGGTCCCAATGATGTCCCGAGAGGGCCCAATGCAGTTTCGAGCCAAAAAATATCATCTTAGGGGGGAAATACTCCCCGTTTTAGCGTAACTCTGACAAGAAATGTCTAACTGCGGCCGCGAGAGGTCCTGTGAGGTCATTAAATAAACTCGGATGGATCTGAAATTTTCGAGGTTGTCAGTCACAAGCAAGCGCTTTCGACCGGTGCAAACCGAATTGCAATACATCGATTCACTATCGAGATATCGATTTTTCAAAGGCGCACGGTCTTGTCAGATCGAACATTGAAATAAGCTGTGGATACTCTGTATCCGCGAATTTCGTCTCTCATGGACCGTTTAAGCTCCCTTAAAAATCGAATGAGCTTTTTTCAAGTTCATATTACGTTCCTTAAGGGCCTTGATGAGTGTCGGATGACATTTGATCAATATTAATATTCATTTTTTAATCTGAGACAAAAAGAGCTGAAACCATAAATACGAAGAATTTCCATCGTGATGACTTTGGTTCAAGCGAGAAAAATTCTATAGAAGTCCCAAATAACTAGACTAGACTTTCCGGCTTGCTAGGATTGGTATTAAGAATTTCCTTCCTGATGACTTTGGTTCAGGCGAGAGAAATCTAAAAAAGTCCCAAATAACTAAACTAGACTTTGCGGCTTGCTAGGATTGGTATTGCGTCATCCGATTTTAAAGGAACTATCACTATCGAAATCGATTTTCAAAACCACAGTATTCACCCCGCCTCGTGAACAACTGTTTCAACACGCTATAAGTAAATTTTCATTCCCACTTTCACCTATCAAGTTATTTTTACAGCGATCACTGTTATATAAACACAAATGCAGCGTTGCGATTGACTTTGTCACAGTTTTGTACTATCAATATGGAACTCCACACTTACAATGATTTACGGCCGACACTCATGCTCTCTTTGCTAACACTGTTCCAGTGTTGCAAGTTCCAACTTGTTTAAAAGTCCATTTGAAGTTTAACTATCATGATAAATCATGATTCTATAATATACGTACGCACAATGAAGAAAATGGCAACCCTGGAAAAAAAGTAAAAATAATTTAGGGGTAAAAATGTATTCAACATAACTTTAATAAAGTCCTCCATGATTCATAAGTCACCAAAACCTTAAATTTTCCACGTTTCACCCACTTTTTGACAAAGCTTTTTTTTTCGCGGCGGAGCACATATGTCACGACACGTCATGTGGCGCGATCTTTGGATCGTGTTTGCGACACGTCTGAACATGCTATCTGCACAGCTGTCATGAATTAGTGACCACTGTACACTCCTAAACACCCTAACATCATCAAAAACACTAAAACTAATATTCGATTTTGAGGGTTTTTACCATTGGTCAAAGCACTGTGCGCCGTTTGAACCAATGGTAATGATTGATTCCCGCTATCTCAATTCATCGCGTCCAAAATAGCAGAATCAGCCCCCAGGGTATGCAATACGCAACGCACTTAACGCAAGTTTAGTATTGGATGGTATATACCTCGTGCTTTGCGTATTCCTTATCCTAGCCAGCGGGGCCTGGTCATTCGCACCTTTCCGCTAAACCAATATATTTAAAGACTGACAAGTATCCGTGCGGACCTCCAGTCAATAAACACCGGATAAATAAACACCTGCCACGAAGCGCGAAGGGTCAACGGTTCATCAGGTATCCTAGTCCTGTGAAATCATCATAGCTGAAGACACAAATGATTTCAAAAGATAAGTAAACGTGTTGATTCGTGCACCCTCTGTGCTCCAACCGGATAAATTGAAGCGATTTGACAACATTACATTCGGTCCGTTGAAACTCACGAAAAAAAAAAAAAAAACAAGCAGGGAAAATTCCAACACGCAGGTGTTGGAAAAGCGTGCCACTAAAGTCTGAACAGCTTTAATGCTTTTGCTAGCAATGATAATTCATCAAAGAGGAACCATGTGACATGGAGCTGATCTCGAGAAAATTGAGTCCAAAGTTGAAGAGCTAGCATTTAAACAAAAAACTCGGAATTACTTACGTTTTGATTTCATACAACTACCGTGTTATGTTTTTGCATTTCAACAGCGGAAAAGAGGAATTTCCTATGCAGGAAAGGTACCTACTTAATTTTTAGCGTTTAAAGTGACTTGGTTCCTTTCTTCTTTTTGTTTGGCATAATCACGAAAAACGAATCTCTAAGAGAAACCAAACGGCAGAGTTGGTTTACACTGTTGGAATTTTAAAATCCGTTAATCCGGACTTAAGTCCGTTCCCAATTCTATAAAAGGAACCAAGTCGGAGTTGGTTCCTTACGTGACTCGGATTAAGGTTTAAGAAAAAGGAACCAAGTTCTCATTTTATTTCATCATATGGACAATGACTTCAATGAGGCTTCAATGAGGAAATAGTTGTTCTTAGAAAAAGCACTTGTTGCTTCGAGATTCAGTATTGCTAGGTCTATCAATCAATAACTCAATTTTATCAAAAATGTCACTCAGTTCTTTTGTGACAAGTGCTGTCCAATTGAGCTGATTTGGTGAGAAATAATGAAAAAAATAAAAGATCAGATGTATCTATAAGGAGATGAGTCAAAGGCGTTGTTTTTTGTGTTTGTTTTTTGATTGTTGTTTTCAAAACTTTGGAGGGCTCTAGCTCAGAAGAGAAACATTTGCAGCACATATTCGTGTAGGAAAATAAAGCCTTATGTGTTGACCCCAAAAATACACTCCATAAGTTTGGAACTTAAGTTTTGAAACACCCTATATTCTTGATATCCCCCCCCCCCGCCACCCTTCACAGAACACAACACCTTGACCATGCAAATTTTTAAAATCACAGTTTGACTGTAGAGATATTTTCTCCCCCCCCCCCCCCTTTCAACGAAAAATGGGAAAATGGATCGCCTATCTTTGATGTTCGTCGTATGCGCGTGCAGAGATTGTTCGTCTTTACGACTGCCATTTTGACTTTCTTTATAATGCGTTTTGTGGGTTTATTAATGGATTTTATGACTATTTGATGCCGCCAATGTAATTTTCAGGCGATTTTACACAAAAATCAAAACTCTATAGCGCTGTAGCAAAAGTTTGCAACAAACCCATTGAAAGCTGAAAAGAGAAAATTATTTGATAAGGCTCGATCTTTTTTACCCACATAAAGTATAGACAATAGATATTTCTAAATCCCTCCACCTTTTAAACGGCTTGTTCAGGGATCAAAAATGAGGTTTGCGTTCTTTTGAAGTCAAAAAGTGTCATATTCGGAAAAGCCGTGATTCTAAATAATAAACAGTTTTTTTTCTTCTTTTTTTCCGTGGTAGGGTGCTGTCCGCACTTGTTGCGATTGTCACGATGTAGATATGTAATATGCATAAATGGAACACTTGCGAATTCATGAAAAAATAATCCTTTAATATACAGAACTAACCATTTCAGGTGCCCTTTACACGTCAAGCATTCTAGGGGTATAGATTATAATAGGTGTGGAGGTTTAAGACGTTTGTGGATTTTAATTCCCCCTCCCCCCATTTATTTTGTTGAAAAGTATCGAAAGTTTACAGTTAAAACTAAGCCTATAACGCATTGTAATATTATTTTTTTTTTCTGTTGCCGTGGGTCGATATCATTTTTCGTGTTGGAAAAGCAAAGTTTCATATGGACCTATAATTTCCAAAATTTGAAGAGGCTTCCAGTAAAAAATACTGTACACGCGAGAAACTTTTTAGGATAGGTAAATAAGTTATTCCAGAGTCAATTCCATAGCCGCAGGGAGGAGGCTGTCCAGGGGTGGAAGACACGCGACAGCCTCTCTCACTTTTTAGAGCTATTAATGCGAATTTTAACCCCCTCCCTTTGTTCTGGATTTTAAAAACCTTTTTTTCAACAAAACGCCCAAAATTTCCTCAAAAATCCCTTGATTGCATAGACGCTCATTAAGGGGTTTTCAATTTGCCGATCCCCCAGAATTTCAAATGTTTCCAATGACCAAGACCTGTTTAGTGTGTCGTCATGAAAATAATTGATTCCAAAAAAGGCTCCATCTCACTCGCTCTCGTGGGTTTTCCCACATGAAACACGATCCAAATTTTCAAATACAAGTGCTAGTGAACAACAAGTTCTTTGCACCAGTTGTGTTTATCACACCATTGGGTTCCACGTCCCTTATAAAAATTTCCGATTGTTTCAATGAATTTTCCGATAGGATATATATTCCCGCGCTTTATTTCCCATAAAAATAATCGAAATTTTATAGAGACAATCGGAATTCGTGT
The DNA here is from genome assembly GCA_011764245.1 of Trialeurodes vaporariorum. Lineage (NCBI taxonomy): Eukaryota > Metazoa > Arthropoda > Insecta > Hemiptera > Aleyrodidae > Trialeurodes > Trialeurodes vaporariorum. The sequence goes on along the minus strand of VMOF01000369.1, from coordinate 24,564,928 downwards.
AGATTCAAGCGCGCTGACTATATCAACGATAGGTCTTATGATTGAAATAAGACGAAACACATCTATGGTTCTATTCTTACAGTTTTAACACCCACTTTTTTCTCAGTGATAAAATAAGAGCTCGCTACCACAAACTTTTTGAAACATCGCGCATCAATGGACAATCACAGCTATATCGAAGAAAGTCCTATGTTTTGTCCTTGTCACACTCACAGTTTCTTATGAGCACAAAATTCTAGGATATAGGCTCATCAGCAACATCACGACATGTGTTATACCTCGAACAATAGCTTCGATACGAAGAGAAGTTAGAATGATTGAGTGTCATGGCGGTGATACTCCCATAAAAGACCGTGAGTAAGACGAAGACAAAACGTAGAACATCTTTCGGTATAACTGTGATTGTAAATTCGCTTGTGATCTTTTAGGAATTATGTTAGAGTGAAAAATACTTTAAGGTACGTGGAATCTAATGGTGCAATAAAATTTGAGAAAACTGTTCTTTAACTAGCATGAATATGCGTTCGAAAATTTGGATCTGATTTCTTATAGGTAAATCAACGAGAGTGAGCGAGATAGAGCATTTGTTTGGAACCTATTTTGATGGTGACGTCATCACTAAACAGGTCTACTTAAGGATATGAATGAGCCCCTCTCTTTTCTATACCCCCCCCCCCCGCTCTTCATCAATACCTCGCCGTCACTTCTTTTCGATACCGTCGTCAAATAGATTTTGACAGTTTTATGAGTCCTCAGACCCTCCGAGATCCGAGACACAAAGCCTCTCTAACACCCTCTCTCTCCCACACATTCACAAATCTCTCCGCTTAATGAACCGTGAAGAAATCTCGTGACCGGTGGAGCCCAAAACCGAGGGGCAAAGAGGGTTTCTGTGAAGGATGTTTCCACCCCCCTCCTGCCTTGGAATTTTGACTCATAGGTTGGCACAAATGACTTATAGTCTGTCCCACGAACGATGATCGGTCTGGTTTTTACACGCTGGCAACGCTGCTGACAGTGCTGACTCTTGGACCCGAAGAGGGATTGGGAGCCGCCCGCACTCGAAACCGAGCGACACGGACACAAAGCGGCGGCTCAACTCAGGTATTGAATCTAAGGCAAGTCGCCCTCTCTGAACATAAAGCGCGCATCCCTCTCTCTATCCTACCAACAAAATTTGAATTTTGTCCCTTCAAAAATCTTGTTCGTTTAAATCGGAGCGCTTCAAAGAGCTTCAAATTCTGATCACAGCGATATAAAACTTAAGGTGCTACGATGATTTTTGAATGATCCAAAGGATGATTAAAGTTCCAGCGACGGATCATCTGTTGATGTGTAAAACTTCAAGGAATAAGAAGCAAATTTTTTTCCTCCCGATCCAAAATTTTAATTTCATTTTGTCATAAGTGAACAGGCTCTTTCACTCTGATGAAAGTGATACCTAACAAGCCGTGCATGAATGAACGTGTTGATAAGCAGATGACCCCCCTCGCCGATCTAGTAGCAGAAGAAAACGTGGAGCAGTTTTTGATTCACCTGGGTGCAACAGACTCTGATGAGGAGAGTGATGATGACTTTATGGACGCAAGTGACGAAGAGGACGATTATGATATCTTCGAATCAGCGCCGAGCCAAGACGTTTCTATCGTAGATGAAGAATTTGGAACCCAAACCCTTCCCCACGGAATGAAAATAATGCGACTTCGAATTTCAACTAGACCATTTCCTCTTAATAAACAATTTATTTTTTATATGTCGATTCAAAACAATCAGTCGCAAAATTTATTTGTATATGAAACTATATGAATTACCAATTACCATTTGATAACTTCAACACTATAAAGAATGTGTCAAGTATTCATGGCTACCATTTTGCGGTTCTTTGATCATATTGTAAAGATTACAGTTTAGAGCATTCACGTGTATTATAGCTTCATTACTCAACTGAATTCTGTACTCTTGGTGTCAAACAGTAAAATCATTCTTAAGTTACAAAAATTTTCCAATGTTTTTAGACTAAACGATGATTTTACCGATTGACACAAATATAACACAATTCAGGTGAGTAAGATAGCTGTAACACAGAAGAAGACTCGTAACTGTAAACTTTTTTTCACCCGGGGGAATCATCGTTGAACTTTAAAATATCATCCAAGATCCGCGAAATAGCAGCGCTGCAAATATTGTCTTGCTTCTCCTATTATGCACATTCAACAACAACATTCAACAACATTCTGTTTTAATCGTATAAAAAAAAAAGAAAATGTGGATTAACCATATAGATTCATTTTATTTTCATTAATATAATTGATAAATTTTTCTTTATATTGTCTTCGCGCATCTATTTTTTAAGCATCTAGCGTTTCGGCGGTCTCAGCGGTTCAAATTTTTTAGGTTTTTTAGAGCGTCTGATTGTGAGTGACACACTACTCCCAACGGATCGGGGTGCCTTTTGAAGGTTTTTCCCTTCCTAAAGAGGAAGAAGAAAAAAAAAGGGAAAAAAATTAAGATTTTTTCGTTATCACTTTATTTGCTTATATTTTTTTTTTTTACGTTTTGTATTTTTTAACATCATTTTCGCTCGTTTTTGTCTTATTCATTTTCACAACTCTTCGGCAAGTTCATACAAAGCTTGTTGGGTATCACTTTCATCAGAATAAAAGCGCCTGTTCGAATATATATCAAAATAAAATCAAAATTTTGAAACAGACAAAAAATTTGACTGTTTTTTCATTGAATCGAAGAACTCATAATTGTCTGCTCTGTCCTTGGCATTTAATCATCCTTTTGAACCCTTGAAAATCATCTTAGCGCCTTGAATTTTATATCACTACGATCAGAAATAGGAGCCCTTTCGAGTGCACTCATTGGAATGAGTAAAATTCGCCCAGAGAAAAAATTCAAATTCTGTAGGTAGGATACAAAGAGGGTTGCACGTCAGGTAAACAAGAGACAGCGGAGTGCGAGCAAACAATAACCCAACTCTCGCCTATTCCGACCGTCGGCTCGCTGCTCGGGTCCGTGCGGTGTTGTCATTTACATTTTTTTTATTCATATTTTTCCCGAGCAAACCGATCATCGTTCGTGGGACAGACTAGGTTGCTGGACCTGTATAGAATTCTCGTTCAAAGGAATTCGACTTTGACGCTTAATAACTTATTGAAATTAACAGGAATACCAAAACTTTTACAATTTTAAGAAAATAGACGCCGAGACCTCCTGGATTGCAGCAATAAATTAACGATTAATGAAACCAGTTTCAAGAAAACACGTTTTTAATTTTTCAAACCTTTCCCGCCAAGGTTTTGCCATAAGCAAAGCATGCAACCTATATATTAGATATGAAAATGAAAACAAAAAGCGTACCGTATATATACGGCACGCTTAAAAAATCGGACTATCTTGGAATCGGTGATGACCATCGATATCGACCTTTTCTATGGGTTCAAATGGACATAGTGCTACGTTGTCACACTGAAAAAAATAGATTGGTGAAATTAGTAAAATGAAGCAAAGGCTAATTTTACCAGCCATTTTCAGTAAAATTGACTACACATATAGCTACTTTTACGTTTTGGATTGTAAATTTTGCTTAATTTTGATTAATTTTACAATTTGGATCATTAACTTTACCAATCGGATTGTAAATTTAACAATTCAAAGCATTGTATTTTTTGCAAGTCGTATAGCTGTCACGCCAAGACAGACATGTAATATGCAAAAGTCACAATGGTTTGGATTGTAAAATGTACTATTTAGATTGAAAAATGTGCAATCCAAATAGAGAAATTACTAAAACTTAAGCAAAATTTACAATGCAAATCGTAAAATTAGCCATACGTTTAGTAGGATTTACCGAAAATAACAAGTAAAATTAGCATGTGCTTTATTTTACTGATTTTACAAAACTTAATTGATTTTTTAGTGATTTCATTTTTTTCAGTGCAGGTAGAACGCTTCGCCAGTATGCTCGCCGTGCGTCTACATACGACAGCCCTTTTATGTTCGTGCTGGAATTTTGTTGAAACGCATTTATTGGGTTTGTGAGTAAATTTTGGAACGTTTCGTCGCTATCAGCATTATTTACAAGTGGTTTTACTCAGCAAGACTGACCACTTTTACAGCTGCACTGAGAGAATTATTATTTTAATCCAAGGTGTATTTCGTTCGTGTTAAAGAAATTGCACAGTTAAATATTAACTGTAAGGGGAAATTCCTTTAACCCAAGGAAAATGTCTGCTGCTACAAGTAAAAGATTTCTTGTTGTGACAGTGATTCTCCTTCATGCAATCGGAACTTTACTTCGCGCAAGGAAAACCGTCACAAGTAAACGTGTTTCCTTGTTTTATAAGAAGTGATTTCTCTCAGCGTGTAGCAAAGCTTTAGTCATCAGACTCATTTTTGTGGGTCTGACAATCTTGCTTTCTCCCATTCTTGTAGCCGTTTCTTCTTCTTCTTTTTTTCCTTTTTTTTTTCGCGACGCGCTGCTCCGAGGCGTTTATCCTCCATCTCTCACCCTCTCCATATCAGTCCTGCAACTTTCCTCTCTTTACTCTCGCTCCCTTTCCCATCCTGTTGTCCCTTATAATATCGTGAAAGAGTCATGCTCAAAAAAGTTTGCCGCTAACTGATCAGTTTATTTTCTTTCTGTTTGTCGTTTCGCTTCATTTGGTTACAGTCATAGTGGCTCTTTTTAGCCGTTAAAAGGACGGTTTTTGACCGTTTCTTCCTCTTTAATTCTCTTCTTGCAATTCTTTTTTTATTTTTTCTTCGAAGATCCGGTAATGATATTTTCCTTATTGTTCTTTTCAAAGATAAAAGGAAGACTTTCTATTGTCTCTGTGTTTCCCTTTTTCCCCTTTTATGTTTACCTTCTCGCTCCCTTCCTATACCCTAGTCTAGCGGTATAAAGTGGAACAGTTTGTTGTCATCAAAACCGAACTTGAATAATCGAAAATCGAAACTGTGTGAGGATCTCTTGGACAATTATTCACAATGCTGCCAATTTTGGAGATGGGAAAAAATACTAATTATATATATATCTTAAATCAAATAGAAAATAAGCTTTTTTTTTTTCGTTAAAACTGACAGCTCTGAAAATACAATTGAAAACTAGAGTGATATTTACAAAACGGACCCGACTTTAGTTCGATCTGGGATTCTAAGAGTCAGATGAATGTATACTGTACAGTGTAATGAAGAAAAACTCAAAACAACATTCTGGCTCCCGTTTTCATCGTTTTATGAATACAAGAGCTCTTGGTCTTAAATAATTTCATGAAAAACAAATTGATGTAGAATCTAGAGTGCATTTCATAGGCTTGGGCTCAGTTAATAAGCGTATAAGCGCCTTCAATTGATGATGTTGGCAAAAAGACAAGCACAGCTTGATTAAAAAAGAGCACAGTGAGTGGACGGATACATTCGGTTCTGAAAGGGTTATCAACTATCTATGAGTAGCCTTAAGGCACTGGGACATTTGATGATGTTTACACTACAGCAACCAATAAGTGCACCAGTCATAGGGAAAAACAGAAAAAAAAACCGCTTTGATAGCGCCGAGAAAACCTTTGGTAGAAAAATAACCCACAGCAAACGACTTGAGTAGAGCTAACCAAAAATTTTTATGCCTAACTAAAGAAATTTTGTTGGGTGAATCAACAATTTGTTAGGCTTAACCAAAGTCTTCTGCTGAGTCATTTTTCTACCTAATTGTTTTTTTTTCTTCTGCGAGTCTTGACTATAATAGCGTCACTCCATTGGCAGTCTTAATAATCCGTTTAGCGAAAAAAAAAAGAAGCTATCGGCTCTCCGTCGGTCGGTTAAAAATCGTTTGGACGTTCCAAGGACCTCGTAAGAGGAATCGAGTATTAAACAGTCACATTTTCGATTACTTTCATAGCGTAGCCGATCATAAATCTTCCACATCCTTCCAAAAGAAATTGATGTGAAAATCGGGATCCCTTCTCCCCCTTCGAACATTTTGTCGTGTATTTACGCGCGGTTCTTTCCCCGCATTCAACCGTGCGCGGGGAACACAAATGCAAGAGACATAAACTCGCGTACACTCCATTATTCAAACATAAAGCGCGGCAAAAGGATTCCGCGCGTGGTTGCCGAACCGCTGTGAAAGAATAGCCTCGCACTAGTGGCGTCACCCTGCAATCTGGCAACGCTGCATTTCGTCCATTTAAACGCATGTTATCGTAATACAGATATTTTCACTGTATACATCCCCAAGGCCCCAACGATCTAAATGAACTGAATGTACGTCGCTAGATTAAACGCAACATTGTCTTTGTCAGTACATTAAAAGAAAGCAGCCTGCGAACAATGTCGGATCCATCAATCCGGCAACAGTGTCTTTCACCCCTTTAACTGTATGAGAAACAATCGATTTGTCACAGTGCTAAAGCCCCTTTAAGAATCCATTGTTAATCATTCATTCAAATTGGAAGAATGGGCAGTTGCCGAATTGCCGTAAGGTGAATTCCGGTTGATGTAACAGGACGTTCTTTTTAGTTTTTAATAGTCACTTAAATGGAATGACTGTTACTACAATAAGAATTCCGGTTACTCCGCGAGGAACAAGAATGCTGGTTGATGTAACAGTCGAATTATCTTTAATGTAACTGGAAAACCTCTCACGGTAACTGAAAACCCTATGGTCATACCGTAACCGGAAAACCTGTCACGGTAACCGGTCCTAAAAAATTCAGATATCCCACCCCCTCCCCTGCCCCTCCATTATCATTTTGGATAGTTAATGCTCACAGCGTGGTAGTTACATAATATGGCTGGTAATGGATAATCTGTATTCTTTACAGCCATGAGCTTAGAAAAAAAAGGGGGAAAAAACACTTAGGTAGCGCTGACAAAGTCTTTGGTAGAAAAATGACCCAGAAAAAGACTGTAGTTGAGCGAAATAAAGCTTTGGTTCACCCAGCAAAAGCTCTTTAGTTCGGCGTTCAAAAACTTTAAATAGCTTAGCCAAAAGTTTTCTCAGCGCTACCAAAATGTTCTTTTCTGGGGTTTTCTGTGTGCGGTTATAGTATTCAGTGTCACGCAGTTAATATTCACGATTAGATGGCTAGTTTTCAACCATCCAAATCGCTACACAATGTATAAATCATCTTAGGGTAACATTTAAAATTCCACTTTATCCAGTGTAGCTGTGTTTTCAGATTATTCGGGGGGAAAAAAACTTGCCTACTCGTCAATTAATTCAATGTAAAGTAATTGAATCTCACCGTGTAATCTGGCATATACGGATTCCGCGCTGCGCGCCAACCAAAGTGCTTTTTGCTCCCTGCTCTACTCTGCTCCGCTCGGCTCGCGGATATAGTCGGTCGCTTGTATATGTATGTATGTATAAAGACACTTGCGAAAAACGGAGGGAACAGTCGATGGTCGGACGGGGGCGAGAAAAGAGGGGGGATTTTACCGAGCAACCCCTCCCCCCGCCCCCTCTCCCGCCTAGTTGCTCTGTCGTCGATGCTTGCTCCTTGATTTATAATAACTAACCGCACCATCCAGCGGAGTGCCGAGCGGTGTTTTATGGCTCTCTCCCGTCGCTTTCTTTCTTTATGTTACCGTTTTTTCGGGGGTTTGTCGCTCACTGTACCCTCTCTTGTAATCCCCCTCCCCTAACCGCCCGCCTGCACACATACATGTTCTGCGTTTTGCGAGCAAGGGATTTTACCTACCGCGTCGTCCTTCGAATTGAATGAGAATTACGATACTGGAACTTTGAACTTTGGCACTCCCATGAGCGGAGAACAAAACATCTCTGACGCACAGGGATCGAAACATGACATTTCCAGACAAGGTTTTCCAAAAAAAAATAATAAGATTATTATTATTAAATAGGTAAAAAAATGTGTAAATTGATTCAAATTAAAGCTTAAAATGCGTCAAATAACCTAATGTTTGCAAGATAATTTAAGCACTAAAATGTTTTAAAAAACCAAAAAAAACCACAAACTTTTCATGTTTGGAGAAAAATGTATACAGTTGACCTAGTGTGCGACGGGAAAGTCATACATGTTTGTCGAAGAAAGTAAATACCCATTAACTATCGTAAATAATGATTCAATGTAAGCTCCTTGAAATTAAACAACACCCCAAGAGAACCGACTGCCGTCTTTATGCTTGTATAACAAAGTTTACTCGTTAAATATCGTGAATAATGACTCGATGTAAGCTCCTTGAAATGTTACCTTCGATTTATTGTCGCTCAAAGTCATTCTGTGAGTATTTTACAACTGTTATTGGGTGCTCTCGTATTTGGTTAGAGGGATTAAGCGAAGACTTTTGAACTTTGAAGGTTAGAGGTAATATTCTTTCGTAACAGTGGGAAACGTCAAATTGTTCGAGCATCGAAACTCGCGAAACGAGACATTGTAACTATTACATATGGAGAGAATTTATTTACATTCATACATGTTTGTGATTTTGCGGAATGAGAACTGCAAAAAATGAAAGAGATTTGATTTTCCGTAAACATAACATATGACGAGACTCGGCTACTCGGAATACTTACATGTTTGAACACGTGTAAAATCGGAGTTAAAATACTGTCTTGGTTCTAAAAGAGTGTTGATCTTTGATTGCCTCCCTGCACTCTAAGCTTCTATTCGACTTATTTCTCAGCATGTTCGCACTTTCAATTTGATATATTCCCCACGCTGCTTTAATCCAGTTTGTATGAATTTCGCAACTTTTTTCTCACGTTCTTGTGTTACCTTTAGCTTGTTTGGCCCCAAATTATTTAGGATTCAGTGATACCTATACTGTTAGTATTTAAAAGTTTCAAGGTTTCCCTTATAGTCTCTTTCTTGGCTGCATTTAAACTGATGTATTCGTAAAGGGCGGAGAAAGAGGTTGTCACGTGACTTCATTCACTATCCCTATCTTTTTCGAACACATGCGTTCAAGTGGGGTTAAGATAGAGAAAGAATTTCTGGATACGCCTTTGTGATATTTTTGAAATATTGAGCAAGATTCTTATCAGTTTAGCAAGAGTTTGATGTAATGCGGGTAAGTATGGTGGCAGGCATCGTTAGGACCGTGTCCAAGTGGTATTAGGAGGCAGGAATGGCATGTCTCTATTTAGTTTGTCCAAGTTTGTTCATCAGTTTATCTTCTGTGTGTCGACAACTGTCAATTATGTTTTTCGAATTTGGTCGCGATGAAAGTTCTCAAAGTTAAATTACTTGCGTTCGACTTCATTTTATAAAGTTTACTTAAAATCAGGGCTGCCATTTTGCGGATCTTAAAACGGATTTTTTAATCCACCGATGATTCCATCAGATGACGAAAAGATCATTCAGTCCAGCGGGCTGATCGTTTACCTTTACATTAAACCGATAGTTAAGACTTTCTATGAGTCATACTATTGGTCTAGAATTATTGTAAGACTTGACTGTTGCTACAGTAACTACTTCCCTACTATTAGTAACTTCTAAAATTGGGTATACTATTACACACTGTCTTAAGTTGACGATATACCCGCAGCTTAATTAATCTGCATTTTTAATGGGATGACAATGGGTCTGTTGCAAACTTTTGCTACACCGATCAAGAGAGTTTCGTCGTATGTAAAACTGCCCGAAAAGTCCATTGGTGGCATCAAAAAGTCATGAAATGCGATATTAAACTCACAAGAGACGTTTAATGAAATCCAAGATGGCGGTAACATATCGAGCAATCTGGAAGCGTGCACCTTTAACACCCAAGGATTGCCAACGTTGACAACCTCACTGGAGGTTGGGGTTATGTGTTTATTTACGTTGTGATTGGGTGTGATCGATTTTGTGAGGTTGGCTATCCTTGGATGTTCGTGGTGCATGCATACAGGTTGCTCAATATTCTACCGCCATCTTGGATTTCATTAAACGTCTCTCGTGAGTTTTACACTGTATTTTATGACTTTTTGATGCCACCAATGGACTTTTCACGCGATTTCACATGAGATTGAACACTCTATAGTGCTGTAGCAAAAGTTTGCAACAGACCCATTATTGTTCGCGGCGGTCGATCTCTGATCAATTCGATCAATTTGAGTCTAAATGTCGCTGAAGTGATCGATCCAGATTAATCACTTGATCAGCACGAGAAATTTTCAAATTTTTATTTTCAGGCAATAGTAAAAATTTTGGTTTTTCTTGGGTTGTATGGAGGGAACATGACAGATATCGAACATTCGTTGATAAATTTCATGCATTTATAAGTGCAATTTTGATAGTAGTATTGTTTTAGATTCATGATGCACCAGTGTTAAATTTAGCAACGCATCTTTTGTGTTGCACCTGTGTTAAATTTAGCGACGCATATTTAGTGTTGCACCTAAAGTTGAAACTCAAAACTATCGCGCTTTTGAAATTTTGAACCTTGTCAGCGTCATTTCAGCATGAAAAACTTTTGATCCGAGATTTAACCCACAACGAAAGTTTCAATCGGCGAGAGAAACTTATTAATTCAACTTTAATTCCTTAAACTTTCTCTTTGATTCATTTCCATTCAACTGCGGAGCAACGAGATTTGTTTCACAACTCAACTTGTGTAACCGACGTAATTTTTCCTTCTTCTAGAGAATAAGGGGGGTGGGGGTGGAGGGAACAGGATCCCTCTGTTGATTCAAGCTTGTTAATATTCTGTGCTTTGCAAGGAAGGGTTCATGCTCGCCGCGTGCCGTCCTCTGTACTTTGATTCCATGATTTCTATTCATGGATGGTTTCACCGGTTGACCATGAGATTGCGCAGTTCGCTCAAAAACACTCTAAAGTGTAATCGTCTCTCAATCCGGGAGAGTCTTCGTAACTGATTTGGGGGAGGGGGAAGCGGATATTTTGATCACTGAACGGGTGATTCCATCAAATTGAAGAAATATTACAGCTATCTGTTGACAGCTGCGAGTATTGTCGTGCGTTATACAGTCATAAACTGAACAGAACGATTTTTATGTTTTGGTCAAGTAGTTGCATCATCGTTGAATTAAGAAATGTAATATTAAATATTCACGAATCCATCTATCGATCGGCTGCACAAGCAATAATCTTCGGCAAATTCCATTTTTATTACTACAAAAAAAAAAAAAAAAAAAAAAAACAAAAAAAAAAAAAAACAAAACCAACTAGCTTAAGACTTGATTTTCTGATTTTAAAACACTCTTCAATGAAAAGTCACACCTCTTCTCAAATTCATTTACATTCAATTCCATGACGCGCTGTATATCGTTGAAAAATCCCAACAATCATCGGTAGAACTCCACTTCCACTTCTGAATCCTCTCGGATCCCTAGTCTTACTGCTGGAGACTTCGCGGTCTGTATTGTTTTCGGATTCTTGTATAATAGAAACTCCGTTCCGTCGAGTATGCTCTTTATCGGTTCTCTCAATCGACAGGTTTTCTTTATCGATACTTTAAATCGGCGGGTATACCTGGTATCGGTACTCTAATCGATGCGGGTATATACGTAACCGGTAACGATTATCAAACCCTCGAGCCGAAGTTATGAAGTCATAATTTTTGATGCAAAGCAAGAGGACGAGATAAGGAGGGGTTTAAAGGGGGGGGAGAGGGAAAAGACGCTTGGACAGAGTGAAAAAAAAAAGAAAAGCCAGAACGGTGATGATGGGTTGGAGGGGGGGGGGGTTCGATGGTGAAACGTGAGTCGGGTCTCGAGTGGCCAGAGGGCGAACATAAAAATGACGAGAAAGCAAGAGGGAGTGGGGGGGGGGGGGTAGAGGTTAAGCTAAAAAAAAAGGAGGAGGCGACAAACGCTGCATTTTATCTAACCGGGACTTGACATCTTTCATAAACGGACGAGTCGCGAGTCGAGTGGCCGAGTACTGTAACCAGTCTCCTCTTTGTCTGCAGCAGAAAACTCTTTGTGGCCCCGGAAAAAAAAAAAGAAAGAAAAAAAATCATGTTCCGCGATCTGAACAAGAAGCGAGGTTTTTTAGACTGAGCAAGCGGATACGACGCACAGTGGATTGAGTCAATAGGAGGAGTCGAACATGGGATTTAATACCAAAAATGCCTAATTTGAATGTTCTTACGGTCAAAAAACAAACTATGAAGGGAGATTAATGTAGGGAATTTTACAGAAAAACCAATGAAACTACTTTCAAACTTCTACGTTACAAAGATATACGCATTTAAATGCGCCACACTATATCCGGTCTCTCCCATTGGCTCGCTCCACTGTGCGACGTGACGCGACGTGACGCCACGCTGCCGCCGGGGAGCGAAAAACCCGGCAATGAGAGTTTAAAATTCGCGAAATCAACCGGCTCACAGTGGATGGAATGATACGGAATTTTCTGGACATAATTTCACGAATAAAAATGAACGTTATTAATAGTAAACAGCAAGGTAATTTGTAAATGAGTGAAATCGTCCCTGTTAGAGTTTAAAATGAGTTAATTTAACATGCTTTTCGCAAGGAAATATCAATACTGAAATGTTTGTAAGGAAAGGAAAAAAAAACAAGTTGGAACTTGCAACACTGGAACAGTGTTAGCAAAGAGAGCATGAGTGTCGGCCGTAAATCATTGTAAGTGTGGAGTTCCATATTGATAGTACAAAACTGCGACAAAGTCAATCGCAACGCTGCATTTGTGTTGGTATAACAGTGATCGCTGTAAAAATAACTTGATAGGTCAAAGTGGGAATGAAAATTTACTTATAGCGTGTTGAAACAGTTGTTCACGAGGCGAGGTGAATACTGTGGTTTTGAAAATCGATTTCGATAGTGATAGTTTTTTTAAAATCGGATGACGCAATACCAATCCTAGCAAGCCGCAAAGTCTAGTTTAGTTATTTGGGACTTTTTTAGATTTCTCTCGCCTGAACCAAAGTCATCAGGAAGGAAATTCTTAATACCAATCCTAGCAAGCCGGAAAGTCTAGTCTAGTTATTTGGGACTTCTATAGAATTTTCCTCGCTTGAACCAAAGTCATCACGATGGAAATTCTTCGTCTTTATGGTTTCAGCTCTTTTTGTCTCAGATTAAAAAATGAATGTTAATATTGATCAAATGTCATCCGACACTCATCAAGGCCCTTAAGGAACGTAATATGAACTTGAAAAAAGCTCATTCGATTTTTAAGGGAGCTTAAACGGTCCATGAGAGACGAAATTCGCGGATACAGAGTATCCACAGCTTGTTTCAATGTTCGATCTGACAAGACCGTGCGCCTTTGAAAAATCGATATCTCGATAGTGAATCGATGTATTGCAATTCGGTTTGCACCGGTCAAAAGCGCTTGCTTGTGACTGACAACCTCGAAAATTTCAGATCCATCCGAGTTTATTTAATGACCTTACAGGACCTCTCGCGGCCGCAGTTAGACATTTCTTGTCAGAGTTACGCTGAAACGGGGAGTATTTCCCCCCCCCCCCCCCCCCCCCCCCCTAAGATGATTTTTTTTGGCTCGAAACTGCATTGGGCCCTCTCGGGACATCATTGGGACCCGAAAAGAAGCGGAACCGATATAATACGGCACACGACTGGTTCGTGAGAGACGAAATTCGCCTTTTTCCAGCCTCCAGCGCCCCTCTAAGGTCGATCTGACAAGACCGCGCGCCTTTGAAAAATCGATATCTCGAGAACGAATCGATGGATTGCGCACTGCGGTTTGGATTGGGCGGTAGCTTCAGCTTTTAGAAAATTCTTGAAAAAAATTCAGATCCATCCAAGTTTTTAAACGGATCTTATGGGACCTCCGCGGCCGCAGTTAGACATTGTACGTGAGACTTACGCTGGAGTTGGGGCCACGCCCCCCCCCCCGATATAGACTTTATCGGTCCGACATTTGTCAGGGCCCTTAATGAACTTCATGTGAACTCAAAAAACTCACATATGACTTCTCACGGCGCATGCTAGGTCCATGAGAGTCGAAATTCGCGGATTTTAGAGAATCTTAGATTTCTGACCCTATACCGCGCGCCTTTGAAAAATCGATATCTCGAGAGTAAATCGATGTATCGCAATCCGGTTTGGACCGATCAAAAGAGTAAGCTTACCGGTACTCGCCGTTAAAATTTTGGATCCATCTGATTTCATTTTGAGACCTTACTTGAGTTACATGGACCCCAGTTGGAATTACTTTTTTCGGAGTTACGCTGGCAAGGGGGTCGCTCCCTCTCTTGGAAAACTGTGGAGGGGGCCCTTTGCTGGGGCATACATTCTATTTTTCACCTTTTTTTTTTTTTTTTTTTTTTTTTTTTTAATTTATATTTGTGTCTAATCTAAGTTGGGGGAGGAGGGGGAGAGTACCTGCAAGTCAACCGGCAATTTACTTTTGATAGTGGCTGCGGGTCGAGGGTGCGGATTGCGGACTTTTAACTTGTTGTGGGGTTTACAGGGTGGCCGTGTCTAAACTTATGAGAAAAGAAGGCAACCACAGACCGGAAGAACGTTCAATTTCTGGTTCAGAGACCATGGACAAAGACATGGGCACCCGCAAAACAATTGCCCGGAGGGGCAACTTTTTGAATGTCAATGGAAGGTCTAGGGGACACCACCTAGAGACGGGCAAGTCTAGAAAACCCCCCCCCCCCCCACTTCCACCCAAAATAGAAAATAAATCAATTATCCTTCCAAATGGTAGAAATTGTAAGTGATTGTAGCATGTAGTTGTATCAAAAGTAATTCTATTTTTGACGTGTTTGATATTATGAATAAAGTGACAGCATCAGATGATAGAAATAGTAAAAAGCTAAGTACAACTATTCCTTCTTTATTTTCATTGTCCTGATGAATTCTAAGAGTTAACCTATTTAAATTAACAAAACCAAAACTCTTGCCTATACATTCTCTAATCATGTAATTATCGACCAGAGGATTCTGAATTTTTTAAAGGGAAATTCGCAAAATTCTCGTTGCCAACGGTAGTTGCCAATGTAGACACGTTCATACTAGTAGATTTTAAAACTTCTTTCGGCGAGGGAGATGACGGGTGGGAAGGATGATGTCGTCTGAATCAGGAGGGGGTGGGGTAAAAATCAGGGGGGGATCTAGATCTGGGGGGGGGAGAGGAATCCTGAAACTGGGGGGCGAGCTGTATAGTGGCAAGGGGTGGTTGGGCACCACTGCTTAGGGGGGGGGGGGTACTTCCCGCCCTGCCCCCCCCCTAAATTACGCCCATAATTAAAATTGTAAAGTAAGCTAAGAATAAAGTTTGTTAACTCTTACTCCTTTCGTTATTATTTGATCTTCGAATGTTCCGATTCTTTTTTATTGTAAAGTTTTGATTTTTCTGAATTAGGGGGGGGGGCGCCGCGCCCCCCCTCGGGGAGCGCCCATTGACAGATAAGGGAGAAAGGTAAGTGTGGGAAAGCGCACGGGAATCCGGCGTAGTGTGCCGCAAAAATTACTACCAATGGCGGATCCAGAAAATTCTTTTAGGGGGGGGGGGCTTCACGCCTATGAATTTTCAAATTTGCAGGGAGGAATTTATGGGATTTTTTCTGTTGAAAAAAGGCAAAGGCTACCGTGAGTTGGGGGGGGGGCGTGCCTTTCCCGAATCCGCCGCTGATTACCATGTAACACTGGGCCACGATGACCGATGTCGCATAAAACCAGGTAGAAGACCCGTGGCGGGCGTGGCATCCGTGATGGCTGTGAAATCGGGATGAAGTAGATGGACACACATCATTCATGCAATCTGCACAACGCGGCAAGCAACTGTTGTAGGCGTAGGTGCAGTAGTTCGTGGGGAGGGCAAAGGGGACGGGAGGTCGTCGCAAAACCATGGACGAAGATATAACTAAGGACTGCCGACTGTTGTTAGTCCTGTTTTGCTCTCGACCCCCGCGCTCCAAGCAGCGGTCAGCTGAACTACTCTTTCAAGTGAGCGATCCTGGCGATGTGTCCATGCTCACATGCTGTGCTACTGCTAAAACCGTTGTTGGAGTTGGTCTGTTATGGCATGGCTGTGAACTGTTGTCGGCGACCCAAGAGGATCAGATAACTCAGTATCTCAATGGAAGATCGAAAGCAAGGGAAATTCAGAATCAACTTTGGACAAGGTAACAGAAATCATCAGCAAATTAAAAGAGTCGCCTGATCTCTACTAATAAAACAAATGTCTATGTACTCTTTCTTGTTTGATTCCGTTTTGAGGTTAACTGTGATGTATAGTATTTCAGTCCTTGATTAATCATTTTCGACAATTCAGGAATCTTTCAAGAAATACTCCAGACGTTTGCTTTTTAGCGGATTTTGCTTCCTTTTAATTCGCTGATCATTTGTTCCCTTCGTTCAATCGTGATTCAAATTACCTACACGGTATACATTTGCGGGAAGGCATGGGAGAAAGGGAGCCGGAGCGGCCACCGCTGCAGCGGTTCGTTTTTAGTTGACCCTTACTGCTGCTTGGAGCGCTGCGGTCGCGCTCTAAAACCCGCTAACAGGTTTTAACAGGGGCGGAGATAGGAAGTCGGCAGTCCTTAGTTATATCTTCGTCCATGGCTCGGAATGGTCTTAAAAATTTTTCCCTTTGGATTTGATCTAGAACGCAACGTTCTTACATTTTCGAAAAGTTAACTCTAGCTCTCGCAATTAACGATTAAAGGCGGAAAAAGCATGGTTTCTGGACCGCGGAACAGTGGCGTTATCTAGCGGATGAGAATCTTACTACAGGTCGCTGAGGATTCACCTTAAAACGCAACGCCGATCGCGTTCCCCAAACGAACTCTTTTAGCGGACCGAAACATCAACAATAACAGGATTGGAAATTTGAAATCATCTAAATGCATTTTAAATCGCAGAATACACGAAACATGGACACAATCCTCTGATATAAAACCTCAATATCTCATACAGAAAATTTCGTTGAAGTCTGATCCAAATTAGTAACGTAATTACATTCCCAAAAATGCTTAACCTCAATCTTGGCCAAAAACTCCCGCCACAAAGAAAAAGCGACAAATTGGGAGGACACCGGATTGGCGGAATCACATGGGTCAATCGGTCCTCGAGGACCCGTTCTCGATACTGAAACCAAGCGATCCCCCGAGCGGACCCCCGAACCATGCCGTTCCTATAAGAAAAGCATTATTGACCTTGTAGAAACGATTTCAATAGAGCATGACACTCATGCTCTAAAAACACAATTTTTTGTCCGGAAAAACATGTGTTTCGATCCAGTGTGTGGATGTACATTGTACACAGCACGGGCCAGAGAGATCCCAGACAAGAGGTGTAGCGGTGAAAATTTCTCAAACCGAATGTCTCTGAGGCAACGATTGTTTCAAATTGGTCGCGATTAACCCTTTAAGTACCAAGTTTAAAACAATTCACTTCGCGCTTGTTCGGGCGAAGCCAATTGTGAGAGATAAATAAATATACGATGTACTCGTTTTTGCCTGCATCATAAATTGAAGGCGCTCGAGGAAGCTTTGTGTTGGAATCTGACTCGAAGCCCGAGCCTGAGCCACGGTCAAAATTTAATGAGGGTCTCGCTCAGGAGAAAATCATGAAAAAGGACTTTAACGCCTGTTATCTAACATCCAAAACTGAATCCAAGAGTTTTCGTTCGAACAGAAATTGATTCAATGATTTCAGATTGAGTTATTGCATTGAGAGCTCTTACGGAAGCTCATTTTAAGTGCTGATCCGGCTCACAGCTTCGTTTGTACCTTTTCAACCCGTAGTCGATGAAATCAATTTCTAACAGTGCAAGAACATTTAAAGTTAGCTTTAGAACGATTGAATACTGTGATCTTGAAGCATTTTTTGTGGGTTTTCTGTCGTGGAAAACACAAAATTCGATTTTAGCCATCATATATTATTATGGCTCCTCAACTCTGCGTCCCCGATTGGAATGTCCAAAAGACAAAGTTCAAGCCTTTCAAAGTAGCTTCGCGGAGTAAAAGTTCGAGCCTTACCGCAGGAAATCGCAACTGCACCGAAGCACTACTTTGATAGAGTAAAATCAAGAAGAAAGTCTGTCTCTCTACTGAAGTAGTGCTTTGGTACAGCTGCATTTTTCTCCGGTAGAGCTAGATTTTTTGCTATACGAAACTATTTTGAAAGCTTTAAACTTTGTTTTTTCAGTGGTTTATTTTAAATATAGTGACTCGAAACCACGTGAAATTGATTAACGTGGACGAATGTGTCCGAAATTGGTACTTAATGGATTGATGAAATACAGGGTCTTTAATAACATTCGATCATGCGAGCACGCGTATTCACCCGACCGATACAATGGTAATTTCTGCGACGATCTGCACGGAAAAGAAGATAGTCTGAATATTGTCAAAACGGGAAGAGGCATTTTTATGAAACCTTGAAACTTGAAAGCTGAGTGAAAACTTAAAAACCAACGAACGCGCAGAATTTCTGATGAAATAGTGGCTGCTGTATGTATTCTGAGCATAGAAAATCGTATCATTTTACAAAAGTCATGTTTAAAATTTTTGAGCTTTATTACTTCGAACGTTCAAACAAAGAAAAACATACAAAGTTAATTATGTAATGTATCATAGTGAGTAAAAACAGAGACAATTAGATACCGCGTAATGAAATATGTTGAACTCAATAGCCTATGTGAGAGCGACGCATTGGAGGTTTATAGTCGTTGCGTTGGTCATCATCTGACGTACAGGGAGCACTGGATGTTTTTCCCTCTGTTATTTTTAATGAGTCTCCGATCAAGACGTTGACAAAGCGCGACTATGGCAAGATGATGGTCTCTAGTATACAGTGTGTATTTGAAAAAAAGTGGTTTTAACAAAAAGAGACCCAACACATGCTATGCCTCCCATGTTATGAAAGTGAGGCAAGTAAATGATGGTTCATTTTTGCTCGGAGGCTCAACAAAACATGCAACAGCCAACAGTTGCCTACTGCCTACTGTTTTAAGTGGTGAATATTGCTACAATCAAAGTTTCAGAGAAACATATACCTGAAATTCCGCTTTGAGGTCAAAATATCAATGAATCAGGCTTATAATTTTGAAATAATTAATCAGAAACCGCCATGATCATGCTGTCAAAAAAATGATAGTTTAAATAGCCATGCATAATGAAAACCTCTAACTTATGTCAATAACTCAACAAGAGGCGACTGTTGGCTGTTGTTTCGATCCAAACTATGAAGAAAGGGAAAAAGAGGCGCAAGCTTTGCGCTAGGTCTCTATTTGCCTCTGGGCTTTAACCTAAAGGCTTTATAGGTTATAAGAGGTAATATTATCTTATTTTTAACGAGAGGGTTTTAATAAAATTATTATATTGTAGTTTGTTGGCATTTGTTAAGTTACAAATAGGAAGTTACTTTATCATCGCGTCTATAACTAACTCAATTCTGACACGTATTTTTTTCTCGTTTCATTTTGTTTCACGGATTAAACCAGATGATCTAAGTAATAAATACGGGAACCAAATAAACGAATTATGGGACAAATTCGGTGGTTCGGACTCGGCTCCGCTTGGAAATCTGCCGGATCACATAAAAGACTATTTCGAGGGTGAGGAAGGTGACCTTGACCAACTATCAAATGACGAGCCCCAACACAACGCGCCTGCACCGATCGCTGAGATAGACGATTGTTCGTCTTTGCCCGCAGGTGTGTACTCGCCCTTTTCCAATTTTCTCAACAGAAATAACATCTACTCGTAAAAAGATATACGTTGTGCACAGAAATGTAAAGGTAGCAAAATCTCACGGCTTCAATTTGAATCGTTTCTCATCTTTGATACATTCATCATTATAGTTGCTACTTTGAAACTAGGCTCTGTAAATTAGTAAATATACTACCATAGATTGAGTCTGTTGCAAACTTTTGCTACAGCAATACGAAGGATCGGTTTCCATGCAAAATTGCGTAAAAATCACATTGAAAGCTTCATATAGTTTCAAAATCTACTCAGAAACCCTTTAAAGGCATTTTAAGAGAAATCAAATATGACCGTCAAATAAGTGGGCTGAAAGCATAGAAAGTTGTGATTAGATGAGACTTTTCCATTCAAACCTGCTTATTTGACCACCATCTTGGAATTTTGACAAACGCAGTTATTGAGGTTTTTGAGTCAACTTTTGAACCTTCCAATGTTCCCAACGAAGTTATTTTTAAGTGATTTTACGCTATAATAGCCCCTCTCTATATCACAGTTGTAAAAGTTTGGTACCAATAGTATAAGCATTCGTTGTGTCAAATTTGAGGGAAAACCTATAGATTGTTCTATAAATTCTCCGTAAAATCTATTGATTTTTCCTTAGATTTTGCATCACTGTTCTTAATCACTTTGTAATCTTCCAAAACCCTCTAAAGAGTCTTTTATATAGTATTTGCGGAATTAGCCGTGTCGTTAGTCAAATTATCATATTCCGTGAGTGGCGGCTCTTGTGATCTGACAACTGTCCCTGTTTCCCTTTTGAACTCATGCAAAAAGTCAATTCTATGAGAAACAGATTTTCTCGCCAAGAATCGATTGTTTTACTTGGGTTTAAATGGAGAAAGCCCATTGTGGCCACATTACGCGAGCTGCATTAGGCAAAAACACCCATTGTGCACAAAATGTAAATGTAGCAATCGTCACGGCTTCAATTTCGTTCGTTTTCCATCTTTGATACATTCATTATTACCTGCTAATTTAAAACTAGACGTTGTAAATAAAATACTATAGCATTATTTAATCTAATATATAATCTAATTATAGTCTTCGTATCTGAAGTTGCGTCACATTTAAGGGAAAATGTTTGGATTAATTACTATGTTCGCTGTAAAATAAGTTGATTTTTCCCTACAAGTGTAGATTCGACAATGCTGTTCTCACATCGTCGCTTTATCTAAAACCTCCTAGAAAGTCTTTTTCAGTTTGTCTGTCTTTTTTTAGTATCTGCAAAGTTAGCCTCAATTAATCTTATGAAGCACTGAAAAAGAAGAAGAAGAAAAAAAAAATATGTTTTGCACCTAATTTAAAGATAGCATTCCTCACGGCTTAGATTTTGTTTTGTTTCTTATTTTTAACGGAAATATTTCCGCCTTCTAGTGTAAAATTAGACGCTTACAATTAGACTCTAAAATAGAATTGTATTTTGTTAATTTATTCAATCCGAAGTTTTGTTATTATACACGTAGGGAAACGTCCAGATTGTTTGCCTACAAAATCCGCTGAACATGGAATATCTATTTCAAAAATCTTCATGTTAAGCAAAGTTTCTCAAAATAATTTCGTCGTCTAAAAACACCACAGTCATAGACTGAATTGAACTATGAAAGATTTTTGTCAACCGGTCAACGGCGGCTCGTGCAATCTGGCAACTGAGCTCTTTTGCCATTTAAATCTATGCAAAAATATCGATACTAGGTGAGGCACAACGCCTCACCAAAGAATCGATAATTTTACACAGTTTTAAATGGAGAGAATCCAATGTTGCGAAATCGCACGAGCCGCCAATGCAACCGGTGGAATTGCCGGTGAATTAGAAAAATTCCATTCAATATTCGTATGCACAAAAAGGCAAATTTTGTATCCCTAGAAGAAATTACGACCGAAAACGGAAAATCCTTCTCTTTCGGTGCATTTACTATACACGGATTATAGGTATTATTGCTCTACAATGTTGCGTGTCTTTGTTCTCCCCCCCCCCCCCCCCCTTACCACGCCCGCTGTTTCGCGTAAATGGGTTGTAATATTCTCAGTCGTTTTTTTTCATAAAAAATCTCTACGCGTTCGTTCCAAGATTCGATTCCTTTATTGGTGTAGCCAGAGCCATACACTATCTTAATAATAGACGTATTGTCCCGATAATTTTTTCTAAGATAATAATCAAACTCATAGGGTTTCGTCGTGATTTTCACAAACCTTTCCACGTTATTATCGGGTTCGTGTCAACAATTACCAAGTAACGATTTTTTTTGGATTTTGAGTTTTATTCTTTGTTTCAAATTTAAAATGCCGTTAACACATTCTCTCCTCTTAAAGTGACTAATATGATGCTGTCCATAGGACTGAAATCTGAAAAAGTTTCAACTGGAATCACCGTAAAATAAACGAATTTGTACAAGCGAGGATAAAAACGCCTTACACAATTCACATGTAATACATAACACACCTAATACACTTGTGAAATAGTACATTATTATGTGTTGTGTGTTGCATATACTCTGGCCATGTATCTTTGTCCCTGTTCTAGTGCGGGCGTGGTACCCAATAGAGTTATAGTTACAATCAATGCTGCAAAAAAGTCCGTCTTACGAAACTTACGCAGGATTTTTTTTCCTCTCTCCATTTTCCTTACCTCGGTGTAGTTTAAATGTATGAATAAAAAGTTTTCCTGAACTATCAAAGATTTGTTATCCTTCCTCTCTTCCGTAACTACACAAAATAACTGCATTTACACTGCATTTACAACTAGTATCGAGATTTTAACTTTGTAAAACCGGGGGAGAAAAACGTGGATGAACGGATTCCGAATTAACAACAGCAAGAGACGGAATAAAAAAGAAACGCGCCATGTGCCACCATCCTTAGTTTCCGTGTATTTATTTATTTGTTTATTTCCTCCTTCTCCGAAACTCTATATCTACTTACAACGCGCGCGACAGTCCTTGTAGATTTTTATTAACTGAGGCGTAAAATTAGGGAAATGGAGCAAAGTAGATTTTTGATATTTACGGAGCTGAAGGAGCGTTAACTTGAACTCCACCCGGCTAACCATAGTTGCAAGACTGTGCATCGAAATCTTCACATTCCCCATCTCACCCGTTAACGTGGAACTTCGATTCTTAGTGCCACGTTAACTCTATTGGGAGTCCGTGATTGAACGTTAATTGGTGAAACCACCCCAGGCTAGTTTTCTGAAAGTCTTATTTTTCAAAGTTAACTTTTCGGACTTCATAATATTAAAGGTAATTGATATAGCTGACCTTCATTTCAATTTTCACGTTTTATAAACGACAACCGTATTTGTCATTAGGCTTTTTAGCCTTAGTAAACTGTCAGGTCGTGAATAGAAACCGGAGGTTTTTTTTTAAAGGAAATTTCATGTTTCAGTGGTTCGATTCTTCATACTTTAATGGCAAAAAACAGACAAAAAACAAAAACCCAAAAAATTCTATTGCAATTGGTGGCATTCGTTTAGTTGTTGTTTTTTTTTTTTTTTTTTTTTTTTTTTTTTTTTTTTTTTAAATGTATAATAGCTATAAATGTCCAAAAATTGGTGTTGTGAAATGAAAAATGGTCTTAAAACATTCAGTAGGATGTATTCAATTACTTTAAATACTTAAATATCCAAAATAAACAGGAATAACTAAGCCTGGGTGAGAGAATTTTAAAAATTGTGTATTTTCTTCCATACTAATAATGGCAAAATCGGGCGTTTAAATCTCTCAGCAATGAAGAAAAACTGAGTACCTCAACAAGCATCAATGGTTATCGCGCGGTTCATACCTCCCGCACTTTCTCACCGAACATGTGCGCCGCTGTGCACACTACCCCTTTATTACACTTCTTTGAGCCACTGCATGTTCTGTCCATTTCGTTGTGCCTCTGTACTTACAAGCGCATGAGAATCCCGCGTTTTGACGCATTCAAACTCGATAAAAACAACAAAGTCTTTTTCGCCTTT
This sequence comes from Trialeurodes vaporariorum, assembly GCA_011764245.1. Taxonomy (NCBI): domain Eukaryota; kingdom Metazoa; phylum Arthropoda; class Insecta; order Hemiptera; family Aleyrodidae; genus Trialeurodes; species Trialeurodes vaporariorum. The sequence goes on along the minus strand of VMOF01000369.1, from coordinate 24,541,344 downwards.
TTCTTTATGTTATCTCAAAGCCAAGAAAGTCTTGGGTTGCTTGTAGTGAGCATTGCTTCGAATCGTTGTATCCAATTTTTTGTGTTCCTCAAAATGATTAACTCTTTCCAAGTACTTTGAAGAGTCAAATTACTTTGAAAGAGTTAATGGTTAAAGCACCGAACATTATTCACTAAAGCGGCCAAAATTGGTATTAAACCAAGGTATATGGAGAACAGGTACGGACAACACTCGACTCAGGGGGCGTGGCCACTTGGGAAAAAGCGACTTCGCCGCCATCTTGTCTCCTATTTACACCGTGTATCTTGCATTGTTGTTTGTGGTTAGGTTTGAAGGGGAAGTTTATCTGAAGTAATACTTTATTTATTTGAACAATGAAATGTAATTTTTGTCTTTAAATGTTAATTTTGTGACTATAGAATGGATTAACATCATCAATTACGTTGTTCACTTTCTTTTTCAAGGTGTAAAATCTAAATTTGAATCGCGCGGTCAGAAAAATGGCGGCGGAGTCGCTTGTTTCACATCCAATCAAAGCCAACCTCAGAGTGTTGTCCATACCTGTTATCCATCTAACTTGGTATTAAACACGAGACATTCGCCAGAAGAGGCAATGTGAAGATTGTTCTGTTGGATATGATAACGTTGCTTTCCTCTATTTTCCTAAGTAAAATCGTGATGGTAATCAAATAAAATAAGAAGTAAAATTCGGGAGTCGCGTCGTTTCCTATCGCGAGTTAGAGCGCTTTCTTTTCTGCATTCCTCATTTCGGCCGGCAATGGGTTTAATTTTACACTTTTTTTAACGTTTTGTTTTGTAATAAGTCTTTTGAAACTTTGCTTTGCAAAAAAATGAAATTGTGATTCCCGTGGAAGAAACATGCTTTAAAAAAAAAAAAAAAAAAAAAAAAAAAAAAAGTGGAGAGAAATATAGAGGTGCAAACTTTACTCGGTTAGTAGAAAATTTCTGTCGAAACAGGGATTATATGGCAAAGGCGGTGAAACAAAGGTTCAATTCTAGTAATCGTAATCGTATCATTTCATCACTCTCTCTCTCTCTGTTGTCAGTAATGAAGGTCCATTTGAAAATTCAAGATAACGAGCACACTGGGGAAAAAAAATTACTGAATTCAACTATTTACGTAGTTAAATGTATGGATAACACTTGAAATTTGTGATGGTTTCACCATTTAAAATAATTAAATTAACTCGGCTCGGACGTAATTTATCTATTTTTAATAGTCAAAGTAACAGTTTTAGGTTTTTTCCATACTTTTCACTTTTTAAATATTTAAATCCAGCACTATTTTTTTAGTGGCATATTTGTTGTTTGTTGACAATAAAGGTCATAAATGAGTACTTTCCTATGTGGGAAGAAGCCTAATGTAAAGCAAATAGGGATGGAGAGTTGAACCAAATCGGAAAATAATTCACTGCTTGCGAAAATCAATCGATAGAGACGAGTCGCTTTTATAGCTTGTCCCAGAAAAAATTGGATTTAATCTAATAATTTTTACATGCATTATCTATAAGTTTTGTTTATTCAAAGTTTATTAAATAACATATTCCAATAAAAAAATTAATAAAACGTTATGGCGCGAATTTAGTTAGTATTTAAGGGACCCATAATTCACATAAAAAAAAATATCACAACAGTGAATGACTTCTGCATCTGCAACACTTCTTTGGTTTTCACATGAAAACATCAGCTTCTTACTGCTCCTAACAGTCCTAACGAATCAGGTTGCCCTGTATGAGGATGGAAGGTTATGTTTTCATTCAAACCTACATTTTGTCAAGTCCAATCATTCTTGGGACAGCCTTTACCAAAGATTATCGCGCTATCATTGCGTATGGCTTACAAGGGAGGCTCAGAAGTCGCCGCCTCCGATTTTGAAAACAATTGCACGAAAATGTAGCTATAGTAAAACTATTAGGCTCGTGTTTCTCACTTTTTGCCAATGGGCCTTCCTAAAGCGCCAGGAATTTTTTGAAAGTTGCCGAAATTCACGTAAATATTCGGAACGCTCTCCGCTCGGGTTTTTGCGTGAATTTCGGCAACTTTCAAAAAATTCCTGACGCTTTTAGGAAGGCCCATTGGCAAAAAGTGAGAAACACGGGTCTAATAGTTTTACTTTAGCTAGATTTTCGTGCAATTGTTTTCAAAATCGGAGGCGGCGACTTCTGAGCCTCCCCTTGTTAGTCTACCACGCACCACACATTTCCTCCCCCCCCCCCCCCCCCCCCCGGTTTATCGTATCACTGTGCGGGCTGCCGAAAGCGTGAAAAGTTTACAGCGACACCAGATAAATACTTGGAGTGCGATTTACACTAGTACGGTTCGCTCACGAAAAGTTGTTCCATACTTATCCGCGTTCCTTTCATCGCTGGGGCGCGGGCGCGGTCGACAAGGAACGCGCCGGAACGAGAGAAGAGAATAGTCGCGAGCTCTACTTCAGTACTTCACCTTATTTGCCACGCGTAACCGTTATAGCGTCATCGTCGCGTCGTCACCCATTTCCGCTTTAAAGACTCAACGACGCACGCTGGAGCGAAACATAGATTTTTCAGGACATAGAAAATTGTTGGTTTTTATTCTGCTTTACGAGCTTTTTAGTGTTGATATTTTCAAGCAAAAATAATTTAAATGGAGCTCTTGCACGGTTTTGCTGTAGGCAAATGGAGTATCAATTCCAATGTAAAATGCTGCGAAGAAAAATACATTAAAAAAGTCTAAAACTCACTCCTCACAGAGAAAACCTAACTTGAAATTTCGGGTGACCACCCTTGCATGTATGCACCAACCTCGGATTCGGACCCCAAACAAAAGAACATAACCTACGAATTTGAACAATGTGATTATTGCTTTCAAATAGTAAATTTGAAGGAATTAATGGTCTATTTATACACATTCCGTCACTAGGAGCACGGTGTTAACTACAGAAAAGTTCTACGTTGCGTAATAAACGATGAAGACGGCACTTAATTTCATATCATGTTCTTTTGTTTGGGGTCCGAATCCAAGGTTGGTGCATACATGCAAGGGTGCGGTCACCCGAAATTTCAAGTTAAGTTTTCTCTGCGAGGAGTGAGTTTTAGACTTTTTTAATAGTCTCATCGTTATTTTCGCAGCATTATACATCAGAATCGAAAGGCCATTTGTCTACAGCAAAACCTTGCAAGAGCTCCATTCTCCCATTTTAAGATCTGACATGAATGATTTTACACTTTTATAAGTTATTACACGGAAAAAAAAGATTAGTGAAAATAACCATACGGATACCTGATTTTGGCACCTGCTAGATGTTATGGTAATGTTAACCAGAAGTATTCTATGTTTTGACTAGGTACTAGGTGATGTTACTTGATTGCATGTCAAATTTACTCAAAGTATCGGTAAATGTACCATACTTCTGGTCAAATTTACCATAACATCTAGCAGGTGCCAAAATCAGGTATCCGTATGGTTATTTTCACCGTAGTTTTTTTCCGTGTATGTTGCTGTTTATTATTCGTAAGCTTAATTTTTTCGCGTAAAATGGTGTCCGAGAAATTTTATGTTTCCATCCACTGAGCGGCGAGGCGACGTTAGGACTCAACTTTTCAATTAGCTGTCAAAACAAAAATTTTCCAGAACACTGTTCCTGATGACTGCTCCTCCGAGTGGCAGAGCTGATTTTGCAAGGGGGGTGGGGTGCCACAGCTTTATCCTCCTCCTTCACTGAGCTGGAACTGCAATGAATCGTTGGGGGGGGGTGGGGGTGGAAGCTTGGAACAACTTGAAACAGAGGGAGAGAGGCGCAATTGAAGAGTGAGTTACGCCGCGCGAAGAAGTTGAGAGGAAAACGGAACTAACTTAAAACTCATAGCTCCTGGATCATATTGTATTAAACAAATGAGTTCATCGAAGGCGATAGCTTGTATCCATCGTTGCCGGACGAGTGAGCGAAAGGTGCGCAGAAAAATATACTCGAATTTGAGAACCAACTCAACATGGTTGGATTAGAGTCTCTAGATGTAGAGCGTTAAGACCAGTGGCGTAGCGTGCTTCTTGGCAACATGGCCGTTCGTCCAGTTAAACCCATGAAAAAGGTCGAATGATAGGGCGTTCGGTGAACACCTTCGCATTCGACCTTTTACACGGGTTTAAAGGGACCCAATACAACGTTGCCAAATTGCACGCTACGCCACTGGTTAAGACAAGAGGATAGACAACATCTGATTTGGTTTAGGCTCTACGAGCTACGGGCGCCGCATTATAGTCTGAAATCAGTGGCGTCGCGTGCAATTTGGCAACAATGTATTCTATCCATTTAAACTCATGTAAAAGATCGAATTCAGGGGGTGCACAGTGCACAAGGAAAATTCGATATATTTAAGGAGTTTAAATGAAGCAGTTGCATTGTTGCCAGATGGCACGCGACGCCACTGTCTGAAATCGTCAACAAGTAGCCAAAAATCAGTAAATAAACTCATCAATTTATCATTTATAAACTTTCAAGACCCATTTTAATCACCAGTAACCCTTTTTTAACAAGTAATTTAAACAGCTATAAATGTCACCGAAAAGTCTTTAACTAAGCTCAAAATGTCAAAACTATTTGATTTTCGATTATTTTTTGATTTTTTCCCCAACGATTTCTTGCCACTTTTTTTTCGATCTCAGAACCATAGTGCGCTGCCCCTAAAGGATGAGACTTTGCAAACTCATTTACATGCTCATTATAGAAGTCCCACGGTGTTTTAAAGATCTATGAGTTAACTGTCCATGCAGTTGTTAATTTTAATTTTGATACACCCCAAGAATGTTCGTAATGCCCAAAAGAATCTTTGAAGTGTAAATAGCGATGTCGATCAGCAAAGACAATTAAAGATTACACCGTTCGAAACTCTCCGGTACTGTAATCTTTGCACCGGACAAACGACTCTCAGAATGTAAACAAACAAAGACTTGATTTTGTCTTAGACTTGATTAGTCTTTGTGAACAAATGTGGAAAAGCGCATCCTTAATGGTGGCGCTCATAATTTCACTTGCATGTAAATCAGTGGCGTCGCGTGCCATCTGGCAACAATACAACTGCTCCATTTAAACTCATTAAATATATCGAATTTTCCTTGTGCACTGAGCACCCCCTGAATTCGATCCTTTACTTGAACTTAAATTGATAGAAAACATTGTTGCCAAATTGCACGCGACGCCACTGATGTAAATTCTCTTCTTGAAGAGACTCATGGTTGGATCATATCATTCAGCGCTCAACGTGGCAACAATGCAGAATGAGAAAATTCAACCAAAATGAGAAAAATTTTGAGAAAATCTTGTGCATATACGTACATTGTCAGTTAGTTTAACAAAAACTGTTCACTTAGAGCTCCTATACTTGCACTAAATAGTAGACAGTTGACAGCAGAGTTGGGCAAGCGGGGGTGGTAATCGATTACACGATTACCGAGTAATCGTAATCGTCGTTTTTTCGGAGGGTGGTTTAATGGTAATCAGGACTGATTTTTTACAAGCCAACCATCATATTGGTTGCAAAAGAATTAGATCTAATCGAAAAAAAACCCTAAAGTTTACTATCTATCTCTGAAGAATACATTAAATTACCATCTGAAGGTTTGACGATTACCGATTACCCAGTAATCGTGTATTTGATTACACTTCTATTTTCCCAGCTCTGGTTGACAGTAGATTGTAACAGCACTTGAAATAATCGTCGCACAAGGTGTTGCTTAAGTACCAACCTTCAGACATTTTAAAGATGACATTTGTTATTCAAGATAATACGTTTTTTCCTATGAGCCCCATCAAAAAACGTTCTTCTTTTTGTATTATTAGCGCCCGAGTATGAAACAAATTTCGAAGTTGCCAGGGGAATTTTCTCTAGTAAAAACCTTACTTGTGATTTGGAAAAATCGGAAAATCATTGTGAGTTTACATTCTTGCTGATCTTGTACATTCGACGGCAAAAAAATCAAGTTTTCCATCGTCTTTTGTTTGTCTTCCTTTCCGCCGACGAGTTTTCTAATGAATTTTGTTTATTTTCATGTTTTCAGGTATGTGCGACATTTTATCTCTTCAAAAAGGAGCGTTTCACTTTCCATCGCAGGATTTTCGTTGAGTAATGCATGTTACTTTATTCCTTGAACTTCGGTGCATTTCAGAGACGCCCTTTGAACTCAATATTTTTTAAGCCAGGGCTTATCATTTTCATTGAATTAACAAGGTTTTAAACGAGATAATTGTGACACTGATTAACCCCATCTTGAAGAATGCTGAGCTCAAAATCCGCTTTGAAACTGCGCCCCGAAGCGTTTTTCATTTCATAATTACTGTCTCCCGCTCTTTACGTGCCTTGTTTTTCTAGCTTGATCCTGCAGCTTTTTCGTGCATGTTACAGAAACATTCATTTTGGAAAATGTTTTCATTTCTAAGGGACGAAGTTCCCTCTAGCTCTGATTGTGAGATACATAGAGATTTGACAAATTTCTAGCTCAGAATTTACGATAGTTTTAGCCCCAAATGGCCAATGTGATGTGACTCATCAATTATGTTTAATTAATATTGATTAACGCACATTTGCAGCTCATTTTGTTCACATTCTTACCTGACTTTAAAAAGTCCTTATGACCTTATCGTTCGATCACTGAATTTTTCTACCTCCTTTTTCTCTATGTAGGCGAAAAATGTCGGGCTGTGCCACATGACAGGGTCTTTCTGCTTCCCCCCTTTACTCCATTGACGCTACTATGCAAACCCATGGCTTTAATTTTTAAAACAACTAAAAACAAAAACAGAAAAACAAAAAACAAACATCAACACTTATGAGCATCCTACAACCCTTTGATATCCGCTCGCAAAGTATCAAATATGTTTTTTTAAAAATCCGTAATTTCTAACTTTTAGCGCTCCGTTTGAATTCTTGACTAGCGAGACTTTTGGTGTTACTAGTACATGACGATAATCTCGACAGCAATTGCTCTTTTGCTAGTTTTAGAAATATTGTAAGTGATTTGTTTGAATTAACGGATTTTAAAAAGGCATTTACGACTTTATGATTGGCTTTTGAAGGTTCTTAGTGTGTTCATCGATGTTTGCAGGCTAAAACGTATGGGACTCCCCACTCCGTATTGCTGTCGCAAAGAGTGTGCATAAGACTTGGATAAACGAGTTTTCACGACTTCAGGTGATTTAAATGTAATATGCAGCTTGAAGCTCCAAGGTTTCTGTATTTTCCCTTCTATTTTAGTTTAATCTCTTCCTCCTTTGTTTCCTCTCGTGTTTCTACGATTCCATTTGCATTTTATTTTCCAATTTTAAAGAATAAATCGGTTCCTTATCATCATTTCCCATTTCTCGACCCCTCTCTCCTCTCATCCTCCTCTCCTCTCTCTTTCTAGGTCCCGGTTCTCGGTAATGCCTTTTTAAAATTGCCATTCAGCCGGTGCGGGGAAAAAAAAGAAGTGCCCTTTAACCTCGGCTCTGAACTATATCCATTCGCAGCTTTGATAATAATTGCTGTATCCTTTTACCCCACTTAAAATAGTATCAATTTACTAGGGGCCTCGCGCGGGATAGGTTTAACGGAGCTTCTTATTTCTCTCTCTCTCTCTCTCTCTCTCTCTCTCTCTCTCTCTCTCCCTCTCTCTCTCTCTCTCTCTCTCTCTCTCTCTCTCTCTCTCTCTCTCTCTCTCTCTCTCTTTCTCTCTTTCTCTTTTCCTCCGTGGGATCTTGAGGAAGGGAAGGATATTTCATTCTTCGATTAAAAATACGTAACCGTCCTCTTTAAGTCGGCCTCCCTTTCAAGAAGTGCTTTCCTTTTTCTTCAGCTGAAACAGTCGGTTGAATCAATTTAGACTTTGATAAAGCGAACCTTATGAAATGGATAGTTGCATTGCAGCTTTTTTTAAAGCGCGCTGCACATCTTCTTTGAAGTTGGTTTCGATTTATTTAGTTGTATTTTCATTCATTCATTCATTCATTCATGTATTTGTTTATAATTAGTGTGTCAATTACTTTTAGTTTTTGTTTATTCATTTTCGTTTTTTTTTTTAAATTATAATTATTTTTTCATTTCTTTACTTGCTGCGTGGGTCATTCTAGGCAAACTGTACCATCCGTTACATTTTAAATCCATAATTTTGACTTGAAAATTATAATTGTCTACCTCACTGCAATGCAAATTAAGCGGGCAAGAAAGCAATAATCTCTGTACCAGGTCATTATTGCTAAAAAGTTAACAACTACAAGTTTTAAAGTCAAAATTACATTTTAAAAGTGGAACAGATGACATGACATTGATGTTTGTCTGAAATGGCCCGCGTAACACATTTTTGACTGCATTTTCTTGAGAGCAAAGATGTTCATTACTCAGCAGTTTATTTTGTCAGTAGTTACTATGACTTTCAGAAGAAAGCACCCTGGTCAAAATTCTTTCTGTTTAATTTGTCCTTTATTTTCAATGAAACTTTCGATTTTCCATAATTTATTTTAAAAGGGGCGTTCTGATTAGTCCTTAACAGTGGCGACTCGTGCGATGTGGCAACAGTGTTTTTATCCCATTTAAATACATGGAAAACAATCGAAACTTGAGGAGGCTGCCAGCCTCCGCTTGAATCGATTTTTTACCTAAGTTTAAGTGGTAAAGATGCATGGTTGCCAAATCTCACGGGCCGCTACTGGTCCTTAAACGCTCGAAAACCTCACAATTTTTTGAGATTGCCAAGATTTAAAAGAGCAAAAATTTCGACCAGGGTACTTTCTTTTTTGAAAGTCATGGTACCTTTAGTTAGTATGATGGAAGATACAAGGACACTGTCGTTAATCGTTATACCAGTTCCTCTGTTAGCAGATTCCATTTTTGAGCAGATACGTGCGTAAAATGACCAGAAAATTACAATGGTCACACATCCATCACGATCCGTCCAAGTATCAACCAATATACTCGTTTATTGTGTCCGTTTCAAAACTCGGGTTTATGACAGATATTTAGGTCAAGATGTTGTATCCTGTCTCTTATTATACCGCGCGCATTTATTGGTTCTACATTTGTCGCTGTGTCGTGCAAAGAAGCGGGGGGGGGGTCAGATTTGATACGAGTTTACGTCATAAAACCGCTAGTTCAAACGGCTGTATCTCGGTTAATAACTGAGCGGATTATACGATTGAGTTGTGTACCCATTGCACTTTGCTCGGCATGTTGCAGTCGGTAAATTAAAGAGTGGGGGAGTCAAATCGTTGAATGTTGGCAGAGAGAGAGACCACTTGCAATGCTTATACATTCATTGTGATAAGTGCTGGAGGTTGCCTACCTGCGAAATTCTGAGGAGCCGTCTGACACTAATGAATCTGTCGACTGAACATAAGAAAACACAACATCGGAAGTTGACAAATTAAAATAAAAAAATTGAACGTAATTAATTTCGAGATTAGGGAACCATGTATAGGCTCAGCTTCAATTTTCGATTTTTGAAGGTATTGAGTTTAGAACTTAGAAGCAGACAATAGTTTTAAAATTGGCAAAAGTGCATTTCTAAAGCATGGCACGCTTTTTCAACACGGACTTGCTTCAGTCAGAAAGTCGAGTATCAAGCTGGAATCCAAGCAGCTATTTCTGAATTCAAGGAAAGCATATTTTCGTCTAATCGTGAAAACTGGGACATTTAAACAAGCGAGGAAATTGTGTAATGATCTTAATACTGTTTTAAAACACAACATCGGAAGTTGACAAATTAAAATAAAAAAATTGAACGTAATTAATTTCGAGATTAGGGAACCATGTATAGGCTCAGCTTCAATTTTCAATTTTTGAAGGTATTGAGTTTAGAACTTAGAAGCAGACAATAGTTTTAAAATTGGCAAAAGTGCATTTCTAAAGCATGGCACGCTTTTTCAACACGGACTTGCTTCAGTCAGAAAGTCGAGTATCAAGCTGGAATCCAAGCAGCTATTTCTGAATTCAAGGAAAGCATATTTTCGTCTAATCGTGAAAACTGGGACATTTAAACAAGCGAGGAAATTGTGTAATGATCTTAATACTGTTTTCACCACGAAGGTGATTTCCGGAAAAGAGTCGTCCACAATGTGGGTGTGATCTTTCTTTAAAACCCGTATTCCATTACAGCGCTTGGTCTTATTGAACGAGCATACCCCATGTTTTACGAATTCGTATTCCAGCGATGCCCTTCAGTTTCTATCTGCCCTTTTAAGTCCACCTCATTTCTCGTGTGGCTTCTCTCCGAGATGGGTGTCAAAGGCTCAAAGCGCAACAGTCCCACGTAAAAAGTACGGCGAAACGAGTATACAACTGTTACGACATGTCGGAATTGGAATAGTATCTCTCAGAATTGAAGGAGCTTTTTCAACGCGTCAGACGATTGAGTTACGGTGATTCCAGAAACAAATATAGAGACTCAGCGGCGGCTCTTGCAATTTGGCAACAATGTTTTCCCTCCATTTGAATATATGTACAACAATCGATTGCAGGTGAAGCGCTGCTTCACTATCGATTCGATTGTTTTGCACGGAATCAAATGGACGAGAAACAGTGTTGCCATATTGCACTAGCCACCGCTGTAGAGACTTTGTCGTGCTGAATGGCTACAGCAGAGACTCATTTATTTACTACCGTGGATTCACCAACTAAACAGTCAACAGCTCGCTGAAGCTTTGAAGTTTGCCTGAAAGTTCTTAAAACTACCCGATGTTTTATCGCGTATTGGTCTGTCCCCAGTGGCGTCGCGTGCAATTTGGCAACTCTTGTATTCTATCCATTTAAACTCACGTAAAATATCGAATTCAGGGGGTGCACGGTGCACAAGGAAAATTCGATATATTTAATAAGTTTAAATGGAGCAGTTGCATTGTTGCCAGATGGCACGCGACGCCACTGTCTGTCCCTGCTGTATGTACTTACGTGTCTTTGGGTAATGAAATCACGGTGAAATTAATCAAGCTACGCTTGTGTATTGTCGTAGATTTTTACTTTTTAAAAAATTAGGTGAACATTTGTTGCCTGAAACTTTGTAATTCTTGACTTGAAGGACGCAAAATTAGATTTCAACCGAGGCTCCGCCTCTGACTCCCTAAAGCATTTTCTGTAATGAGAACCAATTCACCAGAACGCCTTCAAATGTTCGAGTAAGCAAGCATTTATTGTTCTCAGGTCGAAAAACCTGCTTTCATTTATAAACGAATCACGGCTTTTGAAAGCTTCAGATTGGAATATCCTCTCTTTGTTCCATCGCTTCAAAGTTTTTCATTCCGCCATCGACGCGACGACGTACTGTTCAATGCGTCTAAATTGAAGCAGATAATATCTTGGAAAGAAGAAGAAGTAAAAGAAGAAGAGGAGAAAGAATCCTTAAATATCTGAATACCGACGTCATCGCAAAATAAACAGCCAAGACTCGGGATCCAGCTATCAGCCACGGGAGCCACAGTGAGCTAAAGTGACCTATTTGGTGACCAAATATCAGGGAGTTACATGCGCGCAGTCACGTAAAATTTTCGTACAACATCTTTCGGATCTAACTTCACACAATGACGTCATTGTACCTACTCCCAAAAACCCATCCTTGTATGAGTGCACCACATAGCTGCGCATTGATACAGATTTGATCACTGCGCATGCGCGGTGATTGACATTCCATTCGCTCTCATTTAGATTTTGAATCTTCGCGGGTCGGCTTTAATCTGTAATATCTTGTTGATTTTGGTAGTTTCACTGGTGGAACCAGGCAAAATTAAGCATTTTCGAGGACGTAGAATTCATAATCGCAAAAAGGTCGCATTAATTGTTTGATTTAATAGTCTAAATTTCCGTTCAAAAATCCGCTTATGGGGAAAATGCATTGAATCAAAGTTTGTTTGGAACCAGAGGCCCTCAGACGGCAATCGTTACGATATATCGCTCTACTAAAGCAGTCTATACACATAGATCTTTACTGCAGTGAAGCTTCCTTTAAAATGCAAAATAAAGTGTCTGGCATTAGTCCTGAAAGCATTTAAAAGGATAAATGCTAGTTAAAAGCGAGTGGTTTTTAACTTGCTGGTTTTTTACTATCAGGCCAGTATATCTTTTTTAATTATTTATTTATTTATCTGTTTATCTATTTATTTATTTATCTATTTATTTATTTATCTGTTTATCTGTTTATCTATTTATCTATTTATTTACTTGTCTATTTATTTATTTATCTGTTTATCTATTTATCTATTTATTTATTTTATTCTAACTCTCAACACGTAGAATTGTTTCAGAATTACGTAAATTTAAAATTTGAAATGTTACGTAACAATACATTTTAGTTATAGACAACGATTCAAATTCAAGTTTTAAATCCGATCTTGAAATCATCATCTAGAGAGTAAAAGTATTTTTTCGTCAACTCAGCATTTTTTCACTTTCTTCAGCAGCCTTTTTTCCGCCCTTCTAATTTTTTTGAAAGATTAAATTGTTTTCTCGTACCCGCAATTGTTAGCGGTAGGTTTGCAGTATCAGTGTGATTTTTTACTAAGCTGAACTTTGCTTTAATTTCTTGTGTCATAGTTATGAAAACGTTTAATGAAATCAAAATAATTACCGCCATCCTTGACTTCACAAATTTCTCTCAAATGTAGGTACTTTTGGAACCATCAGAATGTCTTACCGCTTTGATTCCGATCAACGGGATGATCCATACTTGAGTAAGTTTTGATCGACAGGATCATCTATACTCATATCTGAAATATATCTAATGATACTTTTCAGTCACCAGTGCTCTAATTTTATGCCCGCTGTGTGCCGCTCGGAGTTCGCAACTTTTTTGTTTTTTTTTTTTTGTTTTTTTTTGTTTTTTTTTTTTTTTTTTTTTTTTTGTTTCTTTTTTTAAACTCCAACGAAGTTAATGAGCGCAGTTGTCACTCATTTTAGATTGATCACCATTATTTTTTCACCAATATTGTTCTCTCTCGCGTTAATGTGAGATTGCAGAAGTGCTCTTTTGCTTGGTGCCATGATGGTCAGAATATACTACTACTACATAGACTACAAAGCAAAAAAGAGATTATTGCGTATTTGTTGTAACTGGTAGAGTTGGATTCAGAATTGACATAGTCGACCTGTAATACGTATTTTCTTTCTGAATTTTATTTCATTTTTTAACTTTTTACTCAATGAAGACTTGTAGGTAAAACACACAAAATCAATTCATTTTCTTATACTATTGCTTAGGAAAGTAATTGATTTTACAAGTTACTTATATGGGCGAAAGAAAATATCCTGCGAAAGGTAATCTTTGGCATACTTACTTCAATAGCCCCCCCCCCCCTTCCAAGGAATATAATTGAGCGTTCAATTGGGGAGGGATGATTCTAAACTGAATTTTCAAAAGTTTTGAAGTACAAAATTTCGTTCTTATTGCAGCTGCCTTGAGGTTTCGGAGGATTATGAATGTACGAAAGTGTTGAAGATTATATAGGTCGGCTTTTTCTCCAAATATAAGTCTAACACTACCCTCTCACTGACCGAGACAAATTTCCTGTTGCCGTAACAAGTCGTCTGTTTAGTACTTATCTAACCGGAATTCTAATAGTAACTGAAATTCCGGTTGAATTGACAGGAACATTTTTCTCGGTGCTAAATGTTTGATTTTATAAAACCTGATTGGCAACAGTGCTTTTTAGCTTCGTTCTACGCAATAAATGACACCTGTTGGTAAAAGCACGGAAGTTTAGTGTGACGATCTGACGATATTCATCGGACGGCCGTAAGCTTTTAAAATCGTTGTTCCGATGCTGAGTCATAGGGACCTCGCGGTATCGTTAAGTTTCATTTTTAACGAGTCTTAATTTTCCGTGAACGAGTTAATCGAATACATTTTTGATGAAAATTTTCAATGTGTCGACGATTCCACCGATTGACCAAAACATTACGCTGAGAAAAATGTCGTGTTGCCGTAACAAGACGACTGTTTAATATACTTACCTAACCGGAAACTCCGCGACCTGTAACCGAAATTTCCGGCTAGATAATATTAAACGGACGTCTTGTCATTGCAACAGGATATTTTTGTCAGTGTTCGGTTCAGTACACGGAAAAAACTACGTGAAAATAACCATACGGATACCTGATTTTGGCACCTGCTAGATGTTATGGTAATGTTAACCAGAAGTATACTATGTTTTGACTAGGTACTAGGTGATGTTACCTGATTGCATGTTGAATTTATTCAAAGTATCGGTAAATGTACCATACTTCTGGTCAAGTTTACCATAACATCTAGCAGGTGCCAAAAGCAGGTATCTGTATGGTTATTTTCACTAATCTTTTTTTTCCGTGTATATAAGTGTCATACACGAAAAAATTATCTGTAATCTTTCTATTGAAAACTGGTGGAGATGTATCTGATTTTTTTTATTTATTTATTTATTTTTTTATTTATTTTTTTTTTTAATTTTATTTATTTTATTTTATTATTATTATAAAAAAGTGGATATTTTGATAATTTGACGGTGATTTCACCGACTGGACAAACATTAATGACGCGATTTATTTCGTGCGTTACATTTTTATCCTTTCCACTTCACCATTTTTCGAGCTGAACCTTATTCCTGTACTCCACTAGAACTCCGTGAACCAGAGCTTCGCTGGTAAGTTCAGAAGAAGCCCGTCAGAGTGCAGCACTTCTCAGACACCTATTTTGTCCCGTTGATAGCGTCAATTTCGAGCTACAAAATTTTGTCGATCACGGCTCGACAATAGAGCGGAACCCGTAAATCAATTTTGTCGACTACAGCTCGACAGCGGAGTGCAAAGGGTGCATCGTCATAAACTGAACTGAACAATGTAATATTTTTATCAATCGGTGTAAAAACTTATCATCAAATACGCACTGTGCGCGGCTTCCACCGATTGAGAAGATATTACAGACGCGAGTATGTTTGTGCATTACAGTACAGCCATTCTCAGCTGAGCGTGACGTCCGTTACACCTTTTTAAGTTAAAAAAGTGGGTGAAAACCAACCTTCAAAAATGAATAAAAATATGCGTTAGATTAAAAGCAATGGAAAGTTGCATCCCTGAAAACCTGAAGTATCAAACTCAACTAATAAAGAAGCCACAGGGAAATAAAAGGCGTAACGGACGTCACGCTCGATTGAGAATGGCTGAGTAATAAACTAAACTGTAATGTGTACTATTTCGATCAATTGGTGGAATCATATAGGTGAATTGAAAAATACCGCATCAAATATACACGAAACGACAGATCCGAGGAATTTGGAAGCTTTATTTTGAAGTTCGAAATCCGACAACGTTGCCGATGGTAGGGAAAAGTAGTTGCATCCTTATCTTGAAGTTTCCTCCCAGTTCTTAGTTAACAGTGATCAAGTAAGTACAAGAGCTGCAACTTCATGACTTCTACCTCGCTCAAACAGTGTTGCTAGATCGTGCGGCTTTTCCCATAAGAACACATAGAAAAAGCCATGTGATTGGCAACACTGCGCTCAAAACTAACTCCTATCCTCTCTTATCGCGAAACTTTTCTTTTTTAATTTCCTGTACAGTTGCCAAACTGCGCAACTTTCAACTTTTCCTCCGCTACCATTTTTCTTTTATAAATTTATCACTTTATTTAATCCCCCCCCCCCCCCTTAACTCCACTACAATTTTGCTTTATCAACATTCTGAACTGTCTTGAGCAGAAATCCGCGTTAGGATATCGCGCGATCAGAGATAATCGTTTTTCTGTTGAAATCGTTTTATCCTGTCGCGACCCGTTTATTTTTGATTTTTTTTCCGAGAAAATTTTCTAACGCGACAACGCTGATTTTTTATTTTTGCTCCGCCTCGGATAACGGTTTTGCAGCGCTCATCACCCGTTTCCTCCCGTTTTTAATCAACTTGATAATCCGATTTTCTGGCTTCTCCTGGAACCAATCTCTAGGTACTAAAACCTAACTACTAAAGCAATTTGAGACTGTACCGTCTACCTGTTTCATTTTGAAGGTTTTGATCAATTTTATGATGTTGACAAGTGAATTGGATACAGGTTTTATTTATTTATTTTTCTTCTTCTCTTTCTTCGTCTGTATGTCTTGTCGTGTCAAGTGATTTCCGAAAGTATTTCTCAAAACTTTCTTGAGAAACAGTTCTATTTATGTCACTACACTCTTAGTAACATCATCAAACATCAAACAGAGTTCTGCTCTGTTTGAACTATATAGTTTTGAGAAAAACACGATTGAAAGTTTCAAAGTGGTTTTTTGATTCTTCAAAGTAGCAAATAAGATAAAACCAAATCATAGTTTTATTTATTACCGACTTTAAAGTATTGAAAAACCACGTTAAAATTTCCAATCCTGTTTGTCTCAAAAGTATACATTTTCTTGGACGCCCTTTTCCCTGCAAGATTTTTAATGGGGCTGTTGTAAACTTTTGCTACACCGTTTACGGATGGTTGATTCCTTTGTAAAATCACGTGAAAATAACGTTGAGAGCATCAAAGAGCTCCAAAAGGCCACCCACAATCTTATTAATGGGTCTGTTGCATACTTTTGCTACAACAATATAGAACCTTGATTCTTATGTAAAATTCGGCGAAAATAACGATGCGCACATTAAAAACTTTCAAAATCCACTCATTCACTCAGAAAATACCTACCATTTCAAAGAACCCGCGCTACACTAGACACTATATCACCGTCTTATAATTACATAGATGGAACCATTTCGTTTATGTAAACATGAACAGAACTTACAAACATTGGAATGTTTCGTTTAGATGCGTACATTTCTTGTATTTTTTTGTAATCTTTGATAAACCGAAAAGACCAGACAGCAAATGCAGCTAATAGTTCATGTATTTAGAAGGGAATTCCATCATTTTGTAGTTACGATGCTGTTTACTTATGCACGGTGGTTCCGTCTATGTAGTAGTATACCGATGCAAATAGTGTCTAGTGTAGCGCGGGCTGTTTGAAATTGAAGTAATTTTCTGAGTTAATGAGTGAATTTTGAACGTTTTTAATGTGCGCATCGTTATTTTCGCCGAATTTTACATAAGAATCAAGGTTCTATATTGTTGTAGCAAAAGTATGCAACAGACCCATTGCGTTTAACAAAATTACAAGCTGACGGTTGAATGAACGGGCGGCGCGACAATCGAGGACGAGGAGTTCCATCAAATTGCAGCTTTCTTTGCTGAAAATGGTGATTCATCATGGAGAAGGCTAAAACGGCATGCATAAAAAGGCTAAATATTAAACTCGAATAGGTGGAAAAGCGAGAGTAGAAACTGGTAGCAATGTCCACAAGAATTTTAATAGGCACTAATTGTTAGTAATACAAATAGTGTCGCTCACAACTTTAGCGTTTCTCGGTCATTTTGCTTTCCGCAGCGACGCACAGTGGAGTGAGTCAATAGGAGAAAACGGACATGTCGTTGTGACTTTAAATGCGCGTATCTTTCTTAATACGCAACGCAGAAGTTTGAAAGTGGTTTCATTGATTTTATCGTAAAATTTCCTTCAAGAACCAACCTTTATAGTTTGTTTTTCGACGGTAAAAACATTCAAATTTGGATTTTTTAGTCATTAATTTCATGCCCGAATACTCTCATTGACTCGCTCCACAGTGCGACGACCCGACGAGGTTGTTCTTTTCACACAGTTCGACTGCGGAAATTCATTAATTAATTTATTTTACCGTAGAACTCCAGGGAATGCTTTTGATGGATCATTCTTTCAGTTAAAGTTCGCCTATCTTTTCTCTCAAAGGAATCCCAGTGGATTTTGCAAAGTTCTCAACTGTACTTCGTAGGTTTGATACGATAATGATGCATGATTCTATTGAGTTTCTAACAAATCAAACGTTTTATAGATCTCATAGAACAAATAAACGGGATTAATAAAGGATGACAGGCCATCATGGAAAAAGTTATAGTCAACTACCAACGTTTCAAAACATCCGTGGTACTTCATTTTGAGCCGTGGTGTAGCGTGCAATCGTGCAGTCTGGTCACTATGTTGTATTTTGTCCATTTAAACCCATGAAAAAGATCGATTTCCTATTATTAATTTTTATGGTTTGTTTTTGTTTCTTGTTTTTGTTTTTGTTTTTTTGTTTTGTTTTTTTACGGCCTACTTAATTGCGCGAGACTTCTCGTTGACAAACTAGAACATTAGACGTTTTCTTTCTCTTTGGGAAAATGATCCCAACTCTATTTTCTATGGTTAGAAAAAATATCCCCACAACCCTAACCTGAAAAGCCTTCAAATTGTTTATGCAAGTTAACCGTTAGATCGCTTCCTTTGGATAAATATGTATTTCTCATTGAAAAAAATTCATCGGTTGTGAGAATGAGCGATTTTGTGGTGCGAATGAATATGGGATAAAGACTTTTTCCAATGGATAACGTCACAGTTTAAATCGATACGAGAGTATCCTACGGCCAGCAATCAAATATACAGGAAGATGGCGGGCAATCAA
Organism: Trialeurodes vaporariorum; assembly: GCA_011764245.1. NCBI lineage: Eukaryota > Metazoa > Arthropoda > Insecta > Hemiptera > Aleyrodidae > Trialeurodes > Trialeurodes vaporariorum. The sequence goes on along the minus strand of VMOF01000369.1, from coordinate 24,522,874 downwards.
AAAACGTGCAAGTAACGCTGTACGACCCAATCAACTCGAGTACAAATGTATATCCGACGTATTAAATAGTGATCGTGTGCATATGCCGTGTTTTTGAATGCTATATCGCAGGCTTGTTTTGTGTATTTAATTGAAAGCAATCTAATGGCAAAAACTCGAGCATTCGCGAGGAAGGAAGCAAGTGCAGCGCAAATTAATTCAGTCGCTGCTAGTCCTGAACAAAAGCGCACGCCAATTGAACGACTTTATTGTAGAAAGGAACCAACTGCATTGGAAAACGTTGGCACTTAAGTCCTTTTTGCCCGAAACCGTCTTATTTTGTTTGCAATCAGCGTTGCCACATCTTATCGGGAATTCGAAAAAAGAGACATTTTCAGAAAATAGTCTCTAATTGGCCTCTTCTTGATGGAGTGTGATGACATTTACAGATAGGAAAAATTTCCCATTATTAGTGCCCAATGCCGCCACTACGCTCGTGAATTTGAAAGGCTTTGTTGAGCTGAGGAGTAAATTTAGTGGTTTTTTAGAGCTCAAATCGTTTTTATCTTTTATGTTTACCTCTGAATCGACCCTTAAATTGCTTGTAAAAAGAGCTTCCAACAGCCCCATTAGACATCCATGTTTTCCGCAGCGATGGACTTTCGTTTTGAACTCACATAAATGCGTATGACCAAGTTCACGTTTGACATCATACAATATGCATGAGTGTTTCTATTAATATCGCTGCGAAACGGCTGCCATTAGGTTTTCCATTGCTCCTATTTTTGGTTTGTCTCGTAGAGTTTTTATAGAATCTAGGATCATGGTCTCTTTTCAATTCCTGTATGGTAAAAATAACCAATACTACATCGCTTGAATCGATGGTAGCTAGAAGTTCAGTGAAAGGAATATTCCACTTGTTTTTTCGTGTTCATTTCGGTTAGTAAATCTAATTCAAATGAATCCATAGCTTACTGAAATACAAAGCTATGGGATGATTGATGGCAGTGCGTCGATGGTTTAGGCGAAACAAGACGGAGTCTAATTTCCATCGACTAAAATCCATTTGTATCCATGTGTGTGTGTGTGTTTTTCTCAGTAAAACCTTTGAGTTAAAAAGACTGATAGGTAGTGCATACCAAATATTTAGTGCACCTTTCAGTTCGTTTTAGAAGTGGAGACAGAGCCCAGCCGATAGTCTTTGACATTTTTCCAACGTTTATGTACTTTAACTTTACATAATGGAAATGAATAAAAATTAATTTTATCCTTAGCTTCTCATCTAAGAACGGTTTAAAATGAAAATGTCAACTTCGAAGGTAAGTTTTTTTTTTTTTTTTTTTTTTTTTTTTTTTTTTTTTCCCTACGTGAAAGAATCAAAATCAAAATTTCGCCAAAGATTATCAGTGAGCTCCACCTACACCTTTGGAACGAGTACTACCAAGCGTTTTAGTACGCTAATCTAAGATCCTTCAGTCGCGCGGCTCTTTTTTACGGGGTGATTTTTTTCTGTGCGCCATCGCCCGCCATCGCCAAAAACCGCGCCGTATTGACAGTGCTCAGAAAAGTGGTGCAGAATCTGTCGGAGGACACCTTCCCTTCTCTCCCCTCCCATCTTCTTTGGATTGCTCTTTCAAAACTCGCGTGCATCTGGCGCTTTATAATGAGGCTAATAAAATCTACTCGGATCCACATCTGCCTGCTGAAGGAACAAGCTAAAAAAAGAAAAAGAAGACAAAAATGTGGCAAAGTCGTATAAAACTTTCAACTTTCATTCGACAACATTCCTCGCTTTATAGCTGCCAGACTTGGCCAAAATATCACCGCAGGTCCCGTAAAATCCATCACAAAGTCTGGTGATTTTTGGGCCCAATCTAGCAACTATGTTATTCCTTGCCCTTATTCTTTTGTTTTTCTGTTCTTTTTTTCTCGCTGTGGTTAAGGGAGATATAATACTCATAGACTACTCACTCAGTGTATGAGAGAGAAAAAGAGGTAGGAGTGAGAGAGAGAGAGACCAGATACGGCCTTGTTTCCTCTCCTTGTCTTCCGCTTTGTTTTCATTCTTTCGCATTAAATATTCAATACTCCGCATTTCAAATTTTAAAAGTTTAATCTCGGGTTGATACTGAAAACTTTAACTATCGGAAGCTTTGCACTTTAGCAGCGACGCACGGCGGATGGGAACATGGAATTTCCCGGACATGATTCACGGGAAAAAAAAGACTCTAGTAGAATTTACCATCTGCATAGCTGATTTTGGAGTATGCCAGAAAGTATGGTAAATTTCACTAGATTTATGGTAAAGTGTACCAACAAGTTAGCTTAATTTACCTCAAGGTACGTTCACTGAGAACAATATCCTGCTGCTCTAACCGGACGTCTTGTCAATACTTACTGAACCGGAACCCCTGTTTATTTTAACAATAAACTCTTGTTGTTTTAACAGGAAACCCGGTCTACTAAGTAACAGGAGTTAATTTTGAAACAACAGTAATTCCTATTGAAATAACAGTAAGTTCTGTTAAGTGGAATGTGGAATTCCGGTTAAGTAATTCTTAAACAGACGTCCGGTTGAATTAACAGGAAAATTTTTCTCAGCGTTGCATTTACCATATCACAGTGAAATTTACCATACTTTCTAGCAGACTCGAAAATCACCTGTGCAGATGGTAAATTCCACCAGTCTTTTCCCCCGTGTTTTACGAATAAAAATTAAGAATATTTATTATTCGCTGTTTGCCTGGTTTCCATTTTAATATTTTATTTTTACTGTGTTTTTGGCCGTTTAGTTCGTAATTGTTTCAATATTATAATATTATAAACAATAAATAGCAAGATAACTTATAAATGTGCAAAATCATTAATTTAAGAGCTTGAGTCTAGTAACACAGTTTTCTCAAGAACACGTCAGATTAAACATATTTTGAAAGCAAAAACAACTTTTCTTGTCCAGAAAAATGTATGTTTTGATCCGAAGTATGCGGCGCACGGGGAGATCTTGAAACTAGAACTCCCCGTGCATCTTGTGAGGCGAACCTACCTTGGAAGGACGAAAAAATCATTTGTAAAGAGATAACTGAAAAAGAAGTCTACGAATTTGCATTTTCATTGCATGAAGTGAGTCAGGCTCCTCTTGCTGTTAACCTGAAAACATCACCACTGACTCAGTGGCACTGAGACTTTTTCCAAGTAATTTCAAAGAAATCGTTTTACTTTATTCGAGTTTATTATCCTCCAAAGTGTGGTGTTTATCCTGCTAGTGGGCCTCACGATATAAACCTTTTTATCTTTAAAAGTTGCACTGGATATAGGTGAGGAGTCAGCCAAGATTTTTCGTAGAGACATACAGGTTTCTATCGGAATGCAAACTCAAAGATAAAACACCCTCCATAAGAATAATACGCATGCATTCGATCACGACTATATCACGATCATAATTACTATGAACAGTCGAACATTTGCAATCGGTCCCCTGCAAAATTAGTGCAACGTCTAATTCACGCTATCATACCTAAACACTGAACAGAGGTTGTTTTGTAACGCCTGTAGCGGAAGGGTTGAAACTTGAAACTAAAACTTTCTAACCCCCTCAAAGAGAAACCCATTCCGTTTTCTTCAACTGAACTAGGAAAAAACAAAGTTTAGGTACAACCTTAGCAGCCTTTTAAAATAGCTTCGCAAAGCAAAAGTTCCAGCTCTACCGGAGCAAGGTGCGGAGAACGTAAGCATAAGAAGAAAAGCTGTTACTCTATATCGAAGTGGTATTCCGGTAAAACTGCATTTTTCTCCAGTGGAGCTAGAACATTTGCTCTGCGAAGCTATTTTAAAAGGCTGCTTTGCAATTTTATTGGTTGTACCTAAACTTTATTTTTTTGTGAAGTGCTCTTTGGCATGCATAAGGAGGTAAAAAACAGAAGGTATGCTATTGATGAAAATATATTTTCTTTACAATGTTTCTAAAATATGAGATGAGATTGCATCGTATTGGACTTTACTATTTAGCTGAGAAACAGGCTGTGCTCTGATTGGCTAATCAATATCAAATTCAAGTTCAACTCATAAGAATCTTACTCAGTAACACTTTAAAAAAATAATTTTTGATTAGAATCATACACTCTCTGTACTATACGCCCTTTTGCCAAAGGACTCATCATTTTTGCCTCTTGTTCTTTTAAAATACATAAATGAAAGTATATAATTCCAGTTTTGTCAGTTATGGTATGTTGAAGCTAGCCTCATAACACTCAAAACGATCCTAACCGCGATTGCCGAGATGAAATTCCTCTTTTTAAATGTTGCATGCAAAGAGGGACCCTGGCGTCCCTGGCCCTTTTCCAATTGAATTTCGACCCCACGCCCCTTGATCCAGAACTTGTTAAAGTAGGAAAGTGACGCAGAAGAGGACAGCAAAGTGATCTTTGAAAGTGACCGTTTTATATTTTCGAAAATTCTCGAGCGGAGATAAGTTAGCATCTTGGGTGGTAGGGATGGAAGGAGAGGGGAGATTCTTTGTGAGTTTGCACGATTGATTGTGGGATTAGAGTGAGGCCATGCTGCGTTCCCACAATTCTTCGGAGCTTGGTACGGAAGTTTTCAATATCCTCTTTATTGTGTATATTTCCCCCCGCGCGTGTCACTCGTGTTTCTTCGTGTCGCCCGCGGCGTGAAAAAATACGTTTCCTGTGAAGAGCTGACCGCCCAAGTCCCAAATCGTTGCAAAAATACCCTCTTCGCACGGAGCGTCTGAGATCGAAAAAAGTGGCAAAAAAAAAAAAAAAAAAAAAAAAAAAAAAAAAAAAAAAAAAAAAAAATCAATAATCATCGTTTTCGATCTCTTTGAAGCTTAATTTAAATTGAACCTTGTCAGTGACATTTCTAGGTTTAAATTACTTGTTTTAATGTGTTTTCTGTGATGAAAACTGGCCTTAAACGTGTATAAATTTACAAATTGAGGAGAAAAAATTCTAATTTTTAGCCACTTTTTGAAGATTTCAGACCGTAGTGCGTCTGAGCCCTGTCCGGTCCTACCACCTCCCACTCATTCACTGCACCTCTGTTACATAGTTGACGCGTCTAGTAGTCTACCCAAATATCTCGTAAATAAAAGGTATTTTAACGGGAACGTGACGGGAACATGTAGTCTCAATTTCAAGTAAAGCCTACAAAACCATGCTTTTTAATACCCGACGATGGCTACTATACTCACAATCAGTCTTGTACCTTTCGATTCTGGATACCAATGGCGCGGTAAATTCCTAATGACAGAAAAAAGCGGACTACGCAAACATAATCAAGCACGATAACCGTGATCCAGTGGTGGCATTACAGAGTGACTTTTGGTTCGTCCACTTTTCTCGAATTGAAAATTAATAGCCAAAACTTTCGTGTACCAAAATGCGCTTATGGGAAAATTATATGGAACCATAGTTTGTTTGGAACCGAAGGTCCTCGGACGGTAATCGATGCGATGTATCGCTGCACTAAAACAGTTTATTCAATCGAATCGAGAAATATTCGATAAATCGGACGATCGCGATGTCGGTCCAAGCGGTCCAATTCGATCCACAAAACCTCTTTTCTAAAATTGGCAACCACGTTATTTCATTTCCCCCGATTAAATTCATATTATCGCACGTGTCACAGTTTCCCCGATTTTCGCGTCGCCCTTCATTTCCCTCTCCTCCCCAGTTCCACCCTCCACTTCTCCTTTTCTCTCCTCTCCTCTTCACCACTCTCCCCAATCCTTCCTATTCTCTCTCTCTTTCTCTTTGATACGGGCCGCGCTCACTTTGTTCCGCTCGCAGCTATACTTTCTGTCGTCTTTAACACTTATTTCGGGGATTTAACACTTTTGGGTCTCCCTTCCCTTCCCTCCTCTTCACCCATCCTTTCTTCCCCTTCCCCCTCCCTCTCCTTTTCCTGCCCACTTTATACATCACTCGACAATTCCTTCTCCCCGGAAAACAGAAACTCATATAACCTCTCCCCGAAAAGCATCGGATTGTTTACATTTTACCGTCCGTCGAAATATTTCTTTACCCCTCCACACCTCTCGCACAGAGTACACTCACGCTTATTCACAGACACTGGATCAAACTGTGGATCTCTTTGGACTAGAGTCCCTATTTGTAGAGAGTTAAGACAAGTGCAACCATAGGCGCCGCCATTGGATGCGATTTTGCACATTTGTTTACATTCTGAGGGCCGTTGTTGTGTTTTCGTCCACTACAAAGATTATAGTGGCGCTGAGTTTCTAACGATGTAATCTTTTGCTGCTTTTGTGGATCGACATCTATTTACGCTATGAAAGATTCTTTTGGGATTTATAGACATTCTTGAGACGCATCATGATTAAAATTAACAGATTCGTCAAAAATTAACTCTTTATCCGTAAAATACCGTTGGTAAACAACTGCGATTGTACACAAAAGTGCAAAATCGCATCCAATGGCGGCATCCGTAGAGCCTAAAACTCATTGACCAATCAGAAGTTGACTACCCTCTTGTCTTAACTCTCTACAAACAGGGACTCTACTTTGGACTTGAAATGGTTTTGCAACTAAAAAAAAAGCTCTGGTGAAATCATGTCCGGAAAAAAGCTTCACTCCGATCCATTGTGCTGCGCTCTCACCGCCCGCCCGCATCCTTGTTCTCGCGCCGCCTCGTTTATTTCGCGATAAATGAATCGAAAAGTTGCGAGCGTCTAAATTCGCACGATAACAACAAAAAGAGCGGATTTTCGCGCGAGGTTTCGAGTGGGATTTGCGCGTTAACGAAATTACAGCATTCACCGAAGCGTTCGTTGCACACAATCCAATTTTTTTATTGTTATTTTATTTTCGGTGTTTTTCGTCGCGGGTCAGTGCGCGCACACGCCCGTGCCAGTGACGACAATCGATGTAAGAACAGCGCTCTTTCGATGTATTATAAACGGGAGAAGTGTCGTTGTTGCACCAATTGCTCGCCTCAATTCATATCGGAGTGAGGTCGATCCAATAAAGAGTGTGACTGTTTGGTGTGTAGCCATTGCATCGGTGACATCTGCATCGAACCCTGAAACATCGGAAAAAAAGACGAAACAATGTTCGGATCGTGCGCGCTTAAGAAGGCGGGTCGCGGTTCGGTAGCAGGTGTATTTTGTTACTGGAGTCCGTTCGCGAAAATTCGCCGAAAGTCTCCGCACTCTGGTCCGAGATTGACAAAAAAAAAAAAAAAAAAAAAAAAAAAAAAAAAAAAATCATCATTCCTGATTTTTTAATCTTAATTTAAAACTTTCTGGTCACATTTCTAGGTTTAAATTACTTGTTAAAAATGTCCTTTATGATTCAAATTGGTCCTGAAATTTTATAAATGATTAATTTATGAGAAATTTACGTTCTGATTTTTTGCCTCTTTTTGACGATCCTAGACACCATAGTGCTCCGTTGCAGTTTTTCGAGGGACTTTGTTCGGCATGCATCGTGGTAAATATTAAATTTAATGTCTTGTTCGCTTGACAAAGCAAAGCATTTGAGACAGTCGTGTTGGAAATGCGATTGGAGAAACCAGTGTTTGGAACAACGAGCTTTACTTCTATACTAGAGTGTCAATCTATTGAGTAAGCAGCGTAAACGATGCGGAAGATTTTTAGGTTAGGATTGAAGTGGGCGTGCACTGATATTTTCCCACGCTAAAATAGTTGCATCACAAAATAACACATTCAAAATGGAAAGTGCCATAAAAGCCAATGGAAACATTTGTTCAGTCTTTTTTGAAGTTATTTTTTCGGACATAATAATCCTTGTTTCAAAATTAATCTAAAGTTTTTCTGTTCAAAATGGTATAAAGTCTGCGTCATTTTTTGATTGTAAAAATACACTTATGAGTAGACCATGGGACCAAACAATGTATGGTCCTGGCAGTGTGCGCAAATTCACTTGCGTGCGGTTTCGACCAATCAGAGAGCTTACCCACGGTAAGTTACTCTCGGTTACTTACCCGTGCGTAAGTTACTCTCGGGAACAAACATTATTTGGTCCCTGTGCAGTGTAAGTCACACGACAAATGTAGAATTCAGGCGTATCAAAGCTAGCGCACAATACATTTTAACTTGATTCCGTGATACGACTATTCGTACTCTGCGGATATGGTTTAGTATTATCTTAAATTGAAGGCGCATGCGATGAATTTCGTCTCATTGTTGAGTTGCTTTGTCTTGCGTTTACACTTGACATTGTCAACCTTTTATCCGATACATTTGCCGTTCATGCGCATCAATAGATGCACCCTGAGATAAATTACACATTTCATTATCACTGTCGTGTTTAGCCCCCCCCCCCCCCCCCTCCGCACGTTTTTAGGTTCTCATAATTCCATCGTTTTGTGTTTATGAGTTTATGAGTCATCGTTTTGTGGCGTGTCTCATGTCAATACTTTTTGTTTCTATGAAATATCAAAAGAACAAATTATGGCATGCCAACTGCCAAGTCCTTCTCATTGCAAGATTAATGACGGGATACTAGCTGTAAAGATCAACGTAATTATGGATAAAATGATTCAACAAATTATCTTTATGAATAGGATTATTTTTGTCTATTTTCTTTACATAGTAAATGCTGTATGTTATATTACGGAAGATGTAATTTTAATACATTTGCTGAAAAAAGAAGGGACTTAAAGTCTAAATGGCATTAGAGGTTGGAAAGCATAAGCATATACAGCAGCAAGCTCCTTTGCCTATAAAATCCTCAGAAATGGCCTTTTCTTAAACTGAAAATCGCTCTTACAAAGCGAGTAGGATTATATGGCGGGACGGTTTAAAACCCGTGAGAACTTCTGGATGAGCTAAAACTGTAACAGTTAGAGGGGAAATCCTTGAAGTGCATTGGGCGAGGTAAAAATACAAAAATGAATCACTAATTGAAACCACAGATGTCAAGTTGTACCAACTTTTTTCGATTCGTCGAGTAATTAGAGGCAGGTAAGTTAGAAAATACAAGAGTAATCGTATTTATTTGTAGAAAAGAGCATAAATGAATATATATCTTAGCAGAATTACTTTTAATCGCAGCTGATTTTTAAAAAAAAAAAACACTATGGACATGGTAGAATAAATTTTATCACGGCTGATCGTTAAAAAGCTCAAAATAAATTATATTGCAGTAGGCTTACTTTTATCGCAGCTGATTGTCAAATAACTCAAAAAAGCCGTTTTTTTTTTTTTTTTTTTTTTTTTTTTTTTTTTTTTTTTTTTTTTTTTTTAGACAGACACGCAGAGTACCTCACCCAAAAGATCCCAGTGATTTCACTCCCTCTCCGTTTTCCCCTACTATTTTCCTCACTCTCTGAGGACCTCCCAGTTTTTTACCTGATTCTAGCACCTCACCCAAAAGGGTTGCACCCGGAAATTCCGCCTATAATCGTTGTAATTTTCAAAGGCGTGGTCCTGGCCCCACCCTAAAGAAAACCCCTCTGGATCAGCCCTTGCTCATGTCTCAGTTGCTTTAGACGTAATCTATACTCTTTTTCCCTATTCCTGTCATCTATCGCTAAAAACTGGAACGGTTCAAGGAACGTCAAAAGCCGTTCCCGGCGCGATTTCCTTCAGTGGTATCTTCCCGAATTTCGTCCTCCCCTCTCCCTCGCGGCAATACTTGAACCAGTTAAATAAATCGTTCAAGTGGATGCGCCTTCACGTCAAACGTAATTGATGATGTGTCGTTTGAGCTGCGCTGCGAGGAGCCTCTTATTTTTCTGAATGGGCCTTTTTTTCGTCGTCGTGACGTCCCGGCCAACACACCGTAGTTGGAGATCGTCAAAACGTGGCCAAAATATCAGAAAGTATTTTCCCTGAATTATTTTTCATTCATAAACTTTAAAGACCAATTTCAATCACTGATAACACTGTTAGTAAGTAATTCAAACTTAGAATTTTTTACTGGAAAGTTTTAAATTAAACTTAAAAGGTTAAACACGATGATTTTTGATGGATTTATATTCGCTGATTTTTTCGCCACTTCTTTTTTTGATCTCAGACCAGAGTGCGTCACCCACCTTCTTATACCTTCGTTGAATCATATCTCTCCTCGAAGCAAAACAAGAACCACTCGTAAAATTGAAATCCAGGAACGTCGCATGAGGACGCCCCGTGTCTCGAATTGAGGAGGATTTTCGGTAAAAGGGTGGATAAAATGAAGAGTGCGCTCCCACTCAAAAACCCCTAAATTCAAGTGTTCTTATTAGATTTGCTGATGAATTAAACTAGGGTTTCTGTTTTAACTATGTCAATGGATTTTTTTTAAATCTTTCAGAATATGGATCGTGAAAATACTGGATAAATACAGTGGCGTCGCGTGCTATCTGGCAACAATGCAACAGCTCCATTTAAACTCGTTAAATATATCGAATTTTCCTTGTGCACTGTGCACCCCCTGAATTCGATCTTTTACATGAGTTTAAATGGATATAATACATTGTTGCCAAACTGCACGCGACGCCACTGGATAAATATCACGGATCTTGGTGAGTGCCGCTCGTGCAATTTGGCAATAACGGATCCTCTCCTTGAAACATAAGTAAAATATTCGATCTCCAATAGAGGCTCATTGAACCCTCATAAAAACCGATACATCTGAATTGGTTTCAGCGGCAAAACGCGTGGATACCAAATTACACGAGCCGCCACTGATCTTTTCACAAAATATGTTTTTGTATTTCCAAAGATTCTTTTTATGTAATGCCCAATGAGTTCCGGGGTGTACGCGCCGCACAGACAAGCAAAACTTCCACAAGAAAATGTAAATTATAATTGAGGCCATTTCCAAAAATAAAGGGTGCATAAAACAACTGGTGCGCTCTTTCTGAGACATCAGCGTTGTATTCGAATAGAGACTTTTCTCCGAAGAGCGGCACTTTTTGTTTTATATGGGCCCTTTTTCCGGAAACGGCTTCAATTATTTTCTGTGCCTGAGTAAGAGAAATCCCTGACGTTTCAACAGGGTGACGTCACTTCACACACACTCGAATCTTATTAGTCGCGGTTTTAAATCATACATTTTTATTACATAGTAAAGCATTGGCACCATCAAGGTTGCAGAGTTTTAGAAAAAGCTTTGCTCTTATGGTGGCTTGACGCACAGAAGGCAAAAATTTGCAATTTAGCGGTCAAAGATCAGAGCGTTGAAATTGCTTAAACTCGTCGTTTTAAAGAGTCCAGGATTAAATACTCACTTTGAACTACTTTTAACGCATGAGTCTAGCTGGAAAATGTACTCAGAGTCCAGAGAGTCCATTATTGCGGAGTCTTTGTATTTAAAGAGTTATAAGTAGACATCTAGACAACCTCTGATTTGCCAACGAGTTTTGGGCTCTACGGGCGTCGGGCACCATCTTTCATTGGATTCGATTTGCGCATTTGTTCAAATTCTGTTTCTCACCTAAAGAAATATCTCACGGTGTTAAATGCAGTTAAATACGAATAAAAAACTTAATTGTTGATGAAGCTAATAATTTTAATCGTGATGCATCGCCAGAACGTCCATAATGCCCAAACGAATATTTAAAGTCGTACACAGATGCCAATTAGCAAAGGCAGTGAAATATCACATCGTTGGAAACTCAACGACACTGTAATCTTCACCGAAGACTAACAGTCCTCAGCTTGTCAACAAATGTACAAAATCGCATCCAATGGTGGCGCCCATAATTTCACTATACTAGCTTACATCTAGAATTAGTTCAGGTCCAAACTTATAATTATTTTAGTGATTTAAACTTGCTAATTTTTTCCCGTCATATTGCAAATTTCTGCTCACTGTATGGCACGGCGGCCAAGTCGTCGGGGGCTTTCCCTATGTACACAGTCCCTCAAATCCCTCAGCGGAATCCCCTTAAGCCCTTTTTAGCGCTGTTACTTCGTGAGGAATTTCCGGTTTGTTTCGGCCCTTCATTGTTTGAGCCGTATCTGCTCAACAGGAGTTTCAAGTGAGCTTGATGTGGGTCCATATACTGCTCATTCTTTTCCATTGAATGGGTCTGTCGCAAACTTTTGCTACAGCGCTATAGAGTGTACAATCTAATGTAAAATCGCCCGAAAAGTCCATTGATGGCATCAGGAAGTCATGAAATGCGATAATAAACTCACAAGAGACATTTAATGAAATCCAAGATGGCGGTAAAATATCGAGCAATCTGTATGCATGCACCTTTAACATCCAAGGATTGCCAACGTTGACAACCTCACAGCTTCAGAGGTTATGTGTTTATTTACGCTGTGTTTGGGTGTGATCGATATTGTGAGGTTGGCTTTACTTGGATGTTCGTGGTGCATGCATACAAATTGCTCAATATTTTACCGCCATCTTGGATTTCATTAAACGCCTCTTGTGAGTTTATTATTGCATTTTATGACTTTCTGATGCCACCAATGGACTTTGCAGGTGATTTTACATTATATTAAACTCTCTTAATCGTTGTAGCAAAAGTTTGCAACAGACCCATTGAACTGGTGTAGCTTGACAAGGCTCGTGACTTGAGGTGTGCTCTTCCCGAAAATTCATCGCTGGATTAGCATCGAAGATTCTTTTGAATAGTACGCCCATTGTTTCATGGACCCTCGAACTTTTCAATTATTGCTTATCGTATTTTGTATGCTTGTCTTTATTTCATGTCTCTTTTAATTCATTCGCACAAAAAGTAGGCGCCAAAATCAATCACAAGAATAGTGAATTTCATCTATCATCTTTTTCCTTAAGGGCGATTGCAAAAGAAGCTCTCGCTTTTTTCCACCCTTCTTTACGTTTTGAGCCCCTCCCCAAAAAAGTGGGATAGCTTGAGCCCCCAAATCCCCACCACCCTTGCTTTTCACCGTATTTATGCTTACAACTTCTTGAGCGCTGTCGAAACAAACCTTTTTTCAGACCGCTGTCTTAACACACCTAAACAAACAACATACAGCAAAGATACGGGGTGCCGCTTATCCGGAGTCTCTGTAATCTTTGCTCTGCGGTTTCGAGTTGATCCTTCGCTGGCGAGCGACTGGTATAATATTCATGGCCAGTGTTGCCAAAATTAGCGGGAAACTCAACAAATTTACATTGAAGTCAATGGGACCATGCGTGTAGTGGGTGTAGTTACACGCAAAACAGCAGCCCTGTTCGTGGCTCTAATTTAGTGAGGAAGCTGCGGGATGACGTCACAGTGGTATGTTAGTTGTACGCCGCCAATACTGTGGAAGGGGGGCGGGGGGGGTCACCAAGCAGTCACCACGCGGCTTGGCGCTTGATATGAAACTCGCGGTTTCCCGGGTCTCGGTTTGCGGAGACAGTGTTGCCAGATTTGGATTAAAATTATTTGATTATACATTGATTCTTCAGTCCAAAGTATATTTCATACATCTGGCGACACTGTCCAGAGATGAACGACTTACAGGAGCGTAGAGGGAAGAAGAAGGAGGCGGGGAAAAGAGAAGGAGACTGTGAGGGAGAGGAAGGGGATGTTAGCAGGACCACTGAGAGGGGGCCGAACTGCCGAACTCCCCTGCTGTTAGGAACGGCCGAGGTTGAAAAAACTGGGTCATTATGACGTGTGAGTTGAGGTTCATTCAGACCCTATATTTCATACACCTGATGCCTCTACGAACCTCTGTCCTGCGGTGGCTCGAGAGCAATCGATCTATCGAATTTCTCCCATTTGAAACAATACAGAAGGATCGATTTCAAAGGGATTCGCTTGCACCTCTCCCGAGGATCGATTCTTTACCATGGGATTACATGGAGAACTAACATCGATCTATTTATCTCAATTCACGAGTTGTTGGTGATAATGATTTTTGTTGTGTAATAGTTCGCACGCTTTTCTCATTTGGAAAAAATGGAATGTTTTAGAGCCATTATTTTTGAAGGTCAGCAGCAAATTATGGCATTTTTGGATTCATTTCAAGGTTTTTAAACTATGATTGCTATCGTAAATTCACAGAATAATACAATCAGAACGGAAACTCCCACAAGAGCCAATGGAAGCAAGTTTGGAATTTACCGGCACCAATAAGCAACGCTGTAGTCCTAACATGGCGGACGTGTGCGATTTGTGTTGAAACTCATTTATTTCTGTAAATTCTGGAAAGAAATCTTAAGTTACCGGCCTCACTTTTATTCTATTGGAATTTCAGAATGACAATTTCACAGATCATGTCCTATATTTTTTTTTTTTTTTTCGCGCGCGAATTCAGATATAAACATCCTATATTCCAACATGGCGGACGCGAAATGAATTTGCTTCAAAATCCGACAGAGTTTCCGTTCTGGTTGTATTATTCTGTGGTAAATTAAACCTTAAAAACAGTACGAGGGTATAAATTTTTTACACTGCTGCTCTACTCATAAAAATGTCAACAGAGCTTTAACTTATTTAAGTGATTTTGCTTTTTGCTTTTTTGTTTTTGTGTTGCTTGTTTTTTAAGAATGTTTAAGAATAATGTTCATAATGTTTGCCTTGTGCAAAGACTATCGCTCTCCATCAATAATTAATTGCTTGCGCTCGATTCTGTTTCAGGCGATGGAACCGATGACCACCCTTTTGTTAATGATAAGGAAAAGATGTCCGGCTACGATACTAACCTCTATCTCTACTCGGTAAGTTATCGAATTTTCCTTCTTACTCAGCGGTATGTAGAGCTCGTTTAAGACGAGAAGGTGGGGTCAACCTGTAATCTTTGGTAAATTTTGGTTTTTAAATTCTTTCAAAAGAATAGATTTTTTTGGTGACATTAATAATTATGGTTTCAAAGCCTTCCTGACTGTTGCGGATGAAGACCATTAAACCGTACTTTTAGTTAGTAATTTCATCACCCTAGAAATATAATGTTGCATCAGAGACAAATAGAGACGGAGCACTACGCTAAAATACATAGGGAAGATTTGAGGCACTCTGAATTTTCGGGGCTTCAACAAAATAACATGTTAAACAACAGTCAACACCTTGCGACGTCGCCTGGTGTTGAACGGTGACATTCGGAAAACACGGGGGGGATGGGCGGGAAGTGAAGAGGAGGGTGCTCACCATTCAACACCATGCGACGATGACTGTTGTTTTGTTGAATCCGCGAGAATTCAGAGTGCCTCTGCTGCAGCCAGTTAGTGCCCCGTCTCTATTTGTCTCTGTGTTGCATACAGTGACGTGCTGTGCAATTTGGCAAAGTTGTCTTTTTTCCATCTAAACCGTTGTTAATAGTCGATTTCGAAGGTCACCACCGAACACTTAATACTTTGATCTTTTTCATGGGTTTAAGTAGACAGATTGCAACGTTGCAATCGCAAGCGCCTACACCACTGTTTGTATCGAAAAGTTGCAAAAAATTGTCAGGTCTTTGTTGGTTCCGCCTTTTTTTCTAAAACGAGCTCTTCTCGAAATATTCACGTTTGGTAATATTCGACCTTCCTTCGAAGTGATTATTTTGAAATATTCGTCACATCTTTGTCTAGTATTTGATACGTCTTTGCGATTATTTATTCAATACTAGATTCTAGAGTTTGAGGCTCTTGCAAACTTTTGCTACAGGGGATTGAAGAGTTGATTCTCGCAGAAAAACCTGTAAAAATGACGATATGTAAACTGAAAAATCACGAAATTCACATTCAGAATCGGGCATAGTGGCGATTCAACGCAGGTATCATAGGAGATTCCTATCTAATTTGAGACATATCTCTGTGTTTTCGTCGAGAAAGTGACAAATTAGACAGGAATCTCCCACGATACCTGTGTTGAAGCGCCAATACCATCTTGCCTTTAGAGCTGTTTTGTAAGTTTATTACTGAATTTTAGATTTTTTCAGTGCGATTTTCGTGTCTCTCTTTTACATCCGATTGGACTATTAATTTCCTCACAGCAAATGTTTGCAAGAGCCCCGCATTGATGCATTAAATACCAAAAATATCTGTTTTTCATTTAGTAGCATGTGTTTGGTATTTGTGTAAGAATCGAATAATTGTGTTCGATGCATCTAATGAATCCTTGTCTCTAATGGAAGGTAATATGACTTTCAAAAGAACGTATCTTGGTAGAAATTCTTATTGTTAGATTGTTCTGTTGCTTTTAATAGAATTTTCGATTTTTCATGTCGTATAATTTAAAGTCTTAAAGAGTCATTCTGTTTAGTGCTTAAACACTTGAGAGCCGCAAAATTGTTTAAAAGTTGCCGAGATTTAAAATGATGAAAAAATTTCGACCAGGGTACTTTCTTTTGAAAGTTAGTACAAAATACAATTTTGATGGATATCTCACGCGTCAGGAAAAAACAAACAAGACTCTTGAACTGTTAAGCTTAGTCACTAGCTTGTTCTTCAAACTTCCGTTTTAAAATTCAAAGCTCTCAATTAGCGTGACTTCAATATATGGAACTCCCAAAATTAACGGAGCTTCCAGCTTCCATCGGTTAATAGAAAAATAATAAGAGATTAGAGTGTTTCGATTTGACCAATTAACCAAATTATTTAGTCTTTTTGTCTAATCTATATCAATGGAATCACCACACTACTGGATTTTAAGAGTCCGTTGAATTCACACCGAATGCGGCAATAATGATTTCATGTCCAAGAAACTTTGTCTTTTGCCTGTAATGGGTCTGTTGCAAACTTTTGCTACAACGATAAAGAGTGTATTATCGTAGGTAACATCGCCCGAAAAGTCCATTGGTGGCATCAGAAAGTCATGAAATGCGATAATAAACTCGCAAGAGGCGTTTAATGAAATCCAAGATACATGCACCTTTAACATACAAGGATTGCCAACGTTGACAACCTCACAGCTCCAGAGGTTATGTGTTTAATTACGTTGTGTTTGGGTGTGATCGATATTGCGAGGTTGGTTATCCTTGGATGTTCGTGGAGCATGCATACAGGTTGCTCGATATTTTACCGCCATCTTGGATTTCATTAAACGTCGCTCGTGAGTTTTATACTGCATTTTATGACTTTCTGATGTCATTAATGGAATTTTCACGCGATTTTACATAAGAGTGAACTTTCCATAGCGCTGCAGCAAAAGTTTGCAACAGACCCATTGGACAGGATCTGAATTTTGACGTTTTTCCTCGAGCAAAACCGGAAATATTCCGGTATGAGCTAAAAACAACGATGTATTTGGCTTTGCTCTCGATTTTACATTCCGAGGTGCAATAATCGTTCTTTAAAATTCGTTGTATCAAATGGGAAAAGTTGAGTTATGATGTCGCAACTCGATTATTTTTGCGCGCCTATACTTGACTCTCTCTCGAGGACTGCTAGATCAAGAACGAAACCAAACACCAGAGCCGCTGCTTTGTGTATATTTTATGCCTGCATTTTGCCTTTGATTGAATGGGTCTGTTGCAAACTTTTGCTGCAACGATTAAGAGATATTAATCCTATGTATAAAATCGCCTGAAAAGTCCATTGGTGGCATCAGAAAGTCATAAAATGCGATAATAAACTCACAAGAGGCGTTTAATGAAATCCAAGATGGCGGAGAAATATCGAGCAATTTGTATGCACGCACCACGAACATTCAAGGATAGCCAACCTCACAATATCGATCACAACCAATCACAACGTAAACAAACACATAACCTCTACCTTCAGTGAGGTTGTCAAAGTTGGCCATCCTTGGATGTTCGTGGTGCATGTATACAAATTGCTTGATATTTCTCAGCCATCTTGGATTTCATGAAACGCCTCTTGTGAGTTCATTATCGCATTTTATGACTTTCTGATGCCGCCAATGGACTTTCCAAGCGATTTTACATTAGATTAAACACTCTTAATCGTTGTAGCAAAAGTTTGCAACAGACCCATATTGTCCGTTTCGAAGAAAGTCCTATTCCGATTTTCTTCACGCACCGAAGATTATTTATTACAAAAAATAAAAGTTGAAAAGAAAAGTTGGTGTTTCGTCGTTTGTTCAAAAAAAAAAAAAAAAAAAAAAAAAAAACACGAAAGTATTCAATTAATAAAAATAAATGCTAGAGCAGCTCTGATTTCTCCAATTTTCCAGCGTTGCATATACCATGAAACCAGTCCAGCGTTATCTAACCCAGCAATAATGCTCTATACCCCCAATGCAGTATAGTATAAATCTCTCACACCAGTTCTAAGTGTCAGACTAAAAGTCGAGATTTATGTTGCAAATCCAATGTTTTTATTTTTTACTTTTATTTTATCAAATGGGTTTTTTCTTTCTTTCTCTTTTCTTTTCTTTTTTTTTTTTTTTGTCAACGAAACTCGCATTACTCATTAATCTAGCTAGCTCCGTCTACGAAACGGGCGGACCCCTCTCTCCGGACTTCGAATTTCTTTATTTCCCTCTCGTTCTTCTATACTTTTTCCAGACGGAACGGAACCACCATTGCGTTCCTTCCTTTCCGGAAAGCTGTTTTTTTCCGAGCTTCATCGAAGCAAGAAAAACGATATCATAACTAGCAGTGTTACAATTTTTCCGGACTAGTTATCCGATTTTTTCTATTCGACTTAATGTGTAAAATTTGAGAGACAGAGAAAAATCTGGCAACACTGCTATAACTAGAGCAAAAGATGAAATAGGAAACCGTTCGATTATAGTAATCATTTTCTTCCTCGGTCTCTCTCTTTTTTAACTCCCCCTCCCCCATTTCTACTTACCCTTGCACTCTCTCTATCCCTCCCCCTCCTGCTCCTCCTTCTTGTTTTCTATTTTTTTCAATTTTCCGATATATTTTTATCCATTTTGCAGATCACGCTTTTTTATGCTCTTCTTTTTAGTTTTATCGGGCGTTCGTAGACGATTACTCGTTTTTATGTTTTCTCGTTATCTTTCGGACAACATTTTTGACTTGCTTGCACTCCCCCCCCCCCCCGTCCCTGTTTCCATCTCCCCCACCCCTCCCATCATGTTGTCTTGATCTCTTTCGAGTGTTTTGAGCGTAACCTATCGCGTTCAAAGAGTTCTAAGAACGAGCGTGTTTCCTCGAATTCATTCGTCCTTGAAGTTCTGGTTTTTTTTTTTTATTTTTATTTTTTTGTTAATCGATGCTGTCTCGATTCAACCGAGGCTTGTTCATCAAAACAATGTATGGCTGTTTGCACAATTTTGCTACTATAGACGGTTTTAGAGATGGCGTCATCCGGTGATGAGCGTTCCAAACAAGGACAAACTGTTCCTCTCGCTCTCGTGTAACCCTTATGTACTGATATCTCACTCTCATTTCAAAAATTGTATACAGACGTCTTTTGTGAAAATTGTTGGCAAAAATGAATTCCTTGAGGCATTTCAATGCGAACTTCGTAATAATACATCGTAAAACAAGCTGTATACGAATTTCGAAACAAGAAAGAGGTGGGTGTAGTAAGTGGCGGTTACGCGAGAGAGAGAGAGAGAGAGTGAGATAGTTTGGAACACTATACGCGAGTTTTGTCACAACCGATTGCGACCGATGAGTGCTTTGTTGTGAATGGCTAACCGTTGACTTTGCACTAAAACCGTCTATAGCGATTGAAGTGTCCTTGCATTTGTAAAAACCTGCAGCAAGTAACGTCGATGTCACTAAAAACTTAGACAATTCATCCCTAAACTCATGAAATGCTTTCAAATGCGTGATCGTTATGGCGGTGTTGGGCACTGATCATGGAAGATTGAAGATTCCCATCTTAATTTTGTCACCATTGTTATACTGGGGAAGAAGATTCGCAGAGTAATTAGTCATTAGAGTTGTGATTATCAGCTGATTAATGGTACCTTGACAAGATTATCATATTGGCCATTGCTTTGATGGAGTGATGGGTATTGCGAATGAAATCAAAAGTTTTCACCTAAAGAATAATTGTTGATTAAGTGAGGAATTTCGGTCACTTAAAGAAAAATACATATCTTAAATTCTTGTGATACTACCGCAAGCACAAATCATCAAAGCATCATTTTTCAAAAGTTAAATCTATTGAAGGAGTATAACTGGCCTATAGTAATCAAAATAAATGTTCTAGAAAAACGTTCAAATCCGCCCAAGTCTTTCGACTCTAACCTACACGGAAAAAAAACTACGGTGAAATTAACCATACGATAGCTGATTTTGGCACCTGCTAGATGTTATGGCAATGTTAACCAAAAGTATACTATGTTTTGACTAGGTACTAGGTGATGTTACCTGATTGCATGTCGAATTTACTCAAAGTATCGGTAAATGTACCATACTTCTGGTCAAGTTTACCATAACATCTAGCAGGTGCCAAAATCAGCTATCGTATGGTTAATTTCACTAATCTTTTTTTTCCGTGTATGGTCGACGAAAAATGTTGCTCTTTAAAGATATAACGCTAAAAAATCAATTTTGTCAAGTTTCTTTGCGCTTTCATGCAGTTTTTCTCTGTTGTCGATTTTCGTTAACCCGCTCGCTCCATAGTCCTATATATAATATTCGTTCTTAATTTTATTGAACATGAATTCGTATGAAATTTCAAAAAAAAAAATTGTCATGCACATGAAAAGATTGTAAAAAAGTCATTCGACTCACTTTAATAAAGGTCTACAATTTGTGAGACTACTTTCCATAACTCAGCACAAGGTTCTAAGTTGGCCCTTTTCAAATTATGTCATTTCATTTTTAAGTAATAGAATGAGTTTGTTAATCAATTATCCCGCTGGTGGAATGAGTCAACTTTTATCCGAGTCTGACTATAGTAACTGGCACATGAGTACTTTCCCGGTTGGCCAGAATTCAATTTTGAATCCATCAGGAGATTAAACCACTTTAATAACTGATGATTTCGGGGACTCGCAGTTGCTCCTTTGCGCTGCGATTGCTGCTCGTATGCAAACCACTAACTACCGGGCAAGCAGTGGTGCCAAATTTAACAAGCCTTTTTGTTACAAGGGACGATAGCCCCACCGTCAAGTCTTAATACAGAACCGTAGCTAGCGTGGACCCCTTATTCTTACAACAAACAACTTGAAAATGGCCCTCAGCAGGGTTCCTGCATGAGTTCGGTAGATTTCCGCCGTTATACATATCGTTGAAAGGTAGCAATACTCTTTTAGACGAACGTGCCATTTAACGTAAGACTTCGAATACCAAATTCGGAAAGAGAAAGAGATACATTAAAGTTACTCTAGAGTGAGCGAGATAGTTCGAAAACATTTCCGTCGATGGCGACTATTATAAGGCTCGATTCCAATTCGATAGAAACCCTCCCATCTCTGTGGAATTTCACCGATGACTCCTGAGCTATTGTGAACTTATCGTAACTAGAGGTTGAAGGGTTTTGAAATGGAATCCTATCCCTATCGTAATGACACCATTCATAAGAATAACAAGCACTCTACAGCGACTTGATACGATTACGATACGATTACGATACGATTACGATACGATTACGATACGATACGGTCCTTCAGAATCAGCCTGCAGCTAGTTGGTTAAGCCGTTTTTCGATATCTTCAGCCGTTCCTGACAAAATGGAATTGACACCTTTTGTTAGCATTCCATGACACTCTCATCAATTTACCAGATCCGGAGTTGGGCAACCGGGGGATGGTTATTACACGACTACTACACGATTACCCGATTACCGAGTAATCGTAATCGTCGTTTTTTCGGAGGGCAATTTTATGGTAATCAGGGCTGAATTTTTACAAGCCACCCATCATATTAGTTGCAGAAGAATTAGATCTAATCGAAAAGACCCTAAAATTTACTATTTACCTGTGAAGACTACATTTA
Organism: Trialeurodes vaporariorum; assembly: GCA_011764245.1. Lineage (NCBI taxonomy): Eukaryota > Metazoa > Arthropoda > Insecta > Hemiptera > Aleyrodidae > Trialeurodes > Trialeurodes vaporariorum. The sequence continues at coordinate 24,501,195 of VMOF01000369.1, read as the reverse complement.
ATTATCATCCAAAGGTTTGACGGTTACCGATTACCCGCAGTAATCGTTCGATTACACTCATGTTTGCCCTGCACTGACCAGGGACCAATAAATGTACGGTCACACGGTCCTCGGCCCCAAGTCCGCCCCAAGTCCGCCCTAAGTACTTCAACAAGCATCGGCCACCAGCCAACGGACCGCATCGGACCGTTTTAAAATGGCGCAAACACAAAACTAACCTCAAAATAGCACTTAGGGTGGGTTAGAGAGGCTCTAGACCCGCCCCAAGTAACGTAAAGTTGGGAGCGGACCCAACATTCCGATGTGCCGTTAAAGAAATGTGAGGTTAGAATCGCCATTTTTAGGTACGACCTAAAGCCCGTGTGTACCGTACATTTATTGGTCCCAGATCCACGTTTTGGGAAATTCCCCTCCGATCGAAAGATTTTTTTTTTTTTTTTTTTTTTTTTTTTTTTTTTTTTTTGTGGCTATTTCTTCCTTAATATTTGGTAACACTGCGCAGAGCGAGGGACCCCGCGCAGAGCTGCAGTGAAAGGCTTTTAAAAGCGCGAACCAAACGGCGACACGACCCGTCGGGTGACGCGGGACGGACGGGAAGCGAACGGCGGGAACTGCCAGATAAATAGCCTTTGGGGAGAGCGAAAAAGAGTTATGGAAAGGGAAGGGAAATGGGGGAAGGGTGAGGAGGGAAATGGAGGGGGAGTCGTGTTGGATGTTGGTCGGCGTTGTACTACGAAAAGCTGCTTTGATTGGCAAACATCATTCATTCCCTGTTTATCTGCTCCGCAAGAGACAAACTGATCCTCCACCACCCCCCCCCCCCCCAGTCCCCCCTTACCCCTCTCAATTTCTCTCGCGTGTAAAACCTAATCCGACCCTTCCCCCTCCCTCCCTCACTCACTCCGTCTCCGTTTTGCAAATTGGTGAAGCTCAGATTGCAGGATTTATGGTCATGGGTGGGGCGGATGATAATGGTGACGAAACGAAACGGGGTAAAAAAAAATGTTGAGAGTGGTCGTGAAATGGAAGGTTCACACAAATTGCAGGAACATTCGAGGGGCAGGGTCGCAGCGTTATTTATTTTTTTTTACGAAAAAAAAAATAAATAAATATAAATAAAATGAACAATTAATAAATAAAAATGGTCTTTTTGCTAGCGACCACACGACCGACCCGACGCGACGTGGGTTTATTTATCGACGTATCGACCGCGACGCGACGTCCGCCGTTTACCGCGAAATGATTTATGCTGCTTTGCATTCCGATAGCAATGTGTTTTTGATCCAGAGTCCTCAAAACGGTCAGTCAAAAACTTTTGCTGCGGCTAATGGCCTAATGGGTCTGTTGCAAACTTATGCTGCACCTATAGAGAGCTGGTATAAAATCTCTGGGGGGGGGGGGCACTTGTTTGGGCCAGCATCATAAAGTTTCAAAATTGACTCATAAACCAAGCAATGCGTCTAAACGAAATTCCAAGATGGCGGCCAAACGAGCGGGTTGCAATGGAGGAATCTCATCTGATCACAACAATTTCTATGCTTAGAAATGCGTTTCATCATAGAGAAAAGCTGCAATATTAGATGGGACTCCCCAATTAATTGTGACCCTCTCATTTGACAGCCATCTTTGATTGTGATTGGACTGCGTTTTTGTGGGTTTATGAATAGATTTTGAGAATTTTTGATGCTTTAAATGTGATTTTCATGCGATTTTACATGGAAAGCGACCCTTAATCATAACGCTGTAGCAAAGGTTTGGAATGAACATACGAGTATTTGCTCTCGATTTCCAGTCTTCAAAGCGGTGAGTCCAGAACTTCTGTTACGGCTGATTTGAGGTAGAGTCCCTTGATGGAAATATTGTATAGGGAGTACCGACACGACGCTTTATGCATTTTGACAGGAGTCGATTTAGTCGACTGCCTGAACGAATTCGAAGGTTAAGTTCGACAGTGGACCAGTGGTGGACCGGCGGATTTGCCGGCATTCCGGTCCGTTCCCATACGTTCCTCTACGAATCGACTCCTTTCGTGTGGAGCCTTCGATGTCGTCGACTCCTGCTCGACTCAATGAGAGCCTAAAACCAACGACCAACCACAACTCGTTGAGCTCGTGTCGGTACTCCCTATACAATATTTCCAGCAAGGGACTCTAATTTGAGGCATTAAGTGAGATTGATCCTTCTATTATAACTTAAAATTTACAATTTAATCCTTTTTTTCTTAGAGTATCACTTGATATTAATTTTCAACTATTTATCTGCTGTTTCTCCTTTTTTCTGTCTTTTTCCCGCTGTTGTTTCGTTATTTGTATTGTTTCTCATTGAGGTTTTTGTTGTTTTGTTCGTTTGCAGGAAGAAATGGAGGACCGGCCTCGGATATCGACACTAATCAGTTCACTAGCCAATTATTCGAATACAATAGCTCAAGCACCGGCCGATCCCGATGCAAAACCGCAGGCGGGAGGCGCCCGAATGGGCACCCTGGTCGGCGTCTATTTACCATGTGTTCAAAATATTTTTGGTGTAATCTTATTTATACGTCTAACATGGGTCGTCGGAACTGCCGGCGCCATCTATGGATTTTTAATTGTTCTTTTGTGCTGCTCTGTGGTAAGTTTCCATTTTCTGTCGTCGTAAATTTAGATTATTGCTTAGTTTGTGGTCGCGTTAAAGTGTTCAGGCGGTACATGGTCTGTGTTCCTGGTTGCATGTCGCGCCCGGTCGGAGGAAAATTCCAACAACAGATGTGTCATGCGTTTGAGATATTGCGCGGTATGTAGCTCTGTCATTGTTGCCATTTTAACCCATTAAAATCATCGAACTGTTGTGTTTGTGGCGAATTTCGTCGAGTTCGATCTATTTTACAGGTTTTAATGGGCAAAATTCAACGTTGTCAGGTTACACTTAACGCTATACTGACTTTTCAATGGTGCGTTCAATCGTTCCTCTTGGGAACTGGAGGATTTAACTGAGTTTAATATTCTAAACGAGTAGGATTATCTAGTGTTGCCATTTTAGAGGTTTTTTCAAAGTTGGAATTTGAAATTATGAATAAGTAAGGCAACTCTGTTGGTTTTTTTTTGTTTTGTTTAAAAAAAAAAAACAAAAAAAAAAAACAAAAAAAAAAACATATGAGTAAATGAGATGCATTTGATTTAAAATGTGATCCCATTCCAAGCTGTTTTCATCGATCTAATGTACTGAAGGAATAATATACGTCTTTATAAAAGCCCTTGTGAAAATTGTCCATGTTGAATAGCAACTTCTTTCTGAAGAGCGCATCTTTTGCTTTTTGGGCCCTTTTTTCACAAATGGCCTCATTTGTACCTAGGTAATGAGTATACTGAAAATTGTAAATCGTACAATGACAATTTTGAACGATTTCAATTATTTAGTCGATTATAGTATAGCTTATAGTCAGCTGTAGGAAGCTGTTTATTATATTTCAAGGTTCCTTCAGACCCTTTAAAACCTTGGATTTTGTCAGTTTTAAGCGTGTGAACCAAGGTAGCAAAACTTGAATCAAAGCCTGATGATATATTTTTAAAAAAAAAATTTTATCGTATTGTTCGGCGTCCTGGGACTTCTGGTGTTACCAAACTATAATTCTATTTTAAATGTAATTTTCTTGTCAGCGCATTTTTGATCGCTAACAACAGCCATTGAACCAAGAAACTATTTCGACCTATTCGCGATTCTGAATTGTACCTCTTTGAAAGTGCTTGATGATGCATGGTTTGCCCGAATCAATTGGTTATACTATCACGTTTTCTCCTGTAGTTGGAGGTTGGAATCACCCAAAATCTTGCGAAATCCACATAAAAAGCACACGGAAAAAAAAGATCAGCGAAAATAACCATACGGATACCTGATTTTGGCACCTGCTAGATGTTATGGTAAACTTGGCCAGAAATATACTATGTTTTGACTAGGTACAGTAAATCCTCGGCATCCGCGAGGATTCCGTTCCGCAAAAACCTCGCGGATGCCGGGGCATTATTTTAATGGAAAACGTGGGGTTCGGGACTAGATAAATTTCAAATGTTAGATGTTTCTTACTTTTTTCACTTACATTTTACTGCAGACAACCTCTCGCCTCCTTTCCCTCTATCCTCTGCTATCCGTTGAAGAAAGACACTAAAGTTGGCTATTTTAGCTTCCTGCGCAGGTCTTTTTGAATCTCTATGTACGGCAAAAGAAGATCTTTCAGTCCCCGCTGGAAAGTTAAAGCTCGTAGCATGTGAGGGTCCATCATTATGGCTTCTTCGCCAACGTTCACTGCACTTTGGATGAAATCATTGTGAGTTATCTAGGCGAAAGTTGTGGTTGCTTCTCGTCTTCTTCTTGGTCCTCTAATTTACACTCTTCAATCATTTCGGCAAGTTCTTCTTCTGTCAATTCGCTAGAATGGCTGTCTAGCAATTCCTGTATGTCCCTTTCCGTAATGTCCTAGAACCCTGCCTTTCTTGCCAGTGCAGCAATTTCAGAGACTTCAGGATCCACCATCGGAACATCATCGTTCAGAAAGATGAGGCATGAGGTTAGGCCATTTTCAATGCAACTCTCCCTTTCCATAGCAACCGTGCCCAGAAAGAGCGAAAGCCTTTAATTTGTGACGTTGCTCTGTTCGTCGTCTCATTTTCATGATTTTTTCTACTTCTCATTCGCGGATAAGAGAATCAGGGGGTCGTGGATAACGAGGACATTCCGCTAAAAATCGATCGCGGTTACCGAGTTCACGGATACCGGGGATTCACTGTACTAGGTGATGTTACCTGACTGCAAGTCGAATTTACTCAAAGTATCGGTAAATGTACCATACTTCTGGTCAAGTTTACCATAACATTTAGCAGGTGCCAAAATCAGGTATCCGTATGGTTATTTTCACTGATCTTTTTTTTCCGTGCAATAACAGTCAGGTGTCTAACCTTCAAATGCACCAAATCTGTAACATTTTGTTGATTTTTGCAGTTTCTATCGTGGAACCATGCTGAATAAGTACCAAGAGGTAGTATACATAATCACAAAAATGTCGTATTTATCACGAAATTTTAATGGGCAAAATTTCAGTTCAATAATGCGCTTACGCAGGAAAATTAAAATGGACCGGGGTTTAATTGAAACCATGCAGAGGTTCCTTAATCTCAATCCATGTGAAATTATTTTATTGAATTAGTTCAGTGAAAATGCTGCCGGGAACACTTTAAAATCACAAGATGTGCTCACTGCCCATTCATAAGATTCAGATTTCATAATGTAAATTAGAACTCGTAAGAAGAGCAAATCTCTAGTTTTATGAGTTATTTTCTTGGCTGTAATCTTCAAATTTGAAAATCTAAATTAAATGTCATGAAGTCGTTGCTGATCCTGTAGATTGCTCTTACAAAAATTCGCGGAACGTCGATCAGTTCAAATCGGGTATTTTCGCGACCGCACTGTAATTTCGCCAGAACTGTAATTCGAGAGACGGCGCGCAACGAGGGACCAATCAGAGAGCAGATTGAGAGAGAGAGAGAGAGAGAGAGAGAGAGAGAGAGAGAGAGAGAGAGAGAGAGAGAGAGAGAGAGAGAGAGAGAGAGAGAGAGAGAGAGAGAGAGACAGAGAGAGAGAGAGAGAGAGAGAGAGAGAGAGAGAGAGAGAGAGAGAATAGCGAATAATTGGGGGGAGGTAAAGCCACGGCCTCAAATTATATATCTTGATTGGCCAAATTCCTTAACGAGAAGCCCTGAAATTAGGACGCGTTTTAGACCGTCCGTCCGTCCAAGACTATAGAGATAACGAGAGAGGAAGAGAACTCGTAGCCGAGTTGCGTCATTATATATTGACGAAGGAGCGGCGTTGCAAGATTTTTGGCAAAAATGAATTCTGAAATTTTAATGAAAAATGTAAAAGAATAGATATAGGGGAATAGCGATGCACAGAGAAAAATTGCGATATTGAAACAATCGTTTTTTCCTCCATTTAAATGTGTGAAAATAATCGATCCTCTACGAGGGGCTCTCGCTCTACTTTCATAATAGATTGTTTTACATAAGTTAAAATTAAAGTAAACCTTCGTTGCCAGATTGCAATTTTACCCACGTGTAGAGGTCTAAAATCACAAGATTTTATATTGACTCTTTGTAAGGTGCAAACTGATGATTCATCGGCCAAATTTGGCAACAATGCAATTTTTAAAAAAAATGAGTCAACTTCTGTGTGTCTTGAGCCGATAGTGCAACAGATTACGAACTTTGTCACGATTTTTGAAACGACTTTTTTCCTCGGTTGTATCACGCATCGGAGAACGCGGGTTATGTTGCTACGTTCCTCGATGGAAATGTGTAGGCTTTTTACGCTAAAATTCGCTTTTAGCGATAGTTGCAGTTGACCCGTTTTGCCGCAACCATAATTTTGAAAAATAACACGTCATCGATTCTCTGTTTTTGTGAGCTAGTTTCCCCATTAAAGTATCCTCAAAATAGCAAATTACCATATGATGCGCCTTCAATTCGAGAAGATACCAAACCATATCCGGAGAGCACGAATAGTCGTATCACTAAGAGCGGTTCGTAGGAAAGCCAAAGCGATTAAATGACAATACTGGAACATTGCCGGAAGTCAGTTGTTATTTTCTGCTTTTATTAAGTGCTGTCTTGTATTTTGAATTTATTTTACTAAGACAAAAATAAAAATAAAATAAAAAAACCAGATTGATTGAACTCAAAATCTAATTATTTTTAAACTCATCTGATTCACATAGTTCGGCCGTTTTGCGTTTATCTCATTGAATTTTTTACAATATATTGGTGATTCAACTGGTTGTGATGCAAAGATTGCTGATTTTAGTAGGTATTTATATATGCTACTGTTGTACTTCTCTGATTTTTGTAATATTTGCTTCAACCGTTTAAATAATCACCGATACATTGTAAAATACCATTAAATATACGCCAAACGAATACCTCAAGTTGAAAGGTCTCGGCAATACTACGGTTCTGTTAGATGTCAAATAGAGCTACGTTTAATCAAGAGTTTAGTTTTGCCGTTTTGAGGAGTTTCTTCTAATTTTTCCCATCTAACTCACTGGAAAAATTTCAAATTTTTTGCCAAATTCGGCAATACTTTCACTCACGCACCTATTTTTATCTCGCCGTTTTGCTGAGTATCCTATAATTTTTCTGATTTAACTCAATATAAAATTTTCAAATGTTATGCCAAATGCGACAACACTGGTCACACACACCTATTTTTGTGTTGCCATTTTGCGGTCTATACTTTTTTTTTTTTATCCAACTCAATGTGAAATGTTCAAATTTTATGTCAAATCCGGCAACCTTTGAAACCAGTTGACTATTTGCTCGGCGCGTTGCATTCGCCATCTTAATTGCGTGACCTCAGAGCAAAAAATAGCGGTTTTCTTCAAGGAAAAAAAGCAAGGAAAGGAGCAAATCAAAGAAAGGAAAAAAAAATTGAAACCGAAATAAACAAATGAGAGAGAAAGAATGAGGCAGAAGCTCAAAGCGAAATGAATTGCACAGCCGTATGCTAGACTAAAAAAAAAAAAAAAAGGATAACATCTCGATAAGGAAATCCCGTGCTTAAAACGTTAGAAGGCCGGAATGGGGGGGGCGAGAGGTGAAGAGGGGAAATTGGGGGGGGGGGGGGCTTTGAAGAAGCTCACAAAGTATTTAAATTATGTCTCGACAACGTCAGAGTGTAATACTTTGTACAATTTATTCCGTATTCAAAAACAACTCTATCTTGTTTGCCTTTGCAGCTCGAGCGAGACAAGTCAAAAGCTTTTTCTTCTTCTCCCTCTCTCTCTCTCTCTCCCTCCCCCTCTCTCTTACTCTCTTTTTTGTAAAAGAGAGTAAAAGAACTTTTGGGTTGCGGAAAAGAGCTCACAGCGCTGCAGAAAAGGGAGGCAAAGCCAGGAATTCGTTTCTCTCTCTATTTTCTCATTTGAACGCATGCGTAGGAAAAAGACAGAGATAGGGGTTAAAGTCAAGGCATTTTCCTTTATTATATCTCTTTCTAACACACGTGTTCAAGTGGGAGAAGGAGAGAAAGAGAGGAAGAAAGGAAGAGAAAATTCCATGGTTCGCCTCTGGAACGCTGCCCGGCTTCCATTTATCAACTTTTGTGCGATGTTGGTAAAACGAACGTCGAATTAGCCCGAAGAGAAAATTTGAGGATTCTTTTTGACGTCGTGTCGCGTCAAGGGCCGCGGGCCAGGCTGAGCCGCAGCAGCGAGTAAATTGAACCGGTCTGGAAGAAGAGGCTCTCCATAAAACATCAGGTGTATTCTATCAAAAGGACCCTAATTGAAATGTAATGCCGATCCCTCGTAAAGAGCATACCTAGCATTTCGTAAGTCTGCGATCCATCAGAGACCGCCCTAATTTATTCCTCGAGAGGCTCGTGGTTTTCGAGTTGTTCTGTTTAGTTTAGCGCCTCTCTTGCCTTCCGCGTCGTGATTGGAACCGCTGAGGACGTGATTTACCTACTTTCCGCGCGTTAATCAAAAGACGTCGTCTTGGCATGATTAAATTTTTCACGAGAATCGGGACGGTTATTTTTCTCAGAGACTGTGGATTTTTACTCTTTTATCATGGCTTTCTTGAGAAGTTCCTCGTGTACTTTTATGTTTCGATTTATCACAAGCAATTTACAATTTTACCGGCTGATTGTGAGAAATTTTCGCTAGTGGCTTGTACATTACGAGCCACTCTTTCTATGGTCATTTCAAAATGATCGAAGTTTTATTTTAACTCACCAAAAAGCTAATCGTATCTGATAAATCTATTGATATTTGTAGGTTAGGTTTTCTTACCCTGTAATTTTTAAGGCGAGAAAATACAGGTGTTGAAACACTTCACGATCAAAACAACATTGTGAAGAAAGACTGGCAAAGAAATCTACAAGCCCTTATTCAACTGAAAATGATGACCCAAAAAAGGGGGTAAAAAAAAGTCATCCACTCGCAAAGTTGCAAGTTCCCCTCAACATTGACCCCGGAAAGCCGTCTATGATGAAGTAGAAAAAGCAATCCTTCCCTCCCTAGAACAAAGTGTTGTTGTGTCACTTCCTGCTGCTCTGTATCGTAAACAGTCAAATTGAGGAGGACTCTTAAAACGGCAGGTGTGCCCTTCTGAAGTTCTGAGGATACCCTAATTAGACCGGAAGGGTAATCTCTGAGAAAAAGCGCTCCTGCTATTTTATGTTGTAAGAAGTTAGCTGTAAGCGGTATCCGAAAAAAGGGGTTCACTTTTGAAATTCTAATTAGACCGCAAGGCAAGACCCAAGGGTTATTTCTAAGAAACATCGAACATTTTATGAAGTCAACACTTAAAATGGAGCTATTTGCTTCTCCCAAGGTTTAAATCAATTTTGACGTAAAAACGGCAACATCTTTTTTACTCCATCTGATTTCATTTAAAATAACCCATTCAATAGTGAATCAGCTGTAATGGGTCTGTTGCATATTTTGCTACAACCATATAGAACCTTGATTCTTATGTAAAATTCGGCGAAAATAACGATGCGCACATTGAAAACGTTAAAAATCCAGTCATTAACTCAGAAAATCACTTCAATTTCAAACAGCCCGCGCTACACTAGACACTATGTGCACCGGTATACCACTACATAGACGGAACCACCGTGCATAAGTAAACAACATCGTAACTACAAAATGATGGAATTCCCTTCTAAATATATGAACTATTGGCTGCATTTGCTATCTGGTCTTTTCGGTTTATCAAAGATTACAAAATAATATAAGAAATGTACGCATCTAAACGAAACATTCCAATGTTTGTAAGTTCTGTTCTTGTTTACATAAACGAGATGGTTCCATCTATGTAGTTATAAGTCGGTAATATAGTGTCTAGTGTAGCGCGGGTTGTTTGAAATGGAAGGCATTTTCTGAGTTAATGAGTGAATTTTGAAAGTTTTTAATGTGCACATCGTTATTTTCGTAGAATTTTACGTTAGAAACAATGAGTTATATTGATGTAGCAAAAGTATGCAACAGACCCATTGACTGTCGCGCATTGATGTAAATGGAAGGAAAAATATTGATGCCAAACTGCACGAGCTGCGGCTGTCGCCCCACGCTTAAATTCCTGTGTTTTTGTCGCAAAAAAACCCCTCTTTGTACACAATTAACCACGATGTGATTTTTTTCTGTGATTTTCAGACTATGTTAACCGCCATTTCAATGAGTGCCATAGCAACGAACGGGGTGGTCCCGGCGGGGGGCTCGTATTTCATGATCGGACGATCGCTGGGCCCCGAGTGTGGAGGCGCGGTCGGTATGTTATTCTATACCGGTACCACGCTGGCCGCCTCAATGTACATAATCGGTGCCGTGGAAATCGTACTGGTAAGTTCAATCATTTTGTATCTTCTTACTTGTCATAATAGGTGATTATTAAGTAAGTAGATCAACTATCCGACGGCCGATTCAGTTTTTAAGTGTACTTATAAGTTGTGTTCATAAGGTGGAAGTCGCTTAAGAGAGTGGGGGATTGAATCAGTGGCGTCGCGTGCAATTTGGCAACAATGTATTATATCCATTTAATTTCATGTAAAATATCGAATTCAGGGGGTGCACAGTGTACAAGGAAAATTCGATATATTTAATGAGTTTAAATGGAGCAGTTGCATTGTTGCCAGATGGCACGCGACGCCACTGGATTGAATGGTCCTTTTAATGTTTAAAAGTCTACGAATCTCTTAATATTCATTGGAAATAGTTCTAACTTGGTGAATATATGCTCTCCACTTTAGAGTGCTCTCTTACTAAGTATCGGTCGCTACGGTCAAAACTATATCCTTCTGCTCTAGAATTATAGCTCAAGAGCAGCATGAGCCGTGAACCTCTGAAACTCTAAAACTGCGAGAGTGCAAGAAAAATGTATTCAACAGAGGTATCGGGAGAGGGGGGATGGGAGGGTGTCCGGACGCAAATGGCCGACGCGACGGTAGAAGTATGAACGATGTGGATTGTGGATGGGGGTTTTGTAGGATGGGTGAGGGGGTGGGGAAGAGGGTAGAATCATTATCGTTCGATAGTTTAAATAATCATCCGAGTTCGGAAGCTGGCCGTCGTAATTAGGACCGACGACCGTGGCTCGTTAACCGCTTACGCTCTATGGATATGCGCGCGTAGGGTACACTGCGGCGTCGTTGACGGGGAGAGGGAGGCAACTTTAAAGTTGTATCGACAAACTTTGCGCCAAAGGATAAAGCTTCCGCGCGCAGCGGCTCGGGCGCGGGCGGCGGCCCCAGAAGCTTCAGAAGCTTTGAAAAGTTTCGCACGAAGCGTTCTGGTTCATAACTGAAACTCACCCGCCCCAATCCATTATTCATTCCCTGGTCGTTCGCGAGCTGTTCCAGTCGTTTATGTACATTTTTCGCGCAAATTTCATCTCATAATTGGACCGCAACAGCTTCCAACGAAAATGGAATGAACTCATATTGCGGGTGAGGGGGGGGTGACAAGGGTCGGGGGAGGAGAGAAAGGGAGAGAGAGGGATTTAATGGGTGTTTTCAAATAGATCCGTTCTTTCGCCTGCGCCAACGCACGTTGGTAGAATAAAAAGAAAATCCTGCGCTTGGTTTAAATTTGTAGTTTATGGTTTCACTAGGAGAGAGTAACACAGTTATAAACTGACTTACAATTAGTAATAGCTTTCAAAAGCAGAGTCTCGTTCCATCTGTTGTAGACGAACTTTACGAGCCCCGAAGTTTGAAAAACTCGCCATTAAAGTTAATAGTAGTGAAAGAACAAAAAGAATTGTTGATTGATTCATCGATCGCAAATCACCGCAGCGCCGCATACTGAGATTTTTTGAAATAATCAAATCCCAATTCGATTCGAGCGCAATGTCCGATTGTAATCGATAAATCTAATCAAAACTTTCAAGAGTGATTCCACGCGGTGAGATTTCGTTTCGCTGACGCCAAAAAAAATTGAGATTGATAGAGATCGTTCTCACTGTAGCGTAACGAGAAATTCTATTTATTTTTCTATTGTTTATTCCCCCACTTTCTTTTCTTTTTCTATACTTGTAAATTCAAATGGGAAATGAGAGAGATATTTGGAAGAGTTTCTGGTGGTGCTGCTGATTCAAATGTCTAAAGCTACCAAACAAATGAATATTTCTTATTGAGTGCCGATGCTTATTTCTTAACACTGCAAAATCAGCTTTGGCAGAAATACTCATTTTTTTCTAGCTTCAAATGTTTCAATGGTGTTATTTCTAAGACATTTT